>OX333075.1:9371013-9770025 GCA_946863875.1 Alloplasta piceator | reverse complement strand
TGTTTATTTCGTGGCCTCAGGATGAAAAGAGAAAACCAGAGAGAGAGAGAGAGAGAGAGAGAGAGAGAGAGAGAGAAAGAGAGAGGGTGAATAGGGGATGAAAATGGCGATAGAGGGAAAAGAAAGAGCCCAATGTCGCCTACGGCGATATGTTCCATTCCGCCATATCACAGTTATTGCCAGCGTCACACGTTATGAAATTCGGTTCGACTGTGGAAATCGAAAAGATCCTCCTTCGATATGGGTTTTATATCGCTGCTACCTTCTTCTTCTTCCTCTCCCTCTTTGTCTCTTTCCCTCATTTTCTAGCTTCTATAGAGCGCAGTATTGCTGCTGATGTTACTGAAAATTTTGTTACAACGACGCTTCTTCCTCTTCTTTTGGCCCGTCCGAAAAACTCATCTGCCGAATATTTGGTTATAAATTTCTTTTTATTGTTCTCAGTTAATTTTTAAGATTTCTCATTGAAAATTGATATGAATGACATTTGCTAAATATTAATAAATTTGCGACGTTAATAAATTAAAATGTTTGTCCAGAAAAAGTTCTTGAAAAATCACTATTTTTCGACCCTTTGGCTGTATATGAAACCACTTAAAATTTCAACAACGAATTTTACTCAATTATACTTTAGCATCGATATCGCAGAGGATGAAACTAAATTCTGATTCAATACTTGTCAAAATTGGGCGAGAATATTTATAGGGTAGCATTTTGTAAAAAAAAAAACAATCGTTTGGAAAAAGGTTTTTTTTCCTTTTACGAGCAGATTTAATTCCCTAAGGGTTGTTCTTCGAACGTCAACGAAGAATAAATAGTCCAGGCGGGTTGTCATTTGACCTTGCAAAAATTCCCGTCAGCAATTTTATTATTCTAACCTTTGGGGAGGGTTAATAGTAGTGTAAATCCAAAATCGCGACCGAATTCCGCTGGGGCGTCAGCCGCCATCTTGAATTTAAGGGAGAACAGTTTTTGCACAATATCTCGGCAATTTTCAACTTTTCGACAAAAATGGTGAGGCATTGAATTGCTGCAAATGCAATTTCCTACAACTTCTTCTTCGGAAATTTTATCGTGCGATCGATATTTTTCGAGTTGAGGGGAAAAATAGTGACAAAGTATAATTATTAAATTATCTCACTTGTTATCAACTTTACGGTATGAATGTACATAAGCAAAGTTGTAGAAAATTATATCTTCTACAATTTTGATTGTCACCATTTTTTCGCTACAACCAATATTTAAGGTCCTACGCTTGCGGTAAAGGTGCAAGCGTACGACCTTGCGGGAATTGGTTTTAAGGGAATTGTTTTTGCTCAATATCTCGGCCATTTTAAACTTTTTAACAAAAATGGTCAGAACTCAAATTGTTGCAAATGCGATTTCCTACAATTTCTTCCACACAAATTTTATCGTGCGAGTGATGTTTTTTTATTTAAGGAGGAAAATAGTGACAAAGTATAGTTATTGAATTATCTCGTTTGTTATTAACTAAAGGTCAGAACAATAAAATTGCTGACGGGAATTTTGGCAAGGTAAAGCCCTTTTTTCGCCTAATCCGCCTGGACTAAAGGAGGCAACAGCCATTAGTGCCATAAATCCTCATGGCCTTGACCGATCTCCGTACGTAACCTTCTCCTCTTTAGGTCAGTAATTCCTTTTCCCGGTTGCACTTTCTCTTCTCGGTGTTACCTGTCTTCAAAACCAGCTCCCTCGCACGAGGATCTCCTCTCAAAGAGGACTCGTCGACACGCTGTAAATCAGCGAAGAAAAAAGAGCGAAAAGTAAAAAGAAACAAAAAAATTATATTCCTGCGGAGGCTCGAAATTTTGTTCACTTTTACGATCACGGTCGGATTACGGTCAGGACGGGGTCGCTACCGGGAAAAGCTAATACGCGCCACCGTGCGAGATTTCGAGACTGTGACACGAAAAATTACCCAGGTCAACATTTTTTTTCCTCTCTCTTAGTTTTTAATTTTTCAGCTTTCCATTCCATAAATCTTCCCTTTGTCAGCGGGGTCCAGGGAGGGCTCGAAACGAACGTAATCCGTCATGTAAAACTGCAGCCAAGATTTTCGTGTAACACTTCTCCGCGTTTTATTCTCCACTTGGATTAATTAAAGCGCTTTGCAATAGTCAAATTAGTGCTAAATTTGAAAAATCGCTTCTGGGAAGGAACGTGTATGGACTAGCAATTTTAGAGAGTTGTTTTTTCTTAGAGAATCGAGCTCAAATTACGAAGTATTGCCTGTACAGTCTCAGCCAAAAATTGTATCTGATTGAAATGTCTGTACTTCGTGATACAAAAAAAATCTAACAAAATTCAGCAACATTTGGCATGCTAAAATAATAATCATCAATAATAATATTGCCCAAAAGTTATTAATATATTGTTGAAACAAATAATTATTCATCAATTTTTCGGTGAGTTCTTTTTTTTCTTAAACAAGTCGAATGCGTTAATTTTTCTGAACGCGTATGAATTTTTTCAGAATTTTCTCTCTATTTTGGAATTCCCGTTTTGAAATTTTTAGAATGACTGTATCTATGTATTTTTTGGCCCAGTGTCTTTGAAACTTTTCAAAGCTGACGATGAACATGTTCACAAACCAGAGTTGTGAAAATAGTAATGTAAAAGTAATGCATTACCCATTACTTTAAATTTAAACAATGTGTATTGGACATGTTTTCCGTTACAAATTACAAAAGTAATGTGTAATGGATGCATGTTCCATTACAAATAAAAAAATGTAATGTGTAATGGATGCATGTGCCATTACAAATAAAAAAAGTAATGTGTAATGGATGCATGTCTCATTACAAATAAAAAAAAGTTATGTGTAACGGATGCGTGTTCCATTGAAAAAAAAAATAATGAGTAATGGATGCGTGTTCCATTACAAATAAAAAAGTAATGAGTAATGTATGAACGTTCCATTACAAATTACAATTTAAAAAAAAAGTAATTTGCAGTGGAGAATATTCCATTACAAATACAAGATCTGCCGTTCTTGTATTAGAAACTTGCACATTGGTGTCTCATTATTTTATTTCGCTCACTAAAAGTTCATCCGAATTATCACAAATGATCCATGAAGTAAAAAAATAG
The DNA here is from genome assembly GCA_946863875.1 of Alloplasta piceator. Taxonomy (NCBI): domain Eukaryota; kingdom Metazoa; phylum Arthropoda; class Insecta; order Hymenoptera; family Ichneumonidae; genus Alloplasta; species Alloplasta piceator. The sequence goes on along the minus strand of OX333075.1, from coordinate 9,766,914 downwards.
AAACAAAAAACAGACAGTTCATCGTTAAATATGAAGTACGAAAATGTACTTAACCCAAAAAGTTATCCAACTTCATATTGAATTTGCTTTTACACGCTTTTACCCATAATTATAAGCAATCTAATATAAATTACAAGTTACCGATACAAAATTTGTCGCTTCATTGAATATTTTTTTTTTAACTTTATGGATCATTTGCGATATTCGTAGATGAACTTTTAATGAGCGAAATAAAATAATGAGACAGCAATGTGCAAGTTTCTAATACGAGCACGACAATATTTCTATTTGTAATGGAATATTCTCCACTGCAAATTACTTTTTTTTTAAAATTGTAATTTGTAATGGAACGTGCATGCATTACACATTACTTTTTTATTTGTAATGGAACACGCATCCATTACACATTATTTTTTTATTTGTAATGGAACACGCTTCCATTACACATAACTTTTTTTTATTTGTAATGGGACATGCATCCATTACACATAACTTTTTTTATTTGCAATGGGGCATGCATCCATTACACATTACTTTTTTTTATTTGTAATGGGACATGCATCCATTACACATTACTTTTGTATTTTGTAATGGTACACTTATCCATTTTACATTATGCAGTGTAATGGGTAATTAATACAGAAATGCATTATCAAAGTAATGTATTATTTACAACTCTGGTGTAAACACATACAAAACTGGCAATTTTGTTGTTGTATTTCAGAATATTTTTATAATATATCAAAATAGAGAGAAAATTTTGAAAAAATTCATATGCATTCAGAAAATTCAATGCATTCGATTCGTTTAAGAAAAAAAAGAACTTACCGAAAAATTGTTGAATAATTATTTGGAAACAATTAATTAATTATTTTTGGGCAATATTATTATTGATGATTGTTGTTTATGGTGTGCCAAATGTTGCTGAATATTTTCAGATTTTTATTGTATCACGAAATACGGAAATTTAACACTGAAAGTGTGACCTCATGAACATCGTAAATATAAAAAGTTGACATAGTATTTACACAAAAAAGACATTCTTTGAAAAAATTGAAAAAAAAATGCATAGCATTCTAACGCTAAGCAAAAAATTTCTTTGTCGACCCCAAGCAACGTTTTAATGGTATTTTCAATTTTCGTCATTTTGCGGGTAAACTCGACCCCTCAAGCCCAGAATCCCGTACTTTTTTTCAACTACGTCTTCAACCACATTCGAGTTAAAATATGACCCTTTTCAACCCTTTTTTTTACTCGCGAGGGGAAAAAAAATAAGGCTCACAGATGGATCGGTACTTTGGAAAAAAATGCGAGTCTAAAACGCTCAAAACAGCGGGCAAACAAGTTAAAAAAATCTTTTGGGAAAGCAGGAAAAAACTCGGGTTTACTTCTTTAGGGATGAACCTCCGAGACAATATTTAAGCGTGAAGTCAAAATACTTTCTTAAATGAAAAAAAAAAAATTATTTCATGAAAATACTTTTTTGTGAAATCTCATTTAAAGCTCGAATTAAAATTAGGAAAAAAGCATCTGTAAAAGTATTCGAAATCAATATTTTCTTTATTATTTCAAAATAATAAATTCAAAGGAAAATAACTTTTCGTTAATACTGAAAAATTATCAAACTCCAATTAAGGTACTAGTCTACTTGAGAAGGCCAACAAAAGCAAATTTTTAAGATTTTTTTCTCACCTCCTTTATCAGATCTGGCTATGATACTGTTTTTACAACATTGATTCATTCTTCGATAATATGAAAAAAAAATTATTTTGATTCTTTGAGTAATTTACAGAAGGCGCGAAGTCGGGTCAAAATGCCTTTTAAAGAGGAAGGTTTCTTATAAACAACACTTTATCACCGTTAATGAAAAATCGATGAAAAAAATGGCAAATGTTTAAAATGATTCGTAAAAAATCCAATTTTTGTTGAAACGTAAGAAAAAGAGTTAAAAAAAATAAAAGTCAAAATATTGAAAACATGATCCAACAAAGAAATAATCAAAAATAAAAATATACATAATATCGTTAAACAATAGAAACTCATATAATAGAAAAAAGTCTGATTCGTTAAACATATTCATAATATTTATAAGAATATATTAAAAAGTGCAAATATGTAAAAGAATCAAATTATGTTTAGCCAGAATGAAAACAGCTTTATATTTGTTATTTTGTCTTCATCATTTGGTATTAAAAATAAATTAATCCAATTTAATCATTCTCCACAGCAAAAACGTAATAAACACTTCAGTAGCTTGTTTTAGCTTTAGTTTAATTAGCAATAACTTTAGCTTTAATTAGAAATTAATTTTGTTTACGATTTTTAAAAATTGGTTCTTACGAAATCGATTCTTGGGATTCGATTTTACATGAAAATCGATTTACTTGATTCGATTCAGAATCGATTCTTTCCAAAGAATCGAACATCCTTACTAGTACCTTGCTTAAATTAAAATTAGAAAAAAAAGCATCTGTCAGAGTGTTCGAAATAAATGTTTTGTATATTATTACAAAATCATATACACTGAGAGAAAAAATTACTGAATTTGAGAACATGAATTTATTTATTAAATGAAAGTATGAAATCGATTATTTATTTGTTGAACCAAGAAAATCACTTCATTTAAAAAAATATTTTCACGAATCTATTACTCCATTATATTAAACTCTTATTTAATAGTAACAATTAAATGAATGATAGATTTGATTGAAATTGTATTCATTGGATTAATTACATTGATCGCATCATAAACATGAGATCATTTAGATATAAAAAACGAATTCAATACAAAATTATTTTTTTCGAAAAAATTATTTTCGTGCAATAAAGTCATTATTATTTTACTTCAAAAAATATTTTTATTTAAATAGATTTGATTGAATTTGTATTCATTAGATTAATTACATTTATCGCATCATAAACATTAGATTATTTGAATCTAAAATGATGATTATTTGAATCTAAAGAATGACTTCAATACGAAATTATTTTTTTTTCAAGAAAATTATTTATGGCATCATAAACATGAGATTATTTGGATCTAAAAAATGACTTCAATACGAAATTACTTTTTTCGAACAAAATTATTTTTTTGCAATAAATGCATCATTATTTTACTTCTAAAAATATTTCTGTAGTATTTTCGATATTTATAAGATATAAAATTCATTGTGATTATTTGAAAAGGAGCTGTAGGAAAATAAATAACACATTATTTTATTCCAATAGAATATTTGTTCGGAATGATGACATTTTTATTTCCTTCAAGCAAAGAACTATCATTTCTATAGTATACTTTAATAGTATACATAAGTTGTTAAAAATTAAAATACTGGTTTTTTAAATGTTTTTTTAATATTCGAATCTTCATGACTCCTAACTTTTTTCAAGTGCATAGTAGTAGTCGATGGTGTAATAGGTAGCGCGTTAGGTAGTTAGGTAGGATAGGTATGATGGTAGGTAGGGTCGAGGATTCGAATCTCGGTCGAACAGAGAAATTAGATCGGAGAATTGGCGCAGATTTGTCTTTTTTTTCTATTTATCTCTTTTTGGAGTCACTAAACTATGCATATTAAATTATTTGGCAAGGGCTATATATTTTTCATAAAATGTTTAGCAACAATTAATAAACACGCATTTGATTGGCTCAATCATTTTTCCTGTGGATTGGACTAATTAATTTGTTGATTCAACAATTTTTTTTCTCAGTGCTTCCTGAATTAAAAGACATGCATGTTTTGAATGATAAAATGTGTTCTTGATTCAAACAACACATTACATATAATTGATAACATATTGTTAGATTCAAGTAAATTCGTTTATTGAAACAGAAATTTATGGAATTGACTGAAAAAAATGAACCAAGTAGATATATAAGGGAACCAATCTAATATGTTTTGGCAAATAATGAAAAAAATGATTTTTTGCCTTCAAAACTTTATTTCATTGGTTCTAGTAATTTCTTCTCTCAATGTAAATTCATAATAAAATAAATTTTTGTTGATCCTGTAAAATTATCAAGCCCCAATTAAGATTAGAGAAACGAGCAACGATTCGTCGGTGTAAGTAGGCTCAAAAAAGTACCTCGTAGAAAATTCTGTGACTCCGAATATAGACGGAATTTCTTCGGATGCAAGAAACGCCGAAGTTTTTCACGTTCAGGTATATACTGACGTATTGTATACGACTTTTTATTATAGCACACCACGGGTGAGGGGCGGGGGGAGGGGGAATGACGATCTTAGGCACACTGTGGGAATCCTCCCTTCGGCACTAAAGGGCAACAATGGAGATTGAGAGACAGAGAGGGATGAAGGAAGGGGATTCTCTCCAGAAACGTCGTCTGACAAACGAAGCAGTGGGCTTGAGTGGGTAGCAAACAGAAATACAAAGAAACCCAAAAATATGTCAAACCGGTCAGCGTCCTCTCTTTCACCCCCTATTTTTCACAAGACGACGCTTATACAGGGTGTGTATCCCGAAACGAAAGATTTTCTGACACACGACGTTTACACTGTTCTATATATCGCACATTTTCGTTTTACACAATCGAAAATATTCGATATATTGAATGAGAAAAAGGCCGGGTGTACTTTCCACTTAATTCGCCATGAATGAACCGTCCATTTCCTCGTTCGAGTCAATCCTATTTTTTCCCTTATTGTGTCAAAAGTCATATCGATTATTCGTGCTTGCATCGACGAGAGTTTCTACAAGTATTCAATCATTTTTTATTCATGAAATAATGTTTTAGTTGTTTTTTATAAATTTCATTAAATATTCGGTTTAATTATCATTGCCTATAAGATTTATTCATTTTCGGGTTTCAACACTGTCAAATTAATTTTATTTTATTAAATTTAATTTTTCAATTAACTGGAATTAAATTGAGATTCATTTTTCTACCCCCTTAAATTGAACAAAGTTTTCCAAAAATCTTATAATGATGTTTAAAATGTGAAATTATTGGCAACGAGATATTCATCCCCAAAATATACGGTAAAAATTTCAGAACAGCTCGTATTTGATATCATATAATCGATGCCAAACGAATTTGACATTTTGTTATTGATTCATTTTTCCAGCATTGAAATAAATTATGACAGATTGACGGAATCGCCTTACTCAGCATAAAATTAAATTTTATTAAAGGATGTTGAGACCCAAATCGCAAATGATGAGAAATTTCTTAAAATTTGGTATGTTTTTGGATGAATTATTTAAGAGGTCGTGTAAAAATTTCACGACGATTAGGAAGCTCGTTATCGAATAATTAACATTAACAAATTAAATTAAATTAAATGTAGTCTTATGGAAACTGACATAACTTTGCGATAAGTTTTTTTTTGACCTCTCAATTTTTTAATATCTACACTGCATTGAAAGCAACGGAAACAAAACGAAGTTAATTGATAAATATTTTTTTTATTTGTTTGAAAAATTGTTCTTAACAGAAAGTTAATATTTTAATAATGAGCTTCCTTATCGTCGTAAATTTTTTGGAAGACCTCTTAAATACTTCATACAAAAATATACCAAATTTTCAGAATATTCTCATCATTTTTCATTTTAACCCAGGTTCTGAAAATTTAAAATGTTTTTGCATGAAGTATTCAGGAGGTCGTGTAAAAATTTCATGACGATTAAGAAGCTATTTATTGAACAATTAACATTAAAAGATTTCATAGGGACTCAACATCCTTAAAAATTTCTAAATGAAAACTTTTAAATAACGAGCTTTTTAATTCTCTGAAAAATTATACGAAGTATTTTGACAATCTTATAATATTTATGATATTTATAATTTCATTTAGGTTATAAATAAATTATACATATATCTTTACTACAAATATTTATATTTGTATTAATATTATTTATAATATTTCTCGTCATGAATATTTTCATATTTTAAACATAATGTTGTTACAATGACTCAACTTTCTTGATTAATCGCGAATATTTATTAAATTTTACCATTTAATTAAAAATTGAATTATTTAGAATTTGAATTTTTTGAGATATTTCAAAATTTCCAATTTTTGCGATTTAATATTACGAGACGCCGAACGAATTTGTCATTTTTTATTAATTAATTTTTCCAGTATTGAAATAAATGATGACAGATCGACGAAATCGCTTTACTCCTCATTGGATTAAATTTTATTCCAAAATTTTGAAATAAAAACTTTTCAATAACTAGCTTGCTAATTGTTTCAAAAATTTTACGCAGTATTTCACAAATATTATTATAATATTTATATTTTCATTTATATAACAAATATATTAGAAATAAATTATACATATTTTTTTATTACAAATATTAACATTAATATTGATATTATTTATAATATTTCTCGTTATGAATAATTTCATATTTTAAACATAATGTTGTCATAATGACTCAACTACCTTAATTAATCGCAGATATTCGATAAATTTTACTATTCGATAAAAAATTTAATTCCTGAAAGTTTTTTTAAAGGGACGAAAACTATTCGACGTTTTATTTTGTGAACACCGTGTATATGTGAACCAGAGTTAAATTGTCCCCTAACAGACCTCAAGCACGGGAAGGGACGAGAGAAAGGGAGAGAGAGAGAGCGAGAGAGAGAGAGAGAGAGAGAGAGAGAGAGAGAGAGAGAGAGAGAGAGAGAAGGAGAAAAAACCTCGTCGTGGGATTTGAATGAAGGACAAGGGACAATCAATTCAGTGGATTGATCGTATCTCGGAGGCACCTTTAGATCCCGCGATAGTATATGACGAGAAAGCCTTAAGGAGGTGGCATGCACCCAAGGTCCCCTTCTTCCCTCTGCATTGTTGTTTAAGCGGTTTTCGTTGATTATAAACGAGTCGGCGTGAGATTCGTGTACTCATTGGACTCAATCTGATTTTAGATCTCACATCGCTGAATACCTGTACATGGATTCAATAGAAATCAATTTATTATAGTTATTATGATTCCATTGTTGGTTTCCAGTAGCCGGTGAATTGTAAAAAAATTAATTAGACAAAAACAAACGTCTGCTCGAAAAAGCATTGATAAGAATTTAACTTTACATTCTACAATAATAATTATTCAAGATTCTAAACTCTTTTTTCCATTTTTTACTATTTTGCGACTAACCTTTTAACAATATTTTTTATTTTTTTATTCGAAGATTTTCAAAACAATATTTTAGACAAATAATTTCGAATTAATTACAGCTGAATTATCAAATTTAATTAATAAATTAATAGATTCATTTATTAATTTATAAAAGCTTCAAGTTGCTAATCTTACTCGTCCCATAAGAAATAAACAACGACAAATATTGTTATTTAATACAAATAAACGATAAAAATGTAATTAAAACCCATTAGAATCTTTTCCAAGTAAAACAAATCTCCATCTAGCCTGGTGGCGCCATCTCGCGATTGTCGGGCCCAGCGCGCAGCGGAATTATCGGGCCCAAAGGTAAAAGGATTCTATAAAATTGGCTCGCCATCTCTACCTCAAAAATACTTCCAACGATGAAGAGAAATCTTTTTTACCGACTGTTGGCAATGACTTACCGACTGTCTTCGAAAGAAAACGAGGATCGAGCGATCGATACGTCGGTCAAGAGGATCTCGCGCGGAAAATTCGGCACTATTCTTATTTTACCGACGCGGTAAAACGTTTGAATGACCGAAAATGCCTCGGAACGTCGAGTTTCATTGGGAAAATAATGAAAAAATCACCACAGCATCGATAACACGGATTTTTCGTCTATCGAAACGTGCCCGCGGTTTAATGGTAGGTACTTGGAAAATGAAGATTTAGAGGTGTGCAAATGGTCCACGAGTATAATCGAGCCTTCCATGAAAATCTATGCGATGGACGGTTGTACCGTATGAATATGAACAGCAGGATTGGAGGGTTGCAGGGTTAGGAAGCAAGGTAACTAGAAATAGCGGGGGAGTATTCGGGTGGATCAGTGCCGTATTCCTACTGCATATTATTCGCTATATACACTCCTGCTCAAAAGTATTGACACCATTTCTTGCCGCGCTAGAAGTTGCATAACTTCGTCAAAAAGACAGATAATCGAATTTTAGAAAAAGCGTTTTGACGGGATGGAATTCAGCGTCATTTTGCTTTTTTAAAAATTTTTTTTATCATTTTTTTTCGATCCGGTACGCATTTTTGTACGCGACCGTCTTTTGGCCTTTTTTCGACCATCGCGAATTGGGCGCGTAACTCAAGGACATTTTTTTTGTCTTTTTTATCTATGGTACATTTTAAGACGTTAGCAGACGCTTCATTTTTGTATTTTGAAAATTTTTGTACGATTTTTCCTCGCAAAGTTATTTCACGTTTGGCTAAAAAAGACAAATTTTGAAAGATGCAACGTAACTCAAAAACTATAGAGTTCAAGAAAAAATGTCAAGTATAAAAAAAGTAGCGTACGTGTACACGAAATCGCCTGGAATTATTTTAGAATTTTCCTATGAAATTTTTTTTTTACTATTTTTACTCGAAACTGATGATTTCCCAGCAAAAAATGTATCTGACTGAATTCCCGTACTTCGTCATATAATAAAAATCTGAACAAATTCAGCAATATTTGGCATGCTATAAACAACAATTATCAATAATAATTTGCCCAAAAGTCATTAACAAATTGTTTAAACGATTGTTTAAACAATTTATTAAGTTACGATGTACAATGATCGATAATTATTATTGATCATTGTTGTTTATAGCATGCCAAATGTTTCTAAATTTTATCAGATTTTTATTGTATCACAAAGTCCGAAAATTTCAATGAAATACAATTTTTCACTGGGACGTCATCATCAAAATTTCGAGCAAAAATAGATTTAAAAAAATTTCATAGAAAAATTCTGAAATAATTCCAGGCGCGTCCGTGTATACATACGCTACTTTTTTCACACTTAACATTTTCCCTTAAACTCCATAGTTTTTGAGTTACATTGCATCTTTCAAAATTCGTCTTTTTTAGCCAAAAGTGAAATAACTTTGCGAGAAAAAATCGTACAAAAATTTTCATAAAATAAAAATGGAGCGTCTGATAACCCTTTCAGATGTACCACAGATAAAAAAGACAAAAAAAAATGTCCTTAAGTTACACGCCCATTTCGCGATGGTCGAAAAAGTGCCAAAAAACGGTCGCGTACAAAAATGCGTACCAAATGGAAAAAAAATCATGCAAAATATTTAAAAAAAAAGCAAAATAAAGCTGAATTCCTTTCCGTCAAAACGCTTTTTCAAAAATTCGATTATCTTTTTTTTTGACGGAGTTATGGAACTTCTAGTGCGGCAAGAAATATTGACGGGTGTTTCCAAACTTTTGAGTAGGAGTGTATGTCCCTATTTACATATATAGGAGTACGTGAACCAGTGCTGGGCCATACTGCAATCGAATGTATATAGAGCTAGAAGGGAAAGAGAGGGTGTACGGTACACGAAAAGCCCGCCTGCCCTATCCATCTAAATAACGGTCTGCACCGAGGCATAAATAAGACCAGTTGGTTAATAATCTTATTTAGCTAACGGACTAATCGCAATTTGCTTAAATCTCGCAACCCTATTCCACCCTTCGCCGCCACCCACACTCCCCCTACCCTGACCCCATTGCCCCCATCTTCTTCTCCAAGCAAAATCCGTTCCATCGCACTTTGCCCTTTCCCGTTAGAGGCTACCAGAGTCTACCCAACAGCCCTACTGGCCTCTTCCTCTCTTCGACCCCCTTTGGCCCAACAACCCCTAACTTCCCTTTCTCGACCTCATGCAGACCTCTCTCTGCTCCTGCCTCAGGGCGATTAATGAATTTATGGGAGCTTGTTGGGCCGCTACGTTCGCTTTACCACAGGATTCGAAGCCTCCGGCTATAAACTAGACTTGCCAACCCGTGAATCTAACCACCGGTTTGAAACTTCGGGGTATATACCCTACGCCTTCTACGTATACACCTTATGCGATAGATATAACGTTTGTAATACCATGTGTCTGTGTAATGTGGATGCATGCATGTTTGGGTTGGTGTCTCCGTTGACGAGGTATCGTCCTCCAGGGCTCACAAGACGCAGGATGTACAGACTGATGGCTGATCTAAATGTCGTTGAGCCGCTTGCGATTATGTCGCATGGGATACTACGTCCGCAAGAGTCTTCCATTACTGGATGAACTTTGTAGAATCGATTATCAGAGCTCTCGATGGTGAATACATCCAAGTCATGGGATCTAATGAATCTTACCATGGAAACTTGGAGGAATAAAGCATCCCGGCTACTGGAAACGACCTCTGACAAGCTGGAACTTGAAGATGACTTCCTCTTTCATTCGCTAGTGCAAAGTTCGGTCGGGAAGCGGAAGGGTGTCTTTGAAAATGTTTTCGAAGTTTAGGAACTGGAGAATCGTTGCAGGTTTGAAAATTAGTGGGTTTTTTAGGTTTTTTAAGTTAGTTTTTAATTCACCAGCTTTTAAGTTGAAGTCGAATAGAAAAGGAAGTCCTCGAATCGCAGTGACCCAAACATGACTTCCTCTTTCAAAGTTAAGTCAGGAAGCGGAAGGGTACAGTCTTTGAAAATGTTTTCAAAGTTTAGTAACTGGAAAATCCTTGCAGGTTTAAAAATTAGTGGGTTTTTTCGGTTTTTTTAAGTCAATTTTTAATTCACCAGCTTTTAAGTTGAAGTCAAATAGAAAAGGAAGTCCTCGAATGGCAGTGAACCAAACATGACTTCCTCTTTTATTCGCTAGTGCAAAGTTAAGCAGGAAGCGGAAGGGTACAGTCTTTGAAAATGTTTTCAAAGTTTAGTAACTGGAGAATCCTTGAGGGTTTGAAAATTAGTGGGTTTTTTAGGTTTTTTTTAGTTAATTTTTCATTTATCGGTTTTTAAGTTGAAGTCGAATAGAAAAGGAAGTCCTCGAATGGCAGTGACCCAAACATGACTTCCTCTTTCATTCGCTAGTGCAAAGTTAAGTCAGGAAGCGGAAGGGTACAGTCTTTGAAAATGTTTTAAAAGTTTGGAAACTGGAGAATCCTTGCAGGTTTAAAAATTAGTATGTTTTTTAGGTTTCTTTCAGTTAGTTTTTAATTCACCGGCTTTTAAATTGAAGTCGAATAAAAGAGGAAGTGAACCAAACACGTTTGCAAATTAGACATGTGCTGAATATTTAAAGATGCTTCGTCCCCACCGTCCAAGCCAAAAATTTTATCTGATCGAAATTTACGAACGTCGAAATACAATAAAGATCTGAACAAATTTAGCAACATTTGGCATGTCACAAACAACAATTATCATTAATAATATTGGCCAAAGGGTATTAATAAATGGTTTAAACAAATAATTATCCAACATTTTTTTGGTACGTTTTTTTTTTTCTTAAACAAATTGAATACGTTAATTTTTCTGAACGCGTATGAATTTTTTCAGAATTTTCCCTCTATTTTGCAATTTCCATTTTGAAATTTTTAGAATGGCTGTATTTCTGTATTTTTGGGCCCAGTGTCTTTGAAAATTTTCAAAGCTGACGATAAACCTGTGTGCAAAAACATATACAAAATTGGCAATTTTTGGTTTGTATTTCAGAATGTTTTTTATAATGTTTCAAAATAGAGAGAAAATTCTGAAAAAATTCATATGCGTTCAGGAAAATTAACGCATTCGATTCGTTTAAGAAAAAAAAGAATTTGCCAAAAAATTGTTGAATAATTATTCTTTTAAACAATTTATTAATAACTTTTGGGCAATATTATTATCGATAATTGTTGTTTATGGCTTGTCAAATGTTTCTGAATTTTTTCAGATTTTCATTGTATCACGAGGTACGGAAATTTCAATCTTCAAGCATCCTTAAGCGGAAAACCTGTATTAAAAATCTGGAAAGTACATTTTTTAAAGATGTAATCTTGCGAGTATGGGTGATGAATCATTCCAGCAATTTTTTATGATTTTTCAACAAAATAAAAAAAAAAATTCCAAATAGTTGTCAGTCGCACAAATTAATTGGAGAAAATCGAAAATCTAGTAGTTTCTAAAAATGTCACAGATTTTTCATAATCAAAGCTTCAAAATCGTGCTTTCTGGATATTTAAAAGTGTTCTCGTAGAGATTACGCTTTTTCAATTATGTATTTAGGATCGGCGAAAAATTTTCTATCGTCTTACCTTCAAACGTTTTATTATAAAAATAAAAAATAAAGTTTGGTCTGATCAGATGAAGTAGAAAATGACGATTTCCCAAATCTCAAAAATATTCATTGCAAGGAAATTTCGAAAATCATGTAAAACCGATGTGATACGTGCTAAAATTTTACACATTTTTTTAGACCTTTAATAAAATGTTGAAGATAAAAGTTCTTTGTTCATTGAAACTTTCAAGATTTGTTTTTATGAATAAAATCTTCATAAGGAGCGAAAAATTGGACAGTTTTGATCTTTTTTTTCAAATTAATAGACATTCATTAATTTGTCTTAGAAAATTAATTCACGATTATAAATCAAGTAAATTAAATAAATCAAATTGAGTCTATTAAAAAAGCTTCACAAGTCAGTTTACAAAAAAGCTTTAAAATATCTGGAACTTAGATATCGAATTTTTGGAACTACATTGAGAAATAAAAGAAGCGTCCCTCTTTTTCTCAGATAAAACTCACAAAAAAAAACGGATGTTCATAAAAAACGCGTGTTAACGTGAACCAAGTTAAACTTATTTTTTCCATTACGCCAATTGACGAATAAAAAATAATTGACCATAAAAATGATAGTTCGACGATATTTTTACTGGAAAATCTCAGACGTATCCGAGAATCGATTAGAAGCGAATTTTAAAAAAGCCTTCGCTTTTTATGTTGAAAAAAAAACCTAAGGTTTGAATTTCCGATGTCGTCGTTGAACGATCTGGAATTGGTACATTTGCCTTATCTCATTCGCGAAAGAACGAACGATTTTCTTCGAACGGTTCCTGACACATCTCGGGTTGGAAATGTCGTGGGGTGAAATCATTCGATTCTCGCTTTTACCTCGGTCGAAATGAACGCAAGAAAGTATCCTAAAGGCTTCGACACTCGTAATTACCGATCGAAAAGATTCGGTCGTAAATGGCGACCTGATAAGAAAAAAAAAACATACTACCAACCCTAAAATCACACCCCATCACATATACAGACCCTTAAAAACAACCTACAAAAATGTGCGTCGTCGATAGCGAAGAGAGAGGGCGTTCGTCGAAGACCCATCCTGTAATCTTCCAGGACGAACCATTTGAGACTATCACCTTGGACAGAGGGGTGAAAAAAAAATCCTCCCAACTTTCAGCAGCAGACAAAGTCCATATATATATGACAAACTCTTTGGAATACCGGCGTAACTTTGGATTTAATTGATATTTTTACAATTTTTCTTAAATCGATTCAATCAATGTGCCTCCCTTAATTTTGAGATTAAAACAAAGAAATTTCTAATGATTTTTTTCGGCAAGAAAAAATGATTCTTCCAGTTTATTAATTGATTTTTCTAGAACTAGAAGACAGGTTACAGAGTCCGAAAATTCATCAAGTAAGAATAGATACTGCGAGGAATCAGAAAAAAAATTATTTTCATTTAACAATCAAGGGTCGTCATTAATATCAGTTTTTTTCAGTTATACATGGGGCATTCCATTCTAAATCGGACTTTTTTTTTTATTTCCTCTTTTTTTTTATATTTTTGAGTACCCATCAAAAGACCCTTCCTGTTGAATTTTGAGATTTTTTTGATTACCCGTTCAAAAGATATTAAATTAACAAAAAAAAACCGCTCTTTTTTTGGTATTTTGGTCAGAACTTCTTTAATAATGGTCCAAATTAACGGTTTTTTTTTTAATTTTTGTTTTTTTTTATGGCCTTATCAGAAAAAAATACAACAAAAATATTCGACGTGTTTTTGAATGAGTTTTTTGAGTTTTAAACGTTAAATCGCGTTTTTAAAAATGAATGAAAAATTTTTTTTTAATTTTTTTTTCAAACATCTATCTATTCAACAATTTTCAAGACTAGTCCGATCGTGGCATCTCAATAACTACTATTTTTTTCGATTTTTGAGAATTAATTTTTTTTTTTTTAAATAAATTATTATGAATACCAATTTTTGTTACTGTATAGTATTTTTTTAATCATTTCGAATTAATTTGGACACTTTTTCATTGTTAACAGATTTTTAAAATTAATAATTAATTGCTGAGCAAATAACAACAGTTCAAGAATTGTATGAGTGGGCATTGAAACCTAAATCGTCTACCGAATATTGCTGTCAAATTTTCACATGAGAAACATTATTCAGATGCAAAAGAAAGATTTTATTTGCGATAAAATACTGCGAAGTCAATCACAGGGAGACACAAAAATTTCATTCAATTATTCCAATGAACAACGGAAACGTATTGGCAAAGGAATATTCTAATTCAGGAAATAATCGTATACGTGAGGTTTTAAAAAAAATACGTGAATAAATAAAAACTGTTGTTATTATTGTTCATAAGCAGACTCAACGATTAATTATTAATTTTAAGAACCTGTTAACAATAAAAAAGGGTCAAAATAAATTCCAAATATTGAAAAAATAACTATACAATAACAAAAATTGAGTCAAAATAAATTCTAAATATTGAAAAAATACTATATCGTAATAAAAATTGGTATTCATAATAATTTATATTTAAAAAAAATAATAATTTTCAAAAATCGAAAAAAAATAGTAGTTATTGAGATCCCGCGATCGGACTAGTCTCAAAAATTGTTGAATATACAGATGTTTGAGACAAAAAATTTAAAAGAAAAATCAAAAATGTCATTCACTTTTAAAAACGCGATTTAACGTTTAAAACTCAAAAAACTCATTCAAAAACAAGTCGAATATTTAACCTCAAAAATATAAAAAAATTGAGGAAATAAAAAAAAAAGTTTTTTAAACTGTCCGATTTGGGATGGAATGCCCCATATAATTTTTTTGGTCTTCTAAATTCCCATTGGATTTATAATATTTGAAATTAAAAGGTGATAAGGTTTTATATAACGTCAATTTTTTGTTAATTTTATTCATAATTTTTAGTTATCGTGAGGAATTTATTAAAAATAAACTCATGAACAATATTTCCAATAAATGTTAAGAGTAGAGAGTGAAAGAAAATTCGTATTTCTCTTCTATTTGCAAAATCACTTTTTTGAGTTACCAGCTAATCTAAGACCACCGTGTTCAAATTCGAACCTGTATTCGAAAGAATCCGTCATATATTACTTTTCCTCCCCTTCTATTTCTCATGTTTAAAAATATTTTTCCGCGCATAATGATTCCCCTCCGCTGAACTAAAAGTTGCTGCCTCGAATCCGGTGGAATATGCGGAGGAGGGACGTTTTTCGAAACTTTTAATGATTGCGCGGAGCATTTATAAATATGTATTTATCGTTGGAGCATGAAAAACCGATAAAATTTATGCATACGTTATTTGAAACCGAATCTGAAAGTTTGGTTCTTCATATTGCTTTTTATGGTATAATCGTCGACGAACTATTGTAGTATTTATTTGACCTAATTTTAGCATGATTTAAAAATATTAAGATTGGAATTAATAAATCCTTTCGTTCCAAATTCACAGTTATTCAAGTCAAGTTGAAAATCTATAACTACCAAATTATAAAAATTAGATCATTAACAAGATTTTTTTTAAGGTATCTAAATTTATAAAAGTTGAAAATAATAGTTAAAGTAAATGTGTAAGATTGCAGCATATGTGGAAGCATGCGATGGAATCGTGGGGTGGGCTTTGTGTACATTGGTTGCTCCTTAGAATCGTGGGATGGGATTTGGGTACGTTGGTTGCTGTTTAGAATCGTGGGGTGAGCGGAATTCTAGTATGCGTGGGATTGTAGGCTACGTGATTTCGTGGGTTTCGTTGCATTGTAGATTATGCGGAATCGTGGGGTGAGCATTAGGTACGTGGGCCGTGTGTTTTGAATCGTGAGGTGGAAAAATCCAGGAATGTGTGAGAGGGTGAACCAAATGGTCACGTCAATCATGTAAGATTGTTGGATATATGGAAGCATGGGGTGCGTGGAATTGTGGGGTGAGCTTTGGACACGTTGGTCGCCTGCTTAGAATCGTGGGCTAGATGGAATTTTCTTATGCGTTGGAGCGTGGGCTACGTGATTGCATGGCTTTCGTAATATCGTAGATTACTTGGAATCGTGGGGTGGGGATTGGCTGCGTTTGTTATGTGCTTGAAATCGTGAGGTAGGTGAATGCTGCAATGCGTGGGAGCGTCGAATACTCAGTTACGTCAATTGCGTGACATTGTAGGATATGTAAAAGCATGAGGTGCGTGGAATCGTGGGGTGGCCATTGGGGGTGCGTGGGGGTGGCATCGTGGGGTACGTGAAATCGTGAGGTAGGTGAATGCTGCAATGCGTGGGAGCGTCGAATACTCAGTTACGTCAATTGCGTGACATTGTAGGATATGTAAAAGCATGAGGTGCGTGGAATCGTGGGGTGGCCATTGGGTACGTTGGTCGTCTTCTTGGAATCGTGGGGTGAGTAAAGGGCAGGGAATTCTGGTATGCGTCGGAGCGTGGGCTGAGTTATTGGATGGCGTTCGTAGCATCTTAGGTTACGTGGGATCGTGGGATGGTCTTGGGAACGTTGGTTGTGAGCTTAGAATCGTGGGTTAAGTTGGATTCTGATATGCATCGGGTTGTAGGCTATATGTATTCACCCGGCTTTCGTAGAATCGCCGGATGCGTGGAATCATGTTGTTCGTAGAATCGTGGGATGGGCTTTTCGCTCGTTAGTGGTGTGCTTGGAATCGTGGGATGGGCAAATTTTAGGGATGCGTGAAATGATGTCAGGATCAAAGATTACAATATTTTCAGAAAAGTTTGAAGTTTTATTTTGAAACAAAGTTCACTTTTATAAGAGTGGGGTGGAAGGAAAGTATCAGTGGTCGATTTTGCACCGAAAGCACCTCATTTTATGGATGGACACGCGAAAGAGAGGGGGAGGGGGAGAGAATGAGAGAGTTTGGCGATACGTGACATAGGATATATCGATTGTGCGAGAGCAAACTGTGTCACTGTGGTTTATGCAAAGCGTCGCGTTACCGTCGAACCCTGTTCAACCCACATCTCTAACCCCTGCCAAATTCACCCCCTCAACCCTTGCTCACCAACCACCGGGTGCTGTATGAAGAGGGGGCTATCGTTTGACAAGTCAACAACGCAACTGAACCTTCGTGAATACGGTGTACAATACGTTATATATAATCCAAAGAGAGATTGAGAGAGGTATGGGCACGAGATGTTACAGGAAGCCCAAAGGCACAGAAACAATGGAAGCGAAATTGACAGGGTGGGAACTACCCCTGGTGCAATTTCGTCGAGCTTAAATTAAACCCTACAGAGGAACCGGTTCCATACATAAATGTGAATGGGGCATTGGGACTTCCGTTTTCTTTAATTAATAAATTAAAATGGCGTTTCTGTAATGCAAATTAATCTCGATGAGGACAAGTTTATTAACACTAATTTTACGGCATATAATAATAAGTGTCTGTCAATTGTTATCAACTTTTTGACATAGAAGTTCATTTTCTTTGGCATTTTTGTTTCAAATGAGGTTTCATACAAATTTTTGTATCTATTATTTATTGATCATGTAGTCAATAAAAACTTACAATAATGCATTTATCCAAAACCTGAAAAGGTTGAGTGAATTTTTGTATTAACTTCTCCCAATAGATCAAATTTCCCTTAAATTTAATTTTGGGTTTGGGTTTGGGTTTAAATTTAGTTTTAACTGTTAAAATAAATGTTTCCAATAATTCTTAACAACGATCTAAATGTTTAAAAATGAATGAACCGAAAATCACTTCAATGGAGAAAATCGACTTTTTCTTGGAAAAAAATGAATAAAAATAGAGATTGTCAAATTTTGACACAGAACAGCTGATACCCCCGTAGTAAAAAACTCCATTCGTCGCCATTGAAAAATCCCCATTCATTCCCCATTGTCGAAATAACCAACGGAGATGAATGCCGAATTGCCTAAGGGGATTTTCACCATTGAATTCCCCATTTGAAATCGAATGAGGATTTTCCAATGAGGATTGACTTCCCCATTTGAAACGGAATGGGGATTATCCTATGGGGATTCAATGAAGAAAATCCCCATAGGCAATTCGGCATTCATCTCCATTGGTTGTTGTAGGCAATGGGGAATGAATGGCGACAATCAATGGAGATTCTTTCATATAGTAAAAAACTCCATTCGTCACCATTGAAAAATCGCCATTCATTCTCCATTGCCAAAATAACCAATGGAGATGAATGCCCAATTGCCCAAGGACATTTTCGCCATTGAATTCCCCATTTGAAATCGAATAGGGATTTTCCAATGAGGATTGACTTCCCCATTTCAAACGGAATAGGGATTATCCCATGGGCATCAGTCGGCAAGAACAACTTGCATGGATTTTTTGGACACCGACTTCTGCTAATATTCCGTGCTCACACTCGTCTAGATAAGCATACTCTTCGCATAATCCGTATGGGAGTTCAGCGGGTTGCCGTCCTGCGACATCTCGCGCCAAGTCTCGGAACTAACGCGACGCGGTTTCCAATGGACATTTTTGGGTAATGCTGATCATTCAGTTCATCCGCATTTACTTCCCAATGGACATCATTGGGTAAAGCTGATCATTTCGTTCATCAGCATTTGCCTTCCAATGGACACCATTGGGCAATGCTGATGGCTCGGTCCATCAGCATTTGCTTTCCAATGGGCATCATTGAGTAATGGTGATCATTCGGTTCATCCGCATTTGCTGTCCAATGGACGTCATTGGGCAATGGTGACTTTTCAATGGATATCCATTCACTGATCAATGGTCGTTCCTATACGTCATTGAAAAATGCGGAAATCTCAATGGGTCCCCATTCATTGTCCAATGGAGTCGTATGAGGACCATTGGTTGCCATTAGCGATTCAATGGAGTTTTTTACTACGGGCCGTGACTCTTCTAGATTAAGGGTACATATTTACAGTATAAAGTATGTTTTTTAATTGTCAATTTTTTAACTTAATGTTATTAATTAAATGTTGGTAGAGATGGTCTACAAAAATTTTAGCCCTGGTTCGAAAAATTGTATCTGATTGAAATTTCCGTACTTCGTGATACAATAAAAATCTGAAACAATTCAGCATTGAAAAATAAACAAATCAGCATTGAAAAGTTTCAAAGACACTGGGCCAAAAAATACACAAATACAACCATTCTGAAAATTTCAAAACGGTAACTTCAAAATAGAGGGAAAATTCTGAAAAAAATGCATATGAGGTATTCCATACCAAACCGACCAATCCGTGGACCCGACCATTTTTGATTTTGTTGAAAATTGTTCATTTTTTTGTACGTACTGAAAGCAGTCTCTCAGAATTTTCGTAGATTTTTGTCTCAACCCAACTAACCACAATAGATTTTTTCAAAATTTGACACAATTTTTTTTCACATGCTCATAACTTTTTAAAAACCAGAGATATCAAAATAAGACACAAGACCATTTTTTTCTGTCTTGAGTTGCAGTTTTATAAAACAAATACAAAAAAAAATATCGATATTCATTTTCATATGTTTTTTGAAGTTTTAAACACAAAATAATTTTTTTTTTCAACTTGGACCCCTTTATTTATTTTTTTAAAAATTCACCACTATTTAAGAGACATTCTCACAAGTACTAAAAAATTGGCAGCTTGTGATTCTCATAATTTGTATTTTTTATCTATTTTTGAAGTTATAAAAACATGAAAAAACGGAGATACCAAAATAAAACAGAAGATAATTTTTTTCCGTCTTAAGTTGCAGTTTTGTTTAAGAAATACAAAAAAAATATCGATATTCATTTTCATCCGTTGTTTGAAGTTTGAAACACAAAATATTTTTTGCTTTCAGAAAAATTAAAGCATTCGATTTGTTTGAGAAAAAAAAACTTACCGAAAAATTGTTGAATAATTATTTGTTTGAACAATTTATTAATCACTTTTGGGCAAGATTATTATTGATAATTGTTGTTTATGGTATGCCAAATGTTGCTAAATTTTTTCAGTTTTTTATTGTATCACGAAGTACGGAAATTTTAATTAGATAAAATTTTTGGCTGGGGCGGTACGGGCAAAGCATCCTTAGGGCGAGGAACTTCGGTCTTTCTTCGAACCGATATGCAGATCGCTGCTATACATTTCAACAATTGTACGAGAAAGCGCAACACGGTCGAACGCACATATACGGGAATCTTGAGAATGCATTCCATTGTCGCATACTCGTGTGGAATGACACATGAAATACCATCGTAAATACATCCATACCAACCCAAATATACACATATGCATCGAAATGTAATAATATTCATATTAAACAGAGTTGGGCAAAGTACTCGAAAGTACTTAAAGTATCAAGTACAAAGTACCGCAAGTACTTGAAATATCAAGTACCGGTGGTACTTAAAGTACAAAGTACTTGTTACTTGCCAGTACTCGTCAAAACGAGTACTTGAAGTACAAGTACTTGAAAAAATCAAGTTTCAGTATCAAGTACTTTTCAAGTTTTCGGATACGTCTCGTAAATTCTGGTACTTGGGGTCATTCCATGTCAAATCGACCGAGAGTTGGAATCGACCACTCTCAATTTCGATGAAATTTAATCAGAAGTTTTGTTTTATCATAAAACCAAGTTCTACCAAGGAAAAAAAATTAAATTTTTCTTTTTTCAAAAGTTATGCAAAATTCAAAATTTAACCATTTTTCAATTTGTTTTTCTAAATATCCTGAAAACTATGATAGTTATGAAAAATCGTTTGTTTCGTTTTGAAGAGTATACTTGGGGCTACGAAAAAAAAAATATTCCGACAAAATTTTTTGAAAAATGATGAATTTGGAGAATTTTGAATTTGTTTTCAAATCCTGAATATCCACAATTAACATCGAATTTTTTGTTCAATTTTTTAAATATAATACCTTGTACTGATTTGAAAAGATCCTGAAACTTTCGGAAAGGTGTTTATTTTTCATAAATATAAATTTTTTTAAATTGAGCAATCATGTAATTTTGTAATTTTAAGCAGTCGAAATTACATGATTGATCAACTTCACTTAACTTAGAGGTAAAAAAAAAGTTTTACCAAAATTCAAAAATTCACATTTTTTAAATAAAAAAAAAACACATTTCTGAAAATTTCAGGATCTTTTAATATCAGTACAACTATTTATCCATATAATATCAGTAAAACTATTTTTCACGCGGAAAACTTGTAGAGGGACGTATAAATATCGATTTCGTTTTTTAAGTACGATTTTTTTTCGCAAAAATATTCAATTTTTTACAAAAAACGACCATATTTATCAAATGTAGCGTAACTCCAAAACTACTAGGTTTTCGAGAAATCACTAAAAGAAAAAAAAAGTTGCATACAATCATTTTGAATTTAATGAAATTTTTTCAGAATTTTGTTTCAACATTTTTTTTTCGACATTTTTTCCTGTCAAGGAGATATTTTTTTATCTTAAACAATCGGGTCTCTTACCTCATCTACACGGGTTTTTCGATGAAAAAACCGTGTAGATGAGGTAAAAGAACCGATTGTTTATGATTTCAAAAATATCTCGTTGGGAGGAAAAGTTTTCGAAAAAAAAATTTTGAAAAAAAAATTCTGAAAAAATTTCGTTGAATCTAAAAAGATCTTATGCAACTTTTTGCCATCTTAGTGATTTCACAAAAACCCAGTAGTTTCAGAGTTACGCTACATTTTATAAATATGGTCATTTTTTTACAAAAAGTTTAATATCTTTGCGAAAAAAGATCGTAGGAAACTTTTTAAAAAACGAAATTGAAGCTTATATTTTCCCCACAAGTTTTTCTCACGCAAAACAGTTACAAAAAATTTCCATGGATCGTGCACCAAATTTTCAACATAAAAAAAGCCAAAAAACGACCATGTTTCGAAAAAAAAATCAAATTTTTTTTTTCGAAAAAGCAAAATGAAGCCAACTATATCCCCTATGAAACGTCACATGATAAATTGAAATATATTCATTTTTAAAAGAGCAGCGAAACTTTGTGTGCGGCGCGAAATCGAGGCGAGTGTTTCCAAACTTTTGGATAATAGTGTCTATAATATATAATAATATTAATTAAATTTAATTAAAAATATATGACTAAAAGAGAATTTCATGAAAATTTTACTTAACAACTTTCACAAATTAATCTGTCGTTAATTAATTTCATAAGACGATTGATGTAAGAACAATATACATCTAAGGGTTCAAACGCTCAATGTTTTTTTTTTACACATTTTTCGACCCTTAAAAAAAGCTTAATTATAAGAGTGCCCGTAAAAAGGTTATTTTTATACTTAAAAAAAAAAAAACAAGAAAGCCACACGGCTGTTCTCTCGTAAATTCCGATAAAATGAGTCTCGATGGTCGATATTTCGATATCGACAATTTCTCTGGAAAAGTACAGACAAGAATCTGTCTTGAAATAAAATAAATGTAGACTTTCCATTCCACGTCGTTCGTCGAAGAAAACAGAGATAAAGGGGAGTTATACTTTTCGCGAGGCTAATAAAAGAAAGGAGGACAAAATGATGGAAGACCGATAAATGACTATAGTAGGCTATAAACGAGCATAAGAAAGAGCAAAAGGGGTTGGAGAGGGTTGAAGAGAAAAAAGAGAGATAGACGACACGCGACAAAAAATTATTGCCATGCAAAAAAAGCGTTGAAAATAGTATCGTACGAAATTTTATTGTACGAGTGCGCAAAGTGGCACTTTGCGCACGGAGTGCAATAAAAAAAAATTCTTTGATACGTGTCGTCATTTGTGCATAAGCAATACGACGATCTTAAATTCAAACTTAAATTTGGTTTGAGGTTTGATCTGGAGATCCATCTTGAGCATGAACTTAAGTTCGATCAAACTTCTTTCATCGCCTCCCTCAACCGTGTTATTTTAAATTAGTTGTGACAATAATTAAGTACGATCAAACTTAAGTTTAAGCTCAAGATGGATCTTAAGTTCGAACTTCATACCAAATTTAAATTTGAACTCAAGATCGATCTGAAGTTCGCACTAAAGTTTGAACTGAAGTATGAACTTATAATGGCACTTTAGTTCAACTTACGATTCATCTTAAATTGGAACTTAAGTTCGATCTTAAGTTCCAACTTGAGTTCCATGGAAAGTTCGATCTTAGGGTAGGTACTTGAAATTCGGGCCTTACAGATGTAACAGACGTTGGAGTCGTTCTTCTTGCCCTCCTTTATTCCCTTCATGCGAATGGCATCATCGATTGTTCGGACATCTTGGCTTGTTACACATATCTGTGTACCTGGTTTATGGATGACTTTTTTTTCTCTTCTACCCACTCCCCACACGCCCTCCCACCCCACAAGGTCACGAGGGTTCACTGCGCACACGTTTGTACCGTATTTTGCTGCTCGTCCAATGTAGCCCCAAAAATCAACGAAGTAACCCCCAAAGTCAAAGTAGCCCCGTTTTACGGTAGCTTATAAAGTCCGACAAAATTGACCCGGAGCCATTTTATCAGTTGGAGGGAAGGTCGTGGAGGCAAGAATTGGTGGGAAATTTCGAACGTTCTTTGCTTAAGGGGGAAGAAAATGTCTTGCGAAGCGTTAGAAAATCAAAAAGCTCATGACACCGTATGGATTGACCTGAAACGTTTCATATACATATAAACACATATATATATACTAGGGCGATTTTTTTTTTTTACTTTTTTTTTTCACTCCCCACCTAAAATATTATTGCATATGTCTGAAAGAAACTACCCTGAAAGTTACAGCCCTTAATATTAATATTAAGTACTCGCCCTTCGCGCGAAAAGATTTCCCATCTAAAATACACGTAAATAAAAAACTTTTTTCTTCAAATTGCTATAACTCCGCGGCATTTTATGCTATCATATTGTCCTCGGTCGCAATTTACGCAGAATTGAACGATCTTCAAAAGTGTCCTCAGCAGCGTAAGTGTAATTTACACTGGTGAGATGGTACGAGTCACTAAAGTTGATTTTGACCTGCACTTCTCGTTTTTTTGCTGTTGTTTTCGAAATTATCAACGTTATCGAAAAATTGCAAAGGAAAGTTTTATTGGAAATTCAATTTCCTACAGAAAAAGTCCTTTGGACCTACTTGCGAAAATTGATATTTCTTGAGATATTGGACCTTGACTTGGTTTTGGTATACAATTTTTATGGTTTATTGAACCAAAAGTTTCAATTTTTTGATATTCTATATCATATCACCATATCATATATCATATCACCAGTGGCGAAATGATATGGAATATCAACAATTAAGAACTTTTGGTTCGATAAACCGTAAAAATTTTATACCGCAAATAAATTAAGGTTCAATATCTCAAGAAATATCAATTTTCTCAAGTAGGTCTAAAGAACCTTTTTTGTAGAAAATTAAATTTCCAACAAAACTTTCCTTTGCAATTTTTCGATAACGCTGATCATTTCGAAAATAACAGCAAAAAAACGAGAAGTGTGGGTCAAAATCAACTTTAGTGACTCGTAGCATCTCACCAGTGTAAATTACACTTATGCTGTTCAGGACACTTTTGAAGATCGTTCAATTCTGCGTAAATTGCGACCAAGGACAATATGATAGCATGAAATGCCGCGGAGTTATAGCAATTTGAAGAAAAAAGTTTTTTATTTACGTGTATTTTAGATGGGAAATCTTTTCACGCGAAGGGCGAGTACTTAACATTAATATTAAGGGCTGTAACTTTCAGGGTAGTTTCTTTTAGACATATGCAACAGCATTTTAGGTGGGGAGGGATGAAAATTTAAAAAAGTCGAAAAAAAATCGCCCTAATATATACATGTATATATTTTCTTTTTTTATACGTTTTTGCCCGGGCGCACTCTCGTCTCGTTATTTCCGAAACGGCCAACGTTCATTACACCCTCTCTCGTGTGTTATATCCTTTTTCTCTTGCTTCTCGAGAAAGGTCAGCTCGCGGCGTGTGTACTGTAGATTGCTCTCCCGTACTCTTTTATATCCAACGAAAAGCGAGAGAAAGAGAGAGAGAGAGAAAGAGAGAGAGAGAAAGAGAGAGAGAGAGAGAGAGAGAGAGAGAGAGAGAGAGAGAGAGAGAGAGAGGGGGGGGGGAGAGGGAGAGAGAGGGAGAGAGAGAGAGAGAGACAGCGAGAGAGAGAGAGAGAGAGAGAGAGAGAGAGAGAGAGAGAGAGAGAGAGAGAGAGAGAGAGAGGAAGAGAAAAAGCACGCGCAGACGTTCGAAAAAAGCGCGCAGCTATTCCGCTGGTATTAACACACAACAACTAGATGGTGGCAAAAAATAGTAGAAAAAAGTAGAGTATAAAGAAGAAAGAAGAAGAAAAAAAAAGCAGGAAGGAAATATCGGTGGAATGTGCGAGCATCAAAAAGCACAGAGCTTTCCGAGATTGTGCACACATTTTCAGCTTCTTCTTCCGCCCCGACGGGGCTCGAAGAAACAAAAAAAGAAAGAGTCTCGGACGCGATACGGTATACAGGGAAAAAAGCTCGGCGAAAACTTACGACTGTGGGTACTTTCATATAGGTATATAATATAATATATATATATATATATATATATATATATACATACGCTATCGCGGTCATTGACGCGCTTGCAAAAGCTCTCGAGACAAAAGCTCGGCCCAGCCATATAATCGTGGAGATACCATGTATATTCCCATAATATACACGTACCGTTGTCTGCTCGAAGATAACACTCACGAAACTCAAATGTTTTTCGAAAATCTCTCATTTTTTCCATTATCCAACACAAAGCCAAACGTCCATTTCTTATTCATTGGCGAAGACAAAAGGAGGCACGGTTTCTTTTTTTTTTATAAGCAAACGGTCCTACATTGAACGTGGGTTTGGGTTTAGGTTAACCCTCAAATGGTAACGAGGGGTCACTCGTGTCTCGCCCAAACCGTCTTCTCTTGCTATCTTAGAGAGAAGGGGGGGGGGCAAACTATACCGCTAAATAATCGTACACTAGTAGGCTAAAAGTTCCCCAAGTGCCGATGGTTTAGTCCATAAACAACTATTGTGAGAGCCAGATGAAAACACCCTTGGGTCACCATTGACCCACCGTTACCATTCGCGTTGACTGAAAGTGTAAGGAAAGTAAAATTGTTTTTTCCAAATTCTGATGTTTTTTTTAAATCATGAATCGATGTTTTTTTATTAAGAATCGATGAATTTAACTTCCTGAGAGTTTTGAACATAAATTTTAATGGAATTTATGTCAGTCTGATTAATGAAATTGAGTTAAAAATAAGACAATGTCTACTATATTGGAAATTGAACCTTTTTATGAACTTTGAAAAAACTCGATTTTCATGCTCAAAACTTGAGCATTCCTTTTATTCATACAGAATCTCAATATTTTTTTCCTGAAAGTACCATTCCTGAGGTTTAATTTCCAGTTTTTAATGTTAAGAAATATTAATTACATCCAAAGTTATGATTTTTTATAAACAAAATGGTGTATTTTTCACGTTTTCCTTTGTTTATAGGATTATATTGTTTAAACAAATGATCAAATCAGCAATATAGTGATTCGTCCTTATTCTAGGATAGTTGATGAGATTTCATGAATTTTGCGGAATTTTTTAGAGCACTTTAGAGCACTTTTTAAAGCACCAGTCACGAGTGACCCCCCGTTACCATTGAAAGATGCCGAAAAACATGTTTCTATAAAAGGGTTAAGAATTCCAGGTTGGAGTACATCTGAGCAATATCTGACGATGAGCTGGATTTTAATAACATTGTGATGAGAATTTCAATTTTGTTCTAATCTCAGACTGACAGAAATGATCGAAACTTCTGTATTGATTTTCTTTTCTCCATAATTTCGATATTTGTTATAAAATGCCTGAAAACTTTAGAAAATGTTTGGTTAACCAAGAAGAATATGAATTAACGTATCAAACAATTAAGTCCGTAAGTATGAGATTTGCTACATCGCGCATTGTCGATATAGTAGATCTCATACTTACCGACTTCATTCACTTACGTACCAACAGATGGCGGTCATCTATATAAACTTGTTCACGAAATGACCCCTCCCGTGTAAAAAAGTTCAGGAATTCCGCGAGTGAATCTGCGGAATTAATGAGGAATTCATATTTGTTGCAAAATATGAATTCCGGATGAATACCTGATGAAATCACGGTAAATAATTTCATCGATGAAATATCGAAATAATGTCATTATAAGCTAAGTCGCGAATTTGGGAGATATTCCATAGAAAATGAATTATAATTACAGAGGAAATATAAATTTTTTAAATCAACAATAAAATAACTCCTTCTCTGTCCATATTAAAATCTATAAAATCTCGCAGTCAACACGTTGTATACCTCAAAAATTATTGTGACGAATGGACATAAAATAATATCCATAGGTTTCAACCGTTTTCTATAAGAGTGCATACGGTTTTCTATGTAAATTTTCAAGGCAATAACCTTGATAAATTCACAAAGATGTTCTGAAATTTTTTCCGGAAAACCAAATGAAATCCAAACAAATTTGTGTGGAACACTGATTGAATTTCCGCAGAATTCCAGCTGAAAACTACATGAATGCACTCATGACATATTCGCATCAGCTATTCAGTATAACAATTAATAGCCAAATTGTAATCTATCAAAAAATCTATGGAATTTCACAATAAGCGCTTCAAATTCCTCAAAAATGATTGTAGGGAGTAGTTGAAAGAATCAGCCGATTTTCTATAAAAATTCATACACAGTTTCGAATATGAATTTTCCCGGCAATAACCTCGAAAAATTCATAATGAGATATTGAAATTTTTTCCGGCAAACGCGATGACGTCCGGAGAAAATCAAGTAGAGCTTCAACTGAATTCCTGCAGAATTCCGGGTGGTTACTACATCGATGCACTAATAAAATTAGTGGTCAGTCCAAGAACAAAACTGCATACCTTCCGATAGATTTTTCATATTCCAATTGTCAGCTCCTTAGCCAGATGATAGATAAATTGTATTTTTTATGAAATCTTTAGAATTTCAAAGTAAATACTTCAAAAGCGTAAGAAATTGTGTAGGAAGTAGTTAATAGCAAAAATTATTCTCTACAATTATAAAAGGGTTTTCTTTAGAAATTCATGCGGTTTCCCATATGAATTATTAAGGCAATGACCTCGATAAATCCATATTGATGTCCCGACATTTCTTCCGGGAAACCAGATGAACGCCAGAGAAAATTTCGCGAAACCCGTAGTAAAAAACTCCATTGAATCGCCAATGGCAACCAATGGTCCTCATACGACTCCATTGGACAACGAATGGGGACTCATTGAGATTTCCGCATTTTTCAATGGCGTATAGGAACGACCATTGATCAGTGAATGGATATCCATTGAAAAGTCACCATTGCCCAAAGACGTCCATTGAACAACAAATGCGGATGAACCGAATGATCACCATTACTCAATGATGCCCATTGGAAAGCAAATGCTGATGAACGAAATGATCAGCTTTACCCAATGATGTCCATTGGGAAGTAAATGCGGATGAACTGAATGATCAGCATTACCCAAAGATGTCCATTAGAAACCGCGTCGCGTTAGTTCCGAGACTTGGCGCGAGATGTCGCAGGACGGCAACCCGCTGAACTCCCATACGGATTATGCGAAGAGTATGCTTATCTAGACGAGTGTGAGCACGGAATATTAGCAGAAGTCGGTGTCCAAAAAATCCATGCAAGGAGTTCTTGCCGACTGATGCCCATGGGATAATCCCTATTCCGTTTGAAATGGGGAAGTCAATCCTCATTGGAAAATCCCTATTCGATTTCAAATGGGGAATTCAATGGCGAAAATGTCCTTGGGCAATTCGGCATTCATCTCCATTGGTTATTTTGGCAATGGGGAATGAATAGCGATTTTTCAATGGTGAAGAATGGAGTTTTTTACTATATGAAAGAATCTTCATTGATGATCACCATTCATTCCCCATTGCCTACAAAATCCAATGGAGATGAATGCCGAATTGCCTATGGGGATTTTCTTCATTGAATCCCCATAGGATAATCCCCATTCCGTTCCAAATGGGGAAGTCAATCCTCATTGGAAAATCCTCATTCGATTTCAAATGGGGAATTCAATGGCGAGAATCCCCTTAGGCAATTCGGCATTCATCTCCGTTGGTTATTTTGGCAATGGGGAATGAATGGGGATTTTTCAATGGCGACGAATGGAGTTTTTTACTACGGGAACACTGGCCGAATCCCTGCAGATGCACTCATCGAATATCTGGTCGGTCTGGAAACGAAACTACAAATCTCGCATTGGATTTTCCACACTTTATTTGCCAGCTCCTCAGCCCGGCGATGGCTAAATTGAATAGAATTTAATTGGCTAAATTGAATAGAATTTGATGACTAAATAGATGGCTAAATTAAATAGCTATTGCCTGGAAAATTCATATTCGAAACTGTATGAATTTTTATAGAAAATCGGCTGATTCTTTAAACTACTCCCTACAATAATTTTTGAGAAATTTGAAGCGCTTATTGTGAAATTACATAGATTTTTTGATAGGTCAAAATTTGGCTATTGTTACACTGAATAGCTGATGCGGAAATGTCATGAGTGCATTTACGTAGTTTTCAGCTGGAAATCTGCGGAAATTCAATCAGAGTTCCACACAAATTTGTTTGGATTTCATTTGATTTACCGGAAAAAATTTCAGAACATCTTTGTGAATTTATCAAGGTTATTGCATTGAAAATTCACATAGAAAACCGTATGCACTCTTATAGAAAACAGTTGAAAACTATGGAAATTATTTTCTGTCCATTCGTTACCATAATTTTTGAGGTATATAACGTATTGACTGCGAGATTTTATAGGTTTTAATATGGACAGAGAAGGAGTTATTTTTTTGTTGATTTAAAAATTTTATATTTCCTGTATAATTATAATTTATTTTCTATGGAAAATCTCCCAAATTCGCGACTTTACTTGTAATGACATTACTTCGATTAATCATCGATGAAATTATTTGCCGTGATTTCATCGGGTATTCATCCGGAATTCAAATTTTGCAACGAATATGAATTCCTCATGAATTCCGCGGAATCATGCGCGGAATTCTTGAACTTTTTTACACGGGAACATGCCTTTTTTTCGCCAAATTAACTTTACCCCGCCCTTAAAGAGCATTGCTTTCAGTACGTCGTCAAGATACATGCAGAATTATGCTTAGAACGAAAATGACGAGATTTTCTTTTTTTCATCGATTCAAAAAATTTTCAAGCCTCTTGAAAAGGTTTTTCGCTCGTAACTGTATAATCCTTGAGGAATAGAGAACTTGCATGCATCTGAAATCTGTATTTTAATCTATGGGACTCGAAAGTAGGATAAAAAATAATGTATTTCCCAAGACAGCTTTTTTTTTACAGTAATATTAACGCTGCAAAAAAAAATTCTTTGACTCTAATTTTTCTCGAAAAATTTGAATTGGCAACCATATTGTTGTACCCAACTATCAGCGCCGCCAGTGTCGCGTCCGGGAACTACGTCCCATTGTAAACAGTTTTGGCCCCGGCGCGAGCGGGTAGAGAGAGAGAGAGAGAGAGAGAGAGAGAGAGAGAGAGAGAGAGAGAGAGAGAGAGAGAGAGAGAGAGAGAGAGAGAGAGAGAGAGAGAGAGAGAGAGAGAGAGAGAGAAGAGAGAGAGAGAGAGAGAGAGAGAGAGAGAGAGAGAGAGAGAGAGAGAGAGAGAGAGAGAGAGAGAGAGAGAGAGAGAGAGAGAGAGAGAGAGAGAGAGAGAGAGAAGCGCGCACCAAACCTTTCTTTTCACTGGATTATTTGGCACATGGACAAATATCTTTTCTTGTATAGTACTTGTTGTGTTTTTGCACGATGGTACAAAACAAGACATGAACGAATCCAAGTTTGGTTGCGGGGTGAATGAATCCATAATTGCTTTGTCAATTTATATTTTTTCTGTGATACTTTTGACGTAAATAATAATATTGAAGAATATTATACTGTAGGTTATACGTAAGTTATAGGTTAGATTTTTGCGTCACCGAGAGCAGAAACTGTTTAGAATGAGACGTGGTTCCTGGACACGACACTGGCGGCGCTGATAGTTGGGTACAACAATATGGTTGCCAATTCAAATTTTTCGAGAAAAATTAGAGTTAAAGAATATTTTTTTGCAGCGTCAATATTCCTTTAAAAAAAACTGTCTTGGGAAATACATTATTTTTTATCCTACTTTCGAATAAAAAAAATTAAAAAAAACAAGCAAGTTCTCTATTTCAGTATCGCAAATAGCATATTCGTGTTGCGCGGAAATTTCCGATCCAAAACACTGGTTTTGAACCTCTGGAACACAAAAAAAAAATTGACCTTGAACCGAGGGGTCAAGGATCAGTGAGAGGAGATGGGCAAATTGACAGGTTCCGTAGCGCCGAAAAATAATTTTTTTTTCTATTCATCTTTATTCATATCTGAGGAGCTATATCTATCGGAAATTGACCACGAATATGAATGAATAAAAAAGAAATCGCCAAGAGAAATAGGCGAAAACACTGTTTTTATGAAATTCAAGGTTTTCTCAAACTTATGTGCAATGAGCGCTAAGCGACCAAACTCTTCTGCATTTTTCAAACCGTTTTCCTGAGACTTGTCATAATTGAAGTCCTCGTACACGATAACTCAAAATCTGCTGGACCAATCGCTTTGAAATTTCGCACAGTACTTCTTCACATAATTCACCAGGTATTATCGAGAGCTTTTTTGTTTTTCTTTTAATAATTACTAATTTTTCAACAACAAATTAGCCGATTTTTTTTAGCGAAAATCGGGTTTTTGGCTCCCAAGTGCTACGAAAAATCAAAAAATCGAAAAAAAAAATCCTCCCGTCATTACCTCGAGAAACATCTCCTTTAACAAATGCATTTTGTTTTTTTTGTTTCAGTTGATTCTGTTGCGAGTTATGGCGCACACCGCAAACCATCTTTTTTCGAGGCGCCTCCGGGGTTTAATTTTCACTCGCTCCATTTTGAATATTTTGCAATGCAAATTTAGGACAATGTTGTTCAAATGTTACTTTTTTATATGTAAATTTTTCAATGAACGAACACTATCCGTTACGCCAAAAAAAAATCTTTAATATACAAACGCAAACATAGACGTATCCACGTCAAAAATACGACTTTTCCAAAGCACTTCATTGTCCTTGGTTCTTCTTTTTCAATCATACGCCATTCTCCCACACTTTGCCCAATCCTAATCTCACTTTGCCGTAGTTTTAGGGCTATTCACATGCAGCACTCGCAAAAGCAGCTCTCCACGTTCAAATATCGAAATCCTACCAAGCGCATATATTTCGTGAATCCAGTCAAGTTGATCGCGAGCTTATCCACCCAGGAGTTCGGAGTTTATAGACTCTGCAATATAGATGTACGTACAGTTGCATATATATGAGGCATTCCACACCAACTCAATGGTGTTTTTCCCTGACCCCCTGCGATTTGTTCCATTATTTTTTATGTTATTCAACTTATCAAAAAACGTACTTCCAATTTTTTTCAAATTTTTTGGACCGGCCGCCATCTAAAAAAAAATTGACGAAATCTGATTTTTGACGTAAAAAAATGCCCATTTTTAAAAATCCCAAAAAAATCACAAAAATTCTGTGTCACAAAACAAAATTTTTGCGTCATTTAACATATAGTGGAAGTATTTTTTCTGGGTTTTATTTCATTTTACAAGTTTGATCAAATTATTTTTTTATTTCGCACATTGACAACGTCACTCTTGGTAGCTTATGAACGTTGAAAAATTAAGTTATTTTGAGATTCTTATGACATGTGTAGATAGATAAGAATAACCAATTAAGAATTTTAAAACTCAAATCACAAATCCAAATCGAATCTATATGATATTGTTGGTCTGAAGAAGTGCGCTTTATTTTGCAAAACTGGAAGAGATTAATTGTTGAGAGTATTTTCAGTCCTGAATAGGGTCAGAGTGCATTTCAAGTCGGAGACTTATACTGCAGTTTTATACACAAAGGTTTTGCCGTGTCAAAGTTTCGTACTGCAAAAAATGGCCGGTAAAAGCAAGTTCGACGAGGCGTTGTCGGTCACAATGTAACACAACAGGTTACAAATAATGACAACAGGTTACAAAATACAAAAATGTCGATCTACTTTTTCCTGCGTAAAACCAGAAAAAAAAATACTTCCACTATGTTTTATGGCCCAAAATTTTCGTTTTGTGACACAGAATTTTCGTGAATTTTTTGGGATTTTTAAAAATGGGCGTTTTTTTCGTCAAAAATCAGATTTCGTCAATTTTTTTTGATATGGCAGCCGGTACAAAAAAATTGAAAAAAATTGGAAGTACGTTTTTGGATAAGTTGAATAACATAAAAAATAATGGAACAAATCGCAGGGGGTCGGGGAAAAACACCATTGAGTTGGTGTGGAATGCTTCATATATATTTTCTCCGATTTTGTGGCGAAAGTTCCGAGTCGACAACAGGTGCTCCTTCGCGTATTCTCCATCAGCCATAATATCTTCACGTATTTACGCCCCAATGTTTACATCTCTGTCTGTCAGTAGCCAAATCGTTACAATGACATTCTCCGTTGCAGTTACTAATGCCTTCAACCAACCAAAATGCAACTCCACGACCGAG
This sequence comes from Alloplasta piceator, assembly GCA_946863875.1. Taxonomy (NCBI): domain Eukaryota; kingdom Metazoa; phylum Arthropoda; class Insecta; order Hymenoptera; family Ichneumonidae; genus Alloplasta; species Alloplasta piceator. Next base: position 9,733,138 of record OX333075.1, on the reverse strand, counting down.
TCGTGCATCTGAATTTCCCTACGTTTCACGCCAGGCATTACAAGACATCATGAGACTTGTAGATCCTCGGGTCTGGCGTGATAAATTCGATCATCGACGGATCGGAAATATCTCTCCTGCGCTTGGAGCGACGGATGAAGAAGAATAGAAAAAAGAGTATTCATCAGCTGATGAGAAAGTTGGGTAAACAAATTCGTAATCAAATTTACGGTCTTTTGGATTCAGATAAAGAATACCCAAGTAATTGGAAAGTTTTTTTTCAAGGTTCTTCGAATAACACTTAACATTGTGGACATTGTTCTTATTGTTCTTATCCAGGGCCCATTTATAGCTGAACAGCTCTGACATTTTAGTGTATTACAAGTCTCCGGCTTGTCATCTCGGCCGGTCACTTACCGACGTTTGAGCCTGCCCTAATGAGAAAACACAGTTTACCTGCAGTCGATAAGTAAGGTATCGCAGGATTGAAGGCCCAGAGACTATTGTAGTCTTGTATACTTGTTATTTGGTAGGTTTATTGGGACTTGTTAATCGGTAGTGATATTACAGTAGTGTTTTATTGCGGTAGAGATGTATTTCTGGTAGAGAAATGAATGGTAAAGCTGCAAATATGCTTTACTCTGTGCGCAAATAAATAACAGAGGGAAAAACTTGAAGGGTTTTTACGCGATTACTTGTTAGACAGATTTTCACCGGGCTTCTTCATTATTTCTTAGTAGACTCGGGTACATTCTTGACTCGTTTATTTTTCGCAATTTTTTGTTTACGAAGTGAAACGAGACAGGCTGAAAACGTTGGAGGAGTTGATCAACTTTATCTCTATTCCTAGACAAAGGCAAAAAATAATCGCTGGAACAGTGATGGAATATTAGCTAAAATGATTCACTGTCAACAGTAAAGAATGATATGATCGGTTATGATGATGAGAACGATGATTCCTACGTCCTTTTGATGATTCATTTTTCATCACTTGGCGTCGAGACGCTGCCAGGCATCATGCTGCATGAAACATTTTTCTATCCGCCAAATTTTTTGTTATATTTAACGGAGTTAGCAAAAAAAATGCTTTGAAGATTTACGACCCATTTTCAACGGATCTAATTAATTTTGCAATTTGCTCTTCCATTGAAAATTGATGAATCCATGCGGCCTGCTAAAATGTTAAAAGAGTCTGTGTCAACTATTTAATTGAATAAAAAACTTCTGGTTATCAACGTGTGTTGCATGTACCAGTTTTAGTTTTGATGACTTGGCGTCGAGACGCTGTCAGAGAGCACTTTGTGGATTGGAGAGCTATTTTTCTATCTAGCACAGTTTTTGCAATTTCCAATGGGCTCAAAGCGGAAACTCAGGAAAGAGTATGTCTGCACTCTTTTGTAAATAAAGCTACTTTTATATTAGTATAATAGCTCACACCCAGAAAAAAGATCCAGTCGTAGGTACTGTAATCGTTTATTTGATTATTTTTTAGTTACTTTAAAGAAAATTTTCTTTCCATCCAATTTTGAATTTTGAATTTTATTTGAATTCCTTGTCATCGAGAAACAGGCGTTGAAAAAAAATTCTATTCGTTGCTACTAAATACCTATTCACCCGTAATCTCATCCGATCATATCTGCAGATTTGTCAGTACCCCAAAAATCCGCCAGGTGGCTCCCTCTCGCACAAGCGAACCTGCCTCTCGACGCCTATATCCTTTCCAAGCTCGTATCTGTTTGATATCCTTATTTTTCAATATGGATATCAAATACATTGAACATTGCGGCAAAACGCAAGATGATCGAATCCCCGAAAAGGATTCCCATAAAAAAGGGTCTTTTTTCTTTTCCCTTCTGTTAAAGAAAAGTCGAAGCTTTACGAAATTGTAGACTTCATATGTGTAGCTATACATTCAAAGATTGAAATGTTTAAAAATATATATTGTGTAAATATTTAAAAAAAAAATTATTCCATTTAAATACATATTTGTTCAGTTTGAAATAATATTTATTAACATTAAATAAAAATTTATTAGATCGCAATATATTTTCCTAGTGGGTCATTAAAAAAAAATTGACATGAATAGAGTTGTATTAGGCCGGCCTACAACTAAAAAAAATTATTTGGCTTGACTAGGATTTAGTTAAATGTACTAGATCTTTTTTCTGGGTGCATCCGATGATTCGAAATAAATAAATTCCTGAAATATTAAATTACAACAAAATGGCGGTTGTTCAAAGTAACTATTTATCTTTGCCCGTAGTAAAAAACTCCATTCGTCGCCATTGAAAAATCCCCATTCATTCCCCATTGCCAAAATAATCAACGGAGATGAATGCCGAATTGCCTAAGGGGATTTTCGCCATTGAATTCCCCATTTGAAATCGAATGAGGATTTTCCAATGAGGATTGACTTCCCCATTTGAAACGGAATGGGGATTATCCTATGGGGATTCAATGAAGAAAATCCCCATAGGCAATTCGGCATTCATCTCCATTGGTTTTTGTAGGCAATGGGGAATGAATGCCTAATTGCCCAAGGGCATTTTCGCTATTGAATTCCCCATTTGAAATCGAATAGGGATTTTCCAATGAGGATTGACTTCCCCATTTCAAACGGAATAGGGATTATCCCATGGGCATCAGTCGGCAAGAACTCCTTGCATGGATTTTCTGGACACCGACTTCTGCTAATATTCCGTGCTCACACTCGTCTAGATAAGCATACTCTTCGCATAATCCGTATGGGAGTTCAGCGGGTTGGCGTCCTGCGACATCTCGCGCCAAGTCTCGGAACTAACGCGGACGTGGTTTCCAATGGACATCTTTGGGTAATGCTGATCATTCAGTGCATCCGCATTTACTTCCCAATGGACATCATTGGGTAAAGCTGATCATTTCGTTCATCAGCATTTGCCTTCCAATGGACACCATTGGGCAATGCTGATGGCTCGGTCTATCAGCATTTGCTTTCCAATGGGCATCATTGAATAATGGTGATCATTCGGTTCATCCGCATTTGCTGTCCAATGGACGTCATTGGGCAATGGTGACTTTTCAATGGATATCCTTTCACTGATCAATGGTCGTTCCTATACGCCATTGAAAAATGCGGAAATCTCAATGGGTCCCCATTCATTGTCCAATGGAGTCGTATGAGGACCATTGGTTGCCATTGGCGACTCAATGGAGTTTTTTACTACGGGTGTGGTCAAAAATTGGTTCTTTTTGTGCATCAAATCATAGAAGAGAAGTTTTTTTGTAGATGCAAGGATCCTGCGATCAAATCTGGATTTTTGCTTGGTCTTTGAAAAATTTGTTTCAAGCAAAAATAATTTGATCGCGAATTAACAATCAAAACTTTTAGGGACCATTTATAACATTATATATAATCTAAAAATATCATTTTACAGAGAAGTAATTCTTTAACTCCGACAAAGTATAACACCTTTACATAGAATGGACTTCCATCAGAATGATTATCGGTTATATTAAAATTTAAGGCCCATCATTAATTTCCACGACCCAATTAAGGAATCCATAAAGAATAGATCAGTCTCTCTGCGACGTTTCGAAGTGTAAAAAAGTGCTTTAAAATAATGCGCGAAACAAACAGTGAACTAGACTTGAACCCCTGTAATTTTCAGCCCGATGGAAAAAGTTACTCTGTTGTAATTAGAAAATATATGGGAAATTCCATGTCAAATCGACCAATAGTTGGAATCGACCCCTTTCAATTCCCATGAAACTTGGTCAGAAGTTTTCTTTTATCATAAAACAAAGTTCTACCGAAAGAAAAAAAATAACAAATTGTTTTGCGAAAGTTATGCGAAATTTCACCATTTTTCAATTTTGCAAGTTTATTTTTAAAATATCTCGAAAACTATTATAGTCACGAAAAAATCATTCTGGGTTCGATGTAAAGAGCATACTTGGGCCGACGACAAAAGAAAAATATTCTGAAAAAAAAATTTGAAAAATGATAAATTTGGAGAATTTTGAATTTTAAAAAATCGTAAAACTCCACGATCAGCATTAAATTTTTGGTTCAATTTTTTAAAAATATAATACCTTGTATTGATCTCAAAAGATCCTAAAGTTTTCAAAAAGATTTTTTTTTTTCAAAAATATGAATTTTTTAATTTTTGTTACTTTTTTTTTACCTGTAAGTTAAGTCAAGTTGAGCAATCATGTAATTTTGTTATTTTCACTGCTCAATATTACAAAATTACATAATTGCTCAACTTTACTCAACTTAGTGGTACAAAAAAAAAATTTCTCTACCAAAATTCAAAAACTCATATTTAAAAAAAAAGAACTTTCCTGAAAATTTCAGAATCTTTTAAGATTAGTACAAAGTATTATATTTAAAATGTTCATGATGAATTTTCACGATTTTAAAAAATTCAAAATTCTCAAAATTCATCATTTTTTAGTTTTTTTTCTGGAATATTTTTTTTTTTTCGTAATTATAATAGTTTTCGAGATAATCAAAAAATGAACTTGAAAAATAGTGAAATTTTAAATGCTGCAAAGCTTTCAAAAAAAATTAAAAAAAAAAATTTTTCCTTCGGTAGAACTTCGTTGTATGATAAAAGAAAACTTCTGACCAAATTTCATCAAAATTGAAAGGGTTCGATTTCAACTATTGGTCGATTTGACATCGATTGACTATATTGAATGACCCATATTAAATATCTGAAGTATGTTAATTTTTTCTAAATTATAAATTTAGTATCCACTTTGAAATATATTAGATATAAATGTGCCAACAAAATGTAATCTGTTATTAGAATCAAAACACGTGGCAAAAATTGCATATGTTGATTATATTTTTGAATATATTTTTACTCTCAAGGAGAAAGGCGGGGACAAAACATTTGAATCGAAAGGTCGATCGGGTTTCGATAGTATCGCAGTGATCAGGATTCAAATACCGGAATGTAATCCGATGCAAAAATGTACTTGAAAGACCTTTGGGTGCCTTTGAGTTCTCCATTGAATTCCAATGTAGCACTGACGATTTCAAGCTCAAGGGTTTGCCACTCGGAAGTTAATCGAAGGTGACAAGAGGAAGAGAAAAAGAGGGAGAGAGACAGACAGAGAGAATGAGAACCTGGTGTACAATTTGCAATGCCCTTTGACTCTGAAGCCTTTAATCTCACAGGATAATTAGGGATGTTCACGATGCTACGCGTGCGCGAGAGCCAAAGTGTCTCTTGATGCTATTCGCTGTATCAACGTGAAGCACAGCAGAGGAATATAACGCCCGATGGGCATATCCTGTCTAGGCCATAAATATTTTATTCCAATGCTATTTGCATTGCAAGCGACTGATATTTCCATCGAAGCCGATGAAATAGCAACTGACTTGAGAGGGAAAAAGGAATGAGAGAGAGGGAAATGGATATCCAAATCAGAAATGTCATATATCCCAGAAATTGTTTCCAGAATTAGTTTCCACGATATTTGTCGACAAGGAATTTCCTATAGACAAATATAGCAACTGCTATGGCTCGTCTTGTAAAAAACGAGCTTGTCTCTTTTACCAGCCAATATGAATTGTTCTTAATTATTATCATCGGTAGTAGCTTGTAATTGGATAAACTTGACGTTTCTCATTGAGCGTTCTGTCGATAATTTTCAATCGATTAATTTCTGTGCGTCGTTCCATGTCAAATCGGACCAATGCTTGGAATCGTATCCTTTAAATTTCGATGAAATTTGGTCAGAAGTTTTGTTTTGTCATAAAACGAAGTTCTACGAAAAGAAAAAAATTAAAAAATTCTTTTTGTAAGTCATGCAAAATTCAAAATTTTACAATTTTTCCAATTTTTCAAGTTTATTTTTTAAATATCTAGAAAAATATTGTAGTTAGGAAATAATAGTTCTGGGTTCGTCTTAAAGAGTATACTTGGGGCTATGAACAAAAAAAATATTCCGAAAGAAAAATTTTGAAAAATGATGAATGTGGAGAATTTTTAATTTTTAAAAATCGTAAAAATCGATGATCAAGATTAAATTTTTGGTTTAACGTTTTTTTATATAATACCTTGTACTGATCTTAATGGAATCCGAACTTTTCAAAAAGGTGTTTTTCTTCAACAAATTTTTTATCTTTGGTAAATTTTTTTTTTTCACCTCCAAGTCAAGTAAAGTTGAGCAATCACGTAATTTTGTAATTTGGAGCAGTAAAAATTACATGATTACTCAATTTTACTTTACTTGGAGGCACAGAAAATTTTGCTTACCAAAATTCAAAAATTCATATTTTTGAAAAAAAAAACACCTTTCTGGAAATTTCAGGATCTTTTAAGATCAGTACAAGGCATTATATTTAAAAATTGAACTACACATTTGATGTTGATCGTGGATTTTTACGATTTTAAAAAATTAAAAATTCTCCAAATTCATCATTTTTCAAAATTTTGTTTCGGAACATTTTTTTTTTTCGTAGCCCCAAGTATAAGATGAACCCAGAACGATTTTTTTGTAACTATAATAGTTACCGAGATATTTTAAAAATTAACTTAAAAGTTTTTAATAATTGTAAAATTGTGAATTTTCGAAAAAAATTTTTTTATTTTTTTCCTTTGGTAGAACTTCGTTTTATGATAAAAGAAAACTTCTGACCTAATTTCATCAAAATTGAAAGGGGTCTATTCCAACTATTGGTCGATTTGACATGGAATGACCCCTATACATAAGTATAAAATTATAAAATTATAAAATTATATAAAGACCTTAAAAAAAAATTGCACTCTCATATCCCCTAAATTATTTACGATAAATGTCATTCCGCGAGATCCATTTTTGAATCGAATATTATTGAAATATGAATACTTGTGAAAATTTTTCCGATGTTTGCTCCGCGTTGAAAGATTAAAATTAAGAAAAAAATCGACAGAAGTGGATTCAAAAAAATTGTGAAAAAAATAATCTCACCTTTCTCAAACTTCAGGGAAAATTTGGTATGTTTTTGGGTGAATTATTTAAGAGGTCGTGTAAAAATTTCACCAAGATTAGGAAGCTCGTTATCGAACAATTAATATTAACAAATTAAATTAAATTAAATGTAGTCTAATGGAAACTGATATAACTTTGCAATAATTTTTTTTTACCTCAATTTTTTAATATCTACACCTTATCGAAAGCAACGCAAACAAAACGAAGTTTATTGATAAATATTTTTTTTATTTGTTTAAAAAATTGTTCTTAATAAAATGTTAATATTTTAATAACGAGCTTCCTAATTGTCGTGAAATTTTTACACGACCTCTTAAATACTTCATACAAAAACATACCAAATTTTCAGAATGTTACCATCATTTTTCATTTTAACCCTTAAGGAGGTTGAAGTAATGATGATAGAATTCTGAAAATTTAATATGTTTTTACATAAAGTATTCAGGAGGTCGTGTAAAAATTTCACGATTAAGAAGCTATTTATTGAACAATTAACATTAAAAGATTTCATAGGGACTCAACATCCTTAATTAATGCTATGCGAGAATGCTGATAATTAACTAAATGAATTATTATGAGAAATGTTATAATTGTACTCAGTAATGCCACAGGACTAAATTTCTTTTACGACACAAACACTTTGAAAGAAATATTGAACATTATCCTCCATCTTGGAATTCTTGCCTTTTAGTTCGTGTACTTTGGGTCGGAGGGCCGCAACGAATCATGAAGCAACTTAATTTGTATGCAAAAGTCACGTGAGAATCGTGAAACCATTTGTACGGAACTTTCCAGGTCAATCCGCTCAGGATCTGTTTCTACTTTTTGCTAAATAATCTCTTTTTGCTAATATTTTGCTAAATACCATTCAGCCAAAATTTTGGTAAGCTGTTTTTTAACAACAACAAAAAAATAACAAATTTTATATGATGCCATTTTTGAAATTTCGAGAAATCACATATATTATACATTGAGGAAAAAAGAAAGAGATTATGCACTTATGAAGATAGAAACAAAATTTTTAAATATATCAAAATTTCAAAAACATTGTAAAAGTTTCAAAAACGTCGGATACACTCGCCCCGATTCCGCGTCACACAAAAAGTTTCACAGCTCTTTTACAAATGAAGACATTTCAATTCAACAAAAGGTGATTTAAAGGGGACATTTAAGCTTCATTTTGCTCTTTAAATAAAAAAATTCCGATTTTTTTCGAACCCGCTTTTTTGACCCATGACATTTTTTTTAAACTGTTTTTCGTATGAAAAACTTATGGGGGGGAGTCTAAGCTTCAATTTTGTTTTTTAAAAAGTATCGTACGATTTTTTTTCGCAAAAATATTTCATTTTTCAACAAAAAACGCCCATATTTATAAAATGTCGAGTAACTCTAAAACTACTGAGTTTTCGAGAAATCACTAAGAGGGTAAAAAGTTGCATACAATTATTTTGAATTTAATGGAATTTTTTTAGAATTTTTTTTTCAAATCTTTTTTTTTCAAAATTTTTTTGTCAACGAGTTATTTGTTATCTTATCTTCAACAACCTAATCTACATGGGTTTTTCGATAAAAAAAGCCGTGTAGATGAGATTTCTCGATAAGAAAGCCATGTATATTAGGGACAAGACTCGATTGTTAAAGATGAAAAAAATATCTCGTTGACAAAAAAAATTTTCGAAAAAAAAAATTTTGAAAAAAAATTCTGAGAAAATTTGATTGAATCTAGAATAATTATACGCAACTTTTTACCTTCTTAGTGATTTCATGAAAACCCAGTCGTTTTAGAGTTACGCTACATTTTACAAATATGGTAGTTTTTTGCGAAAAACGGAATATTTTTGCCGAAAAAAAAATCGTACGAAACTTTTGAAAAAACAAAATTGAAGCTTACACTCTCCCCCACAATTTTTTCGTACAAAAAACAGTTTAAAAAATTGTTTATGAGTCATGCACCGAAATAGCAACGTCAATGAGAAAACCGAAGAACGATCATGTTTGAAAGGGCGTATCGGGTAAAAAAAAATCGAAATTTTTTTTTTTGGAAAAAGCAAAATGAAGCCGAATGTATCCCCTTTAAAATGCCTCCAGTTGAATTGAAATATCTCAATTTTTAAAAGAGCAGTGAAACTTTTAATTAATCGCACCAAGGCGTCAATTAAGCCAGACATTATATTTCAAAATTATTTTCGCACCCCTAAAACACCCCTCGTGCAACAATAACCGTATTATATATTTCCACCGTGTTTTTACGACGATTTCAAGGAAATAAAGCTGTTTGCACAAACAGAGAGTCATAAAAAAAAAAAAGTTTTTAAAATTCTTTGCATGAAGTGTATAATGGCAATGAGCGTCGGGGTAGGAGCGAAGAGGGGGTTGGATGGGGGATGATTGTCGCAGTGAGACGTCAGGGTGAAATTTCCGGCAAAGGGTGGATCAGTGCATTGAGAGAAAACGAGTGAGAGGAAAAGAGAGAGAGGGGGGGGAGAGAGAGCGAGAGAGAGAGAGGGTTAGCTCGACAAGAGTAGCTCTCCCAAGGGTGGTTTTGAGGGTAGGAGGACGCGAATTTTGCTGCGCGCTGGATCTCACCCACCACTACGACTGAAGCCACCCCGACGACGAAGAGACAGAGAGAAAGACATAATGATAAAGAAAGAGACGCAGAGAGAGAGAGAAAGAGAATGGGGAAGAAGGGGGCGAGGGATGGAGGATGGGGGTTGCTAGAGAGGGTTGTGTGGGGTTGACGGTGCGCGCTTTTCCCCCAGTGAGGAAGACACGCCCTACAGGTCGATACCGGAACCAACGCATCCATCGGTATCCTGTCGCTGTGCTATTACATACATACATAAATATATTTGAGGCATTTCATGCCAAATCGACCATTTTTTAACCCGACCCCTTTCTATTTGGCTGAAAGTTTTTTATCCTTTTCTACTCTATGAAAAACGTTTCTCAGAATTTTTTTAAATTTTTTTACCCAACCAAAAAAAAGATATGGATTTTTGAAAAAAATTGCTTTTTTTTAAATTAACGTTTTCAAAATTTGACAAATTATTGAAACACGTCTACATTATTTTTTTTTTAGATTTTTGGAAAAAATCGAAAAATTCCTGATGATTAACATTTTTGATTTTTTTTCTCTTTATTATATCAAACTTTGACATTTTCTGCAAATCCCCAAATTTTTTTAGAGGGGTGTTTTTTTAAATTTCTATTTCGTTTTTCCAATTGAAAAAAAATTGCAACTAACCTTATTTCTCATAACACCATTCTGAAAATTGTTGAGGGTGTTCAGAGAACTTCCAAATTTGAAAAAAAAAATAAAAACAAAAATTGAAAATGGTAAGCAGCGAAAGAATTATTTTTCTTTTTTTTGAAATTGCTATAACTTTTTCAAAATTCGACTTATCAAAACGTTTTTTTTTTCAAAATTTTCGTTTTTGAATGTACTTTTTGAAAAAAAAATACAAAAAAAGTTATTGAAACACGTCTTCATTGTTTTTTTTTTTTTAGATTTTTGGAAAAAATCGAAAATTTCTTGATGATTAACATTTTTTATTTTGTTTCCTTTTTATTATATCAAACTTTAACATTTTCTGCAAATCTTCAAATTTTTTCAAAGCGGTGTTCTTTTTATTTCTATTTTTTTTTCCAATTGAAACAAAAATTTTAACTAGCCATATTTCTCATAATACCATTCTAAAAATTTTGGAGGGTGTACAGAAAACTTTCAAGTTTGAAAAAAAAAATAAAAACACAAATGGAAAGTGGTAATTATCGAAAAAATTTAATTTTTTTCGAAAAATTAATATAAATAATAGAAAGATGTTCTGTATAATTTTTCTGAATTTTTTTTCAAATAGTACACTCAAAAACAAAAATTTTGATAAAAAAACATTCCGATAAGTCAAATTTGGAAAAAGTTATAGCTATTTTGAAATTTTTTTTTTTTTCGAAAATTACCACTTTTCAATTTTTGTTTTTATTTTTTTTCAAATTTAAAAGTTCTCTGAACACCCTTAAAAGTTTTCACAATGGCGTTATGAGAAATAAGGCTAGTTGAAAATGTGTTTTTTTTCAATTGGAAAAAAAAATAGAAATACCTATTTTAAAAAAAAACATAACTTTTTTTTGGTTGTGTAAAAAAATTTGAAAAAATTCTGACAAACGTTTTTCATAGGGTAGAAAAGGATAAAAAAATTTCAGCCAAATCGAAAGGGGTTGGGTTAGAAAGTGGTCGATTTGGCGTGGAACGCCCCATATACACAGACACCCTTCATCCCCTCTTCGTTCAGTAACTTCACTCACCATCATCCCCTACGCATCCCTCGGCCCTGGAACTCGCGCCGTTACTTTTCCTCAGCATCAGAGAGCAGCGAGGATCTAAGAAGGGGTAGTTTGTATCCAGAAATACTCACACATACGCGGCTCTATCTGCCTAACGTAACGTGATCTTGCCAAACTATTTCTTTTCCTTTCATCCGACCCGATGTCTTCTATCAAACCTCCTCCATCTATCCTCCCCTCCTCAGCATCCCTTGCTCGATGGAAAGGCTTCCTCCATTCCTCCTCTTCTCCTCATCCTACTCTCCTCTTTCTCCTCTGAGAAAGATGCGAGCCACCCTCAGCTGGTTCTCCTCGGTCGCAGGTGGCTTTACAAATTACTGGAAATCAGTTCCACGTTTTTGGAGCAACCCCCGGAGTATATATGTTATTTATATATATAATGTATATCACGTGTAACTCGGATATTTCGATGTCTGTAGGTAGTGTATTATGTAGGCTGCAACGGGAAATTTATTACTGTGTCGAGCACAGTGACGCATTTCTGATGGAAAATTGAACTACATTCTGCGAAGGCAACATTTTGGTGCATCAATCTTGAGGTACAGAACGAGACTTAGAGAGAAGGATGAATATAATATTTTGGAGAAATTTTCGAATCAGGGTGGCGATGTGAAAAATTACCCTTACTTGAAACACTGCACCCAGAAAAAAGATCTAGTCGTAGGTACTGTAATCGTTTGTTTGATTATTTTTTAGTTACTTTAAAGAAAATTTTCTTTTCATCCAATTTATTTACTTCAACTATATTTATTTATTTGAATTCCCTGTCACCGAGAAACAGGTGTTGAAGAAAAATTCTATTTGTTGTTACTAAATACCTATTCACCCGTAATCTCGTCCGATCATATCTGCAGATTTGTCAGTACCCCAAAAATCCGCCAGGTGGCTACCTCTCGCACAAGCGAACCTGCCTCTCGACGCCTATATCCTTTCCAAGCTCGTCTATGATTGATATCCTTATTTTTCAGTATGGATATTTAATACATTGATCATTGCGGCAAAACGCAAGATGGTCGAATCCCCGAAAAGGATTCCCATAAAAAAGGGTTTTTTTTCTTTTCCCTTCTGTTAAAGAAAAGACGAAGCTTTACGAAATTGTAGACTTCATATGTGTAGCTATACATTCAAAGATTGAAATGCTTAAAAATATATATTGTGTAAATATGAAAAAAAAATTATTTCATTTAAATACATTTAATACATCTAAATACATTTGTTCAGTTTGAAATACTATTCATTAATATTGAATAAAAATTTATTAGATCGCAATATATTTTCCTAGTAGGTCATTAAAAAAAAAAAAATTTCGTTGACATGAATAGAGTTGTATTAGGCCCTCCTACAGCTAAAAAAATTTATTTGGCTTGACTAGGATTTAGTTAAATGTACTAGATCTTTTTTTCTGGGTGTTTAGAAAAAAATTAGTCAACTACTAACTCCTTATATCTAGAAAAATTGAAAAATTAATGGAGTAGTTTTTTAGTCAACCTACTCAGAAATGTTGAAAACCTACTTTTCGATCGAATTTTGATCCAATCGTTTAAAAAATTTCATAGAAGGTTCAGAACATGATATAGTGAAGAAAAATACCATTAAAAAAATTATTTATCAATTTTCAAGACTATAATTTCTGTAGGTAGAAACATATTCAAATCGATAATTATTAAATGGACAATGAAAAGCAGTAAAGAGTTTCCTAGTTTCGAAAAACTGTTTCGATAAGAGGGCTTTAAAGTTTAACTCGATTGAAAAGGGTATTTTTTTATAATATTTACTTATTCAGGAAGCTTAGACACCTTAGAAATGCAACATTTTGCAAATGCTAATGCAAATCGAATTTTCTGGACCAGAATAGTACATTACATTACGAAGAAGTAAAAATGTTTTTACGCCAAGTGATGTACAATATTTTATATCACGAGGTACAATATGGACGTTTTCACGTCCGCTTGCGGACGTAAAAGCGTCCGTTATTGTACTGAGTGATATAAAATCAATTTTTTCCCCCCAGACCAGAACCTAACTAGAAAAAAATAAATTTTCTCTGACAAAAATGCATTCCCAATGAATATGGTTAAACCATTAATGATTTTAATGGGTCAACAAATTATCGCAGTTAATTTAGCCTGCAACTCTTTCTAAACGAACAATTTTCTAATCAAGTTAATTTTTATGATCGATCTTGCAGAATTTTTTAGGATTTTATCACTTAGAGACTCTCTGTGAATTATTAAAGATTATTATTATTATTATTATTATTATTATTATTATTATTATTATTATTATTATTATTATTATTATTATTATTATTATTATTATTATTATTATTATTATTATTATTATTATCACATCTTCCTGGTCCATTGTTTTTTAGTCTACATTTTTTCGCCAGTCATCGTATCTTAAAAGTTATTACAAGCATATAAATAAGCATTTTGGATTAAAAGTTGATAATTATTACCAGGAAGTGCTAAAAATCCATCTAAATGTATGAGAATCCATAAATATTGTACAGAGATGATGTAAAATCCATTATTTTTAGAAGTGCGAGAATATGAACGTGACGGAAAAGAGATTGGAAATGTCACAGTCGAAATACACACTAATATAATGCAATTGTATATAACAAATGTACGGACCATTCTATTGCGATTTAACCAACATTTGACCCTCTTGGATTTTTTCCATCAGTCTATTTTTCAGGCATTCTATAAAAATCTGACTTTTTGAAGGGCAATTAACCTAAAAAATTGTACGAGAAATAATAAAATAAGTCTGAGAGAGAGAGGATTGGTTGGACGTTGATTGAGCTGGCATGGAATGCTCTTTGCATATATCTGCAGCCCATCTAATACAGTCGAGAATCTCTCGTAGGGATGTTGTATTTTCGCTCGACAGAACCTTGTTCCGAAATCTGGGTTAAACGGATTTTGAATACGTAAAACGAATCTCACGAAAATGGTGTATTAACCTTCCAACTCGCGAGATCCATCCTGTACCACGAGATTAATGGAATTTTTCCTTTAATTTATTTTTACGAAAATAAATTAAACGAGCCTTTATTAAGCTCGTTGAAGATTCTCTACGGAAAGTAATTTTTTACGCTGAAATAATATAAATTATAAATTATAAATTATAAATTATAAATTATAAATTATAAATTATGAATTATAAATTATAAATTATAAATTATAAATTATAAATTATAAATTATAAATTATAAATTATAAATTATAAATTATAAATTATAAATTATAAATTATAAATTATAAATTATAAATTATAAATTATAAATTATAAATTATAAAATTTATTCCCTCGATGGTCACGAAAAAAACATAAGGTAAATGTCCCAATTATTGAACAGCTAAGGATCTGGGGATTGAATTCGGTGAGAAAAAAATTTGAAATCAAGAAAAAATAAACCATCACTTTCATGTTCAAACGATACTTTGATATTTTTACGATCGAAAAATCACCCTTAAAATTATTTTTGAATGATTTCAAATGAAAAAAAAGAATAACAATGTGAAGCATGCAAATGTCCCAATTATTGAACACTGGAAGTGCCTAGGTCCCTAATATTGAACAGGCATGTCCCAGTTATCGAACACTCTCGAGAGTTCTTTTTCTATTCTGAAAATATTATTTTGGGTAGAATATTAAGAAATAAAAGCAACATCAAACACTTAAATAATCTTTTATTAATCATGTAAAAATACATAAATACATATTTAGTCTCTTTTGGCAGGTTTTTGGTTCATTCGCATTTGGTTTATTTTTGCTTTTCAACTCGAACTTCGGTGCCAAGTTCATCTCTTATGTAAGTTTTTTGGATAGGACAAAAACAACCCAGGTTTACAGACGAAGGGATATGATTGAAACGATCGTTCGTTTTGTCCGAATAAGATTTCATTCGACGTTGGCGGAAAGAGTGTTAAAAGTAGGCAGAAAATGGAAGAACTTTTCCATGCGTGCAATTTTCGCTTACCTGCGATTTTTGACAATCGGCGTCTGTAAACGTGGGTCATATATGTCCAATCCCAATATTGTCCGCTCTTTGTGACGGTTCAAGGGCAGCCGAGGCCTGGCATTTTCGGTGCCAAGTTCCTCTCTTATGTAAGTTTTTTGGATTGGACAAAAATGACCCAGGTTTACAGATGAAGGAACATGATTGAAACGATCGTTTGTTTTGTCCGAATAAGATTTTATTCAACATTGGGGGAAAGAGTGTTAAAAGTAGGTGGAAAAAGGAAGAACTTTTCCATGCGTGTAATTTTCGCTTACCTGCGATTTTTGGCAATCGGCGTCCGTAAACGTGGGTCATATATGTCCAATCCAAATATTGTCCGCTCTTTGTGACGGTTCAAGGGCAGCTGAGGCCTTGAATTTTTGGTGTCAAGTTCCTCTCTTATGTAAGTTTTTTGGATGGGACAAAAATGACCCAGGTTTACAGATGAAGGGACATGATTGAAACGATCGTTTGTTTTGTCCGAATAAGATTTTATTCAACATTGGGGGAAAGAGTGTTAAAAGTAGGTGGAAAAAGGAAAAACTTTTCTGTGCGTGTAATTTTCGCTTACCTGCGATTTTTGGCAAACGGCGTCCGTAAACGTGGGTCATTTATGTCCAATCCAAATATTGTCCGCTCTTTGTGACGGTTCAAGGGCAGCTGAGGCCTTGAATTTTTGGTGTCAAGTTCCTCTCTTATGTAAGTTTTTTGGATGGGACAAAAATGACCCAGGTTTACAGATGAAGGAACATGATTGAAACGATCGTTTGTTTTGTCCGAATAAGATTTTATTCAACATTGGGGGAAAGAGTGTTAAAAGTAGGTGGAAAAAGGAAGAACTTTTCCATGCGTGTAATTTTCGCTTACCTGCGATTTTTGGCAATCGGCGTCCGTAAACGTGGGTCATATATGTCCAATCCAAATATTGTCCGCTCTTTGTGACGGTTCAAGGGCAGCTGAGGCCTTGAATTTTTGGTGTCAAGTTCCTCTCTTATGTAAGTTTTTTGGATGGGACAAAAGTGACCCAGGTTTACAGATGAAGGAACATGATTGAAACGATCGTTTGTTTTGTCCGAATAAGATTTTATTCAACATTGGGGGAAAGAGTGTTAAAAGTAGGTGGAAAAAGGAAAAACTTTTCTGTGCGTGTAATTTTCGCTTACCTGCGATTTTTGGCAAACGGCGTCCGTAAACGTGGGTCATTTATGTCCAATCCAAATATTGTCCGCTCTTTGTGACGGTTCAAGGGCAGCTGAGGCCTTGAATTTTTGGTGTCAAGTTCCTCTCTTATGTAAGTTTTTTGGATGGGACAAAAATGACCCAGGTTTACAGATGAAGGAACATGATTGAAACGATCGTTTGTTTTGTCCGAATAAGATTTTATTCAACATTGGGGGAAAGAGTGTTAAAAGTAGGTGGAAAAAGGAAGAACTTTTCCATGCGTGTAATTTTCGCTTACCTGCGATTTTTGGCAATCGGCGTCCGTAAACGTGGGTCATATATGTCCAATCCAAATATTGTCCGCTCTTTGTGACGGTTCAAGGGCAGCTGAGGCCTTGAATTTTTGGTGTCAAGTTCCTCTCTTATGTAAGTTTTTTGGATGGGACAAAAGTGACCCAGGTTTACAGATGAAGGAACATGATTGAAACGATCGTTTGTTTTGTCCGAATAAGATTTTATTCAACATTGGGCGAAAGAGTGTTAAAAGTAGGTGGAAAAAGGAAGAACTTTTCTGTGCGTGTAATTTTCGCTTACCTGCGATTTTTGGCAATCGGCGTCCGTAAACGTGGGTCATATATGTCCAATCCAAATATTGTCCGCTCTTTGTGACGGTTCAAGGGCAGCTGAGGCCTTGAATTTTTAGTGTCAAGTTCCTCTCTTATGTAAGTTTTTTGGATGGGACAAAAATGACCCAGGTTTACAGATGAAGGGACATGATTGAAACGATCGTTTGTTTTGTCCGAATAAGATTTTATTCAACATTGGGCGAAAGAGTGTTAAAAGTAGGTGGAAAAAGGAAGAACTTTTCTGTGCGTGTAATTTTCCATTTCTACGGTATGGCAGCAAATTGAAAGCCCCGGGCAGGCGGTGGCTTTCATTGAAAACCGATAGTCCTTCGTGACTCAAGTCAACATTTGCTCGTCTCTACTGCATTAAACACCATCGTCTACTCCGTCTACTTGCTTCCTCTCTCGGACATTGATCAGAAAACTTCTTCGCTCGTCGTCCGGAATTGCTAATGCCTTCTTCTATATATACCCGAAGCATTTTAATTACTCGAGCGGCAGAATGCGATTAAAGAAGAGAGAAGAGTAACTGTGCGAAAGCAATGTAGGGAAAACGAGAAGAGGGACAAAAGGGAAAACGAGCGAACGACAGAGGGAGCGAGAGATAGAGAGAGAGAGAGAGAGAGAGAGAGAGAGAGAGAGAGATCCAACGAAGCGAATGGAAACATTCAGAAAGTCCGGACCGATTCTCCGACAGCAGTTATATGAGACTTTTCCGGGATAGATGTTGAAACTAAAGCACGATGCTGTTGAAGGGGACAAAATTCAACGTTTGCAATAAGGGCTCGAGAAATGTGGGTCTCCTTGAGGCGCTCCGCGAGATCGTTCATTAAACTCAAGGCCAATTAACCAATTATAAGGGTTGATCGAATTATTTGAAGTGAAATTATTAAAATTCGCGAAAGTCGAAAAGTTTCGGAATATCCATTTTCACTTTTCCCCCAAAGGAATGAGGATGATGGAAATTCGTGAAAGGAACATAAAAAATAATGGATAATAATGGAAAATGTGAAAAAAAAATTGCACATCGTGCCTCGTTATTTTTGAACATTCGCAAACTGGAATCATTGCGCCTCCTTTTGAAATAATTTAGTCAGTAAAATTTGCAACCCTTGAAGAACTTTTACGTAATTTACAGCAAAAAAGGTGCATGCAGTGGAAATTCATTTAGAATTAAGAAAATTTTATTCAAATATCGGGTTACTGCTCTCCTCATTAACCCTTACTTGACACACTGGGGTAAAAAACACCCCAGGCTTGAATTTTCTTAGTTTTACGCTCCTACGTTTGAAAAAACTTGCGAATCGGAAATTCGCACATCGCTTCCTCAGTATTTTTTCGTATTTCCAAATCTTCCTCTATGAGGAAATGTTAGCAAATTTTAGTGAATGTTAGCTGTCACAGTTTTGGCTTCCTCATAGAGGAAGCTTTGTAAATACGGAAAATACTCTGGAAACGATGTGCAAATTTCCGATTTGCAAGTTTTTTTTACTACCTCTGGTTATCGGAGTAATAAAACGGCAGCCTTGTATCGTACAATTTTCGATCAAGCTCTTTTTTGAAAATTTCAAAATTGCATAAAATTTGCACGGTTCAAGCGATTTTTGCAAAATTGAATAACAAGTAACTTTTTCCATTAAACTACCATTATAGAAATTTTGAGCCTGATATAACGCAATATGTGCAAGCTAGAGCGATCATGCGCTTTCCCAAAAAAATTAAAAATTTTATAAATCACGAACCCATTGAGCAATTTTCGCGAAATTCAATACCAACAATATTTTTCACTCAAACTATCGGTATAATTTTTTTTTAACCTGATATCGCAAAATTTGCGGACGCTAGAGCGATCGAGCTTTTTCTTTGAAAATTTCAACATCGTATAAAATTTTTACGGCTCAAGCGATTTTTGCAAAATGGAAAACCAAGTAAGTTTTTTCATTAAACTACCGTTATAAAAATTTTGAGCGTGGTATCACGAAATATGTGCAAGCTAGAGCGATCACGCGCTTTTTGCAAAAAATTCAAAATTTTATAAATCACAAACCCCTCGAGCGATTTTTGCGAAATTCAATAGCAACCCGTAGTAAAAAACTCCATTGAATCGCCAATAACAACCAATGGTCCTCATACGACTCCATTGGACAATGAATGGGGACCCATTGAGATTTCCGCATTTTTCAATGGCGTATAGGAACGACCATTGATCAGTGAATGGATATCCATTGAAAAGTCACCATTGCCCAATGACGTCCATTGAACAACAAATGCGGATGAACCGAATGATCACCATTACTCAATGATGCCCATTGGAAAGCAAATGCTGATGGACCGAGCGATCAGCATTGCCCAATGGTGTCCATTGGAAGGCAAATGATGATGAACGAAATGATCAGCTTAACCCAATGATGTCCATTGGGAAGTAAATGCGGATGAACTGAATGATCAACATTACCCAAAGATGTCCATTGGAAACCGCGTCGCGTTAGTTCCGAGACTTGGCGCGAGATGTCGCAGGACGGCAACCCGCTGAACTCCCATACGGATGATGCGAAGAGTATGCTTATCTAGCCGAGTGTGAGCACGGAATATTAGCAGAAGTCGGTGTCCAAAAAATCCATGCAAGGAGTTCTTGCCGACTGATGCCCATGGGATAATCCCTATTCCGTTTGAAATGGAGAAGTCAATCCTCATTGGAAAATCCCTATTCGATTTCAAATGGGGAATTCAATGGCGAAAATGTCCTTGGGCAATTCGGCATTCATCTCCATTGGTTATTTTGGCAATGGGGAATGAATGGCGATTTTTCAATGGTGACGAATGGAGTTTTTTACTATATGAAAGAATCTCCATTGATTATCGCCATTCATTCCCCATTGCCTACAAAAACCAATGGAGATGAATGCCGAATTGCCTATGGAGATTTTCTTCATTGAATCCCCATAGAATCCTCATTCCGTTTCAAATGGGGAAGTCAATCCTCATTGGAAAATCCTCATTCGATTTCAAATGGGGAATTCAATGGCGAAAATCCCCTTAGGCAATTCGGCATTCATCTCGGTTGGTTATTTTGACAATGGAGAATGAATGGGGATTTTTCAATGGCGACGAATGGAGTTTTTTACTACGGGAATGATCATTAACACTCAAACTATCTGTATAACATTTTTTAACACGATATCGCAAAATTTGCGAATGCTAGAGCAACCACGCCCTTTTTTTGAATTTTTTTTTTGAAGTTCTAAAGAAATTTGCAAGTTAAAATATTAAATAGTATATTTTTTATAAGAATTTTTGTCGCTGGGGTACAAACGACCCCAGTGTGTCGGAAAATTTTATTCAAATATCGGGTTACTGTTCTCCTCATTAAGCCAATATCCAAATGAAATAGAAAAAAAAGGATCAAAAAACGAAAATGTTCGTGAAAACGACGATTTCTTTTAAAGCAATTTTCAAAAAAGTCGGTTTATTTTGATAAATTTTTTTAAACATCATTCATTTACTGGGGATGTTAAGTATATGGTATGGAATCGAATATTTTCAACATTTTGGCTAGTGCCAGAAATTTTTTTTTTTCCTGATTTTCCTACCGATCGATTTCGGTTTGGGTTTGGGTTTCGGTCTAACGGAAGTACTTGAAAACCAAGCAACTTTGCCAGTATATACTGTATAAATTTCGTGAAAACACCCCTCGGCACGACCACCGCAATTTGCGTCTATTCAACTGTATACTCCTGCAAGATCTGTACTTATATATGGGACATTCCACGTCAAATCACGCAGTCATCGGCCTGACTCCCTCGGATTTTGATGTCCAATGAATTGTGGGTGTCGTTTGGCCCAAAATATGACCTGAAATTTTTAGAAATTTTTATTTCATTTTTTAGGGATTGCCCGAGCTAAAAAATCATTAAATTGAGGGAGAACATGAAAATAGGGGCCTTTTTCTAATTTAAAAAAAAATATCACAGAATCTAGGGCCTAATACAGATATTTTCGTCATAGTTCGATAATGGGCCAAAAATGATTACTATTTTTTCGTTGTATTTTATTTTATTTTTTTATAATTTCTCATTTTCATTGTTTCTTGTAGTGAGAATAACAAACAAAAAAATATTTTTCTAGTGAATTTTGATTTTTTTTCTTGGTTTCAGAGTGAAATGACAACATTTTTCGAAAATTTGAACGACTTGAAATAAAACAAATGATTTTATGTTTTCCCTGAATTTAATGATTTTTTAGCTCGGGCAATCCTTAACAAATGAAATGAAAATTTCTAAAAATTTGAGGACATATTTTGGGCCAAACGAAACTCACAATTCATTGGACATCAAAATTCGAGGGGGTCAGGCCGATGACCGCATGATTTGACGTGGAATGTCCCATATATATATATATATAGACGAAGCCGATGGGAAGTGAATACTAAATTTTGAAGCTGTGAGTGACAGTGCGACATGGGCAAAGTTATCATTCTCCCCTCTTTCATTCTCTCGTCCTCTCCACAAAAATATATATTTTTTCCATTAAGCGCTATATGAGAAACGCCTGAAAACGCCATTTTGCCTTATTCCACTGTACCTTTTTCCAGTCGCAATTTTATTTCTCCTGTCATGCAAATAACTTGAAACAGAATTTTTACCAGAATTGGGTTAGTTTTTTTCACTCTCCGTAGTGACACTTTCGTGGACTTGGAAATAAACAAGCTTAAACAATTGAAAACTTGCACATTTTTTAAATCCATTTTCATAGTTCAAAGAGCTTTCTCTATGAGAGGGTACAGCGAGATTAGCTTCGGTTTCCTCATAAAGGATGCTTTGAGAAGACGAGAAAGGAAATCAGGAAAATAAGGATATTTCCAATTTGTAAGTTTTTTGTTTACTTTAATTAATGTTGAGTTATGTTGAATTTAATTAAGACATAAATTATAATATATTATATTATAATAATTAATAGAATATTATAATATAATTTACTTTAAGGGGGTATTCTGGTTTAGCATTTTGAAAAAATCATTTTTTTTGCATATTCCTAAAGTTTAGACCTTTAAGAATAGACCTTCAAAAGGAAATTTTTTAACTCCAAGAATTTGCAGAGTTATAGCTATTTCAGTGACGCAGCAACTACGCCCGTCACGTCAGAACGTAACTTTGAAAAACAATTTTGAAAAAATTATGTTTTTGAATATTCTGAAAGTTTTAAATACACCTTCGAAAAAAAAAAATTTAATCCCAATAATTTACGGAATTATAGCTATTTTAGTGACGCAGCAACTAAGCTTGTCACGTTGGAGTGTCACTTTAAGGGGGTATTCTGGTTTAGCATTTTGAAAAAATCATTTTTTTTTGCATATTCCTAAAGTTCTGACCTTTAAGAATAGACCTTCAAAAGGAAATTTTTGAACTCCAAGAATTTGCAGAGTTATAGCTATTTTAGTGCCGCTGCAACTACGCCCGTCATGTGGGAGCGTAACTTTAGGGGGGTATTCTGGTCTAGAATTTTGAAAAAATCATTTTTTTGCACATTCCTCAAGTTCAGACCTTTAAGAATAGACCTTCAAAAAGAACTTTTTTAATTCCAATAATTTGCAGAGTCATAGCTATTTTAGTAACGCAGCAACTACGTCCATCACGTAGAGCGCAGCTTCACGTGGGTATTCTGGTCTAGAATTTTGGAAAATAATTTTTTTTTGCATATTCTTAAAGTTTAGACCTTTAAGAATATATATATTCTCGAAACGAACTTTCTAAATCTCAATAATTTACGGGGTTATAGCTATTTTAGTGACGCAGCAACTACATCCGTCACGTCTGACCAAATCGAACTATAACTACTTTTCTCAATACAGCTAACATGATATCTCTAGTTCTACTCAACCGATTTACTTCAAATCGCCCCTACCACTTTTGTATCAAAATTATTTTTCTTATTATTGTAAGAAAATTAAAAACTATGAAAAAAGAGAATCGAAAAACGCCTTTTTTTATTCAGACAGCCGCCATTTTGCGATTTTTTTTTTTCATTTTCTCTGAGATACGGGCCATAATGACATTTTTAACTTCAACTTTACCAACTTCAACTTTTCAACTTCATCAGCTAACAACTTCCTTAATTTTCTAATTTTTTTTCTCAAAAATTTTTTTTGTCCATTATCAAAATATTGATAAACATGTTGTAAAAAAAGAATGTTGAAATTTTTTTTTTCCGATCGAGCTTGACAAAACGCTCAAAATGTATGTCTCTAGACCAGAATATCGGCTTATTTCTCAAACTCCTCTTCCCATTATGTCGATCGATTCTTGCAGTCCTGACCTAACGAGAATTTGCTTCCGCGAAATTGTAATCATTTGATTAAAAGTATAGATGAAAAAAACAACGACAGAGAATGAAAAGAAACTTTCGTATATGCGGAGTGTACAACTTCAATAAAAAAAGTTCAGCCTAATCGTGCAAGATGGTCATTAGAGGAGAGTAGCTTTTTTCTTCTTTTCTATCCAACAACCCAAAAGTGCGAGAGAGAGAGAGAGAGAGAGAGAGAGAGAGGGATATCTCAGCTTCGCGCTTTTAAAAACTTCTAACCGGGTATACCACTTTGTACAACGTTCGCCAGATAAGTCTCTGGGGCGGTGTTGGAGCGATCTCTCCCGGGGTTTCCGGATCTCGCGTTACCCTCTATATATACCCCTACTTTTAGTGCACCAACACACTATAAGATTCACAGACACACGAATAAACATGCACAGTCACAAAAATAAATGTTTACATATATATGAAGCATTCCTGGATAAACTGTCAGATTTGAACTCTGAGATTCTGACATGTTCTGATTTCATGGCCAACTTTCCATTTATTTTTAGAGTCACTCAAGAGTTATCGGATTTTTATTTTTTATTTTTCAACGAGTCAATTTTTTCAAGTCAAATTTTGCTTCTTGAAAAAAGCTCTTTCTTCGAGAAAATTTGTCTTAGGGATTCCCGTGCGTGAAAATTCTAGGGAAGTCCTGACTCAAGTCGGGACCTCGTCGGGCTTGGACGTGGATGTCCTGTCAGGAATTGCCCTTACACCGCCAGGTTGGGCCCCGACAGGACAATGCCAAGGTTGCCAGGCCTATTTACAATATGGCTGACCTGAGGCAACCCGTTGAGGACCTTGTCGGGCCTAAACGTGGATGCCCTGTCAAGAATTGCCATAACACCGCCGGGTTGGACCCCAACATGGCAGTGCCTAGGTTTCCAGGCTTACTTACAATATGGCTGACTTGAGGCAATGCGTTGAGGCCCTTGTTGGGCTTAAACCTGGATGCTCTGTCATGAATTGCCATAACACCGCCAGGTTAGGCCATGACAGGCCAATGCCAAGGTTGCCAGGCTTACTTACAATATGGCTGACCTGAGGCAACACATTGAGGACCTTGTCGGGCTTCGATCGGGCAACCCATATTTAAAGAAGTCGGTATAATTACAACAGAACCGAATCGGACCCAAACAGGCCTGGATTTAGGGGGGGGGGCTACAGGGGCTACAGCCCCGGGCCCCGCGTTTTTGGGGGCCCCCAATGTGGTCGTCTTTAGATTGGATGCATTAAATACTACTCGTATAGGGCCTCGAAAAACCCGAGCAGCCCCGGGCCCCCGACATGGTAAATCCGGGCCTGGACCCAAATAGGGCGAAAGTAGCGGAGCCCTAGTTATTTCAAACATGGCACTGACGAGGCAACCCTTTGAGGGCTTGATCGGGCTTCACGGGGAGTTAGTTCCGAGACTCGCCATGAGATGTCGCATACGGCGTGCGCTCTCTCGCATACGGAATATGCAAATAGTATGCTTATACAGGCGAAGTGGGAGCACGGGTTGTATTCGACACCGCGGAGTCAGGCCTCTCAGGAAGTCATGCCTCTAGGAAAGTCATACCCGCAAGATTTCTACATAGAAATCCTCTGCTTTATACTATTTTTTTGTAAAAATTCTCTTGAAGAATCATTAATAATATATTATTATAATATATAATAATAATTATTGTTAATAATAATAATAATAATATTGTTATTATTGTTGAAATAATTCAATTTTACAATCTACACGTATAGCGATACTATGTACGTACTAGGGCCCTGATAGGGCTTGACCATAGGCTTGTCGTGGATTCAAAATGGCAGACGTGAGGTGGTTGTAAAGACCCTCATTTTGCAACCTTCTAAGGCCCTTGTCGAAAAA
The DNA here is from genome assembly GCA_946863875.1 of Alloplasta piceator. Taxonomy (NCBI): domain Eukaryota; kingdom Metazoa; phylum Arthropoda; class Insecta; order Hymenoptera; family Ichneumonidae; genus Alloplasta; species Alloplasta piceator. Next base: position 9,707,838 of record OX333075.1, on the reverse strand, counting down.
GCGTGACTGTCCATTCAGGGGCCCTATTGGGCTTTCAGTCAAGGGCCCGAAGTAACTTAGGGAAAACCGATCAGGGCCTAGTCGGGGCCTCAATCAAATTCACGCATGAGTTTTTATGTTAGTGTCTGAACGAAAAAGCTGAGAAAATTGCATTTGAGAAAAATTTGGCCAAATTTTTAATTTTTCATAGAATGTTCGGAGAGGCTATTTTTTTTCATTTTGCAGTTATCAACCACAATTTTTTGTGGCTACAATTTGTAATACAGATGATTGACGCTAAGTTTGGAAAAAATCTCTTTGAGGATTTGGATTTGAGAAAATTAAGAAAATTTCAGAAAATTGTTGTTGTTAATGATTTAACTTCTTTTTTTTAATTGTCGTTCTTGATATTTTTTAACAAATGTTCTCTATCTTTTACGAAGTTTTTGAGAAAACTAAGTGATCAGGCAAACATTTTCCATTCAAATTCACCGGTAAAAAAAATTGCTCAGCCCCTTTTTAATGCATGTCTCATTCTGGGGTCCAAAACAAGGTACAAGTAAACTTTTTCATCACATGAAAGAAGCCTATATTTTATTTAGACATACAATAAAGATTGGGAATTCACAATTTCTTGTACTGCCAATTTTTCGTCCAATCGCTGAAGGTTGTTATTATGTCAGGGAATAATAACAATAACAACAACAATCATAATAACAACAACAAATTTGTCATCACAAAATGGTTCAAATTTTCGAAAAATGGAGGCAAAAATCTTGGTTAACTCTTCAAAAGTCTCAAAAATGTGCTCCTCTCGCATTCTAAGTTTGAGAATTTCTTAAAATTTGTTATTTGGGAGGAAAACTTCAATCTGAAATTGGAATAAAAAAATTTTGGTCATCCGAAAAAAGCTAAAAAATAAAGTCAGCTGCTTTTGAGACACAATCATGAACTTTCCAGTAAAACAAGAAAATGCCATGATGAAAAATTACCCCATTTTGTCAAGAATACTTCGTATATACGATAATCGAGCTTTGCAAGTCAAGCGGAAGTCGCATTCGTACTTTTAACGCCAAACTTTTCGTAGCGTAGTGGCACTGCGGGCTTGCAATAAAAAAAAAAAAAAGAAGAAAAAAGGGATTGTTGTACCCACGAGTCCTTTTTGCTCGTTTGTATTTTCAACTCACTTTCAAAGATAAAACGTTTCGCGAGTCTTTCACATCGATCCATCGATCCCAGTGCAAATTCACCACCACTTTTTATCGCTCTAACGAGATTAGTGCTTGCACAGATATGTATATGGGGCATTCTACGTCAAATCACGCGGTCATCGGTCTGACCCCGTCGGATTTTGATGTCCAATGAATTGTGGGTTTCGTATGGCCCAAAATATGACCTCACATTTTTAGAAATTTTCATTTCATTTTTTAGGCGTTGCCCGAGCTAAAAAATCATTAAATTGAGGGAAAAAATACAGAGGGGCCATTTTTAAATTAATAAATTTTTTTTTACAGAAACTAGGGCTCAAAACCAGATATTTTCGTCATAGTTCGTTAATGGGCCAAAAATGATTACGATTTTTAGTATTTTAATTTTTTTTTTGTATAATCTCTTATTTTGATTGTTTCTTGTAGTGAGAATAACAACGATAAAAATATTTTTCTAGTGAAACTTGATTTTTTTTTCTTGGTTTAAGAGTGAAACGACAAAATTTTTTAAAAATTCATTAGCCTCGGCAACCTGAAATAAAACGGATGATTCAAATACAAAATTTTTTTTTTTTAAATAGTAATTATTTCTGGCCCATTATCGAACTATGACGAAAATATCTGTTTTGGGCCCTAGTTTCTGTGAAAAAATTTCATTAATTTTAAAAAGGCCCCTCTTTATGTTTTCCCTCAATTTAATGATTTTTTAGCTCGGGCAACCCCTAAAAAATAAAATAACCATTTCTAAAAATTGAATGTCATGTTTTGGGCCAAACGAACCTCACAATTAATTGGGCATCAAAATCCGAGGAGGTCAGGCCGATGACCACGTAATTTGACGTGGAATGCCCCATACATAAAATAAATACATCAATCCAACGCGATTCTCAAGCATATTTCGTATGCATTGAAATATGTCTGTGCATCACCGGCCCATTTATTCACACGTATGCGACGCGGGTTGCACGAAATAGGCGCCATATTCTGTGGATACAACACTTGCAAATATATATTGGCAAGACCGGGGCGTAATGGGTCACGGGTAATGTCATAAATCGGCAAATAATTTCATATAAAATATTGATAAAATATTTTTTTAATAAAAATCGCATTGGCGCCGAGAAGGAATCCGCAATTAAAATAATATTTAAAAAAATAATTCATTAAAATAGTAATTGAACGAATAAAATAGTGAAATAAATAGTCATGAAAATAGTGTGAGAATTATTTCACTGCGATATTTCATTTGGCCTCATAAAGATATCAAAACTGACAACATTAACGACGACGAATGCAATATAAATTATTTAAAAAATCGTCGAATTATTTCAGACTCACTCAGTTTCATTCTGGATAACCCATTTTGCCCCGCTCTTCCCTCAACACATTTATTCGGCGTTCCGTTGACGTTGATACATGTATTTTCGCGATACGAATTGACGGTCCAGGGGCCACGAAAATTTCGACGGAATCGAGGGTTGATAAAAAAAAAAAAAAAAAGCATATCCGATACAGTTCGAGCGATAGATAAAACTCTGCCGCGAGCCATGAACGCGAAGAGACAAAAATAAGGGAATATTATACCGGTGAATTGTATATCGTTGTACGTATATATCGTCTACTGCGAGGCGCATATATTTTCTCGCATATATTTTTCAAACATTTTGGGGTTGCCCACCACTTCAACCGAGGTTTCCTGAGGGGGAGTTTCCGAACTCCAGAGTCCAGAAAGTGGATTTTGCTTGACGCAATTTACGGTTCTTTGGGGTCTGGAATATGTCTTAAAAAAATATTTTGTGGTATGGCAAGTTTTTGAGACGTGTTGTATCTAGTCGTAGAAATCGAAAAATTATTTATTCTAAGAAATTATATTATCTGATATCATTAATTTATTATTATTATTATTATTAGTATTATTATTATTATTATATTATTGAATTGTTTATTCTGAAAAATATTTTTAAAAACGACGATGAACATTCCTTGAAAATTTCTTTTTGAAAGTGATCTGAACAGAATTTTCAATCAATCGATACTGAAGATAATGCCATGAAGATTAGATCCCTTCCCACACGGAACCAACCGTCCATTGGACGTCCATCGATCACCCATAGATCCTTAACACGTCTACATCCACGATGGACGTAATGCGAGCATACATTGAACATCCATGGTATACTTTTGATTGGACAAAATGCGATGGATCACACAGGATAGTAATTGAACATCCATTGGACGTTCCAAGTTCGTAAACGAAAATCATATTTGGAGGACGTCAATTGAACGTCTATCGGATGTTCCATGCAGGATTTCATATAGACGTGAACCTAGAACGTCCAATAGATGTCCAATTTCTACCCCGAATTAAAAGCTGCGTCTTTACCTGTGGCATGTCTACCTATGGACGTACCATGGATGGCCGTGTAGTGTATATTTGTAGCTCAAGAAATAGTACGTGTCGTGGACATACAATATACGTCCTGTGTGATCCATCGCGTTTTGTCCAATCAAAAGCATTCGGCCTTTAGATGTACATTTAAGGCGAGGCTAAATACCGACATGATTTCTTAAGGCCTATATTATCGACTCAAAATCGCTGTCCAAACTTTTTCCAATACCGGTGGATGGATATCAATTAAATTTATGAATGAATGATGAATGAATTGCAAAATGCAAACGCGAGACATAAATCAACGTTTTCGTTAATTGCCACTGACTTGTCAGACAGTTTGGGTAGAATCTGATGAGAATAATATTTATTTCATGAGAATTCCACATGGGGCTGCCCTCTTTCGGATTTCTGTGAACTTGATTTCGCCATTTTGTTTTTCGATAATACACTAAATTTATCAACATTTATCTCGTGATTTGGATTCCAAACTTACGTCGCGATTTTTTCATAAAATAATGTCGAAGACGCATCGATATTCGTACTTTAGGTAGTCTTCATCATGGAGCCCCACTCTTGGTTTTAGCCGAAAAGCAGTAGAAACATTATAATTTGATATTTTCAATTACAGATTCCTGATGATAATCGGATCTGTAATTTTGTTTTTTGTATTTCGAAAAATTTTTAGTGGGGCTCCATTTGTGCCATAATTCTGACGATACTGTCAAAATTTTATTGATTTGCATCCATTCGTGCCAGAGCAAGTTTGGAATCCATTTTCGAGGTGCAAATGTCGGTATTTAGCCTCCCCTTAAGTGCTTCGAGCAACTACGATATGGATACGCCGCTTGACCGTCTTATATATACGTACAAATTACGTCTATCGAAGGATAACGCGGAAGTTTATTCTACGTCCACGACACATATTTTTGGAGCTGTAAATACATTCCGCGCGTAACCCAACAGCCAGGGGACGTCCAATAATCATATATGTTGGATGAAAATTTCATTCCGGGGAAGTCCATGGACATTCCTTAAATCACTAACGGAGATGCGAAACGTCAGCGAAAGCGTTTCGTATGCGTACCCTTAGATATTTTTAGACGTACCTATAGACCACATAAGGTGACATTTAATGTACGTATTCAATACGAATGCCAATATTGCAAAAGATGTCTAATGATCATCTAATATACGTCCCTTAATTTAAACGCTATTAATTACACATTATTCATCAATTATAAGTTTCATTACGATTATACATTATTCAAGGCCTGTGAGACAAAGATATATAAGTATATCAGCAAACTACATCGTATAAGGTTTTTACATGCATAAATTTCTCATAAGTCAAGTTAGTGTAGGTAAGTAGGTAGGTAGGTAGGTAGGTAGGTAGGTAGGTAGGTAGGTAGGTAGGTAGGTAGGTAGGTAGGTAGGTAGGTAAGTAGGTAGGTAGGTAGGTAAGTAGGTAGGTAGGTAGGTATAGGAGATTCGAAAAGTGGAGGAGCACCCCTTGAATCCAATACTCGGATAGGTGACCGCAGTGTGAAAAATCGAAAACAATTTTTTTTTCTTTTTTTCTGTAAAATATGGATATCTCAACTCAATTAATAATGATTAAATTGTTTATATAAAGGGACGTATAATAGATTATCATTGGACATCTTTCGGATCACTGGTTTATTCGTCTTGAATACGTAAGTGAGACGTCATTTTTTGGGGTCTAATCCGTCTAAAAGCCGTCTCAAAGTATGTACAAGGGATGTTCCCAGTACATAGAACAGGTGCCGTTTCGCACTTCTTTTAGCAGTGATAGGGATACTCATAGACGTCCCTGGGATGGAGCATTCATCCGCCATTTATGGATATTGGACGTCCCATGGCCCTAATGTTCCGTGTAGGACGCATACCGATACTACGTACGTACTAGGGCCCTGATAGGGCTTGACCATGGGCTTGTCGTGTATTCGACATGGCAGACGTGAGGCGGTTGTAAAGGCCCTCATTTGGCAACCATCTAAGGCCCTTGTCGAAAAAGCGCGACCGTCAATTCAGAGGCCCTATTGGGCTTCCAGTCAAGGGCCCGAAGTGAGTTAGGGAAAACCGATCGGGGCCTAGTCGGGGCCTCAATCAGAGTCACGCATGGGGTACTGCAAAACCACAAAAAATTGCAGACAAAATCGGAGAGATGAAGGGTCAAACCAAGGTCGAATCAATGCCGAATGCCCCATATACATTGTATAGATGAACAAGAACTCCCACGAAAGCATAATGTACATGCTTCTGTGAATCTTTGAAACGAGATATTCGTTGTAAATGGAGATGGGACCAGTGTTCCCTGAAGTAACCACCCCTTCCTAGCACCGAGGAACCCTCTTTTTTTCCTTCAAAATGCTATGGTATTGCCTTACAGTCGCATTTTCCTCAAACGAAGCAAAAAAAAATCAACAAAATTTATCCACACAAAATTATACAACGTTTTTCATCATCTTCAAAGTTGAAGAACGAAGCCCTGATAATAATCTTGATACCAATAATATTCCATTGCATCACAAAAACCTGATGGATTATTAGAAAAATTTCGAATTGTTAAACAAATTATTTTTTCGCAGTACCGTTCTTATCGTATGACTGAGCGAAAAAAATAGCAAAGAAAATAAATTTAATCTTGAAATTCCCCAAATCCTCCAACGGTGAAAATAAAAACATTGTTTCAGGTCCTCGCTCGTGCGGGATAAATTTTGTAGGAAAAAGGTACGAGACCCTTTATAAGGAGCGCAACGGGCAGATAACGTATCATTTTGAACCGTCCTGGTTACACAGCAAATACACCTTACATGTATATATATATGGGGCGTTCCATCCCAAATCGGACAGTTTAAAAAACTTTTTTTTGTTTCCTCAATTTTTTAATATTTTTTAGTACCCATCAAAAGACCCTTCCTGTTAAAATTTGAGATTTTTTCGATTACCTGTTCACAAGATATTAAATTTAAAAAAAACCGCTCTTTTTCGTTTTTTTGGTCATAACTTCTTTAATAATAAATCAAATTAAGTTTTTTTTTTAATTCTTGTTTTTTTATGGCCTTTACAGAAAAAAAATACAAAAAAAAATATTTGACGTATTTTTGAATACGTTTTTTGAGTTTTAAACTTTGAAGGGTGTTTTCAAAAGTGAGTGCATATTTTGATTTTTTTGAATTTTTAGTCATTTTAAACTTCTATTTATTCAACAACTTTTAAGACTAGTCCGGTCGTGGGCCTTCCATAATTACTATTTTTTTCGAATTTGAAAAAAAAAAAAAATTTCTGTAAAATATTATGAATACCAATTTTTATTACCGTATAGTATTTTTTAAATCATTTTGAATTAATCCTGACACTTTTTTATTGTTAACAGATTTTTTCGATAATTAATTAATAATTAATCGATGAGCAAATAGCAGCAGTTAAAGAGTTGTATGACTGGGCATCGAACTCAAATAGTCTACCTAATATTGCTGTAAAATGTTCACCTTAGAAACACTATTTAGATGCAAAAGAAAGATTTTATTTGCGATACAATACTGCTAAGTTAATCACAGGGCCACACAAATTTATAAAAACTGTTGTTATTATTGTTCATAAGCAGACTTAATAATTAATTATTGATTTTGAGAACCAGTTAACAATAAAAAAGTGTCAAAATAAATTCTAAATGGTGAAAAAAAAGACTGTACACTGTATACAGTAACAAAAATTGTTATTCATAATAATTTACAGAATTTTTTTTTTTTAATTGAAAAAAAAAGTAATTATGGATGGCCCATGACCGGACTAGTCATAAGGGCAGGCTAAACACCCTCCCTCCCGCCTTTCCGCTCTTGTGAGTGCGAGAAAGAGCACCTATAGGGGTCCTGTGAGAGCGTTAGAGAGGGTCGTTAGCCTGCCCTTAAAAGTTGTTGAATAGATAGAAGTTTAAAATGAAAAATTTCCTAAAAAATCAAGATATGCACTTTTAAAAACACAATTGAAACTTCAAAACTCAAAAAACTTATTCAAAAACACGTCGAATATATTTTTCTCGTATTTTTTGCTAAAAAGGCCATAAAAAACAAAAAAATTGCAAAAAATCACTTTATTTGGACCATTATTAAAGAAGTTATGACCAAAAAACCGAAAAAGAGCGAGTTTTACAAAAAAATTTAATATCTTGTGAACGGGTAATCGAAAAAATGTCAAAATTTAACAGGATGGGTTTTTTGATAGGTACTAAGAAATATAAAAAATTTGAGGAAATGAATGAAAAAAAAGTTTTTCAAACTGTCCGATTTGGAATGGAACGCGCCATCTACATATCCATGAAAACTTATACCCAGCGCCATTACGCACTATAGTGGTGATGGAGTTGGGTTTAAGAGTGGGTATAAGGGATGGGGCTGGGGGGTAGGGCGGTAGGCTACGTGCGCGTCTGGTAAAACCCGGATAAGACCTTATGCGGGGTTGCGAGAATACTACTGTGCTCCTGGTGTACCCTGGTTGGAGCTCGTAATTAGGACGGCGAGTGCGACGTACCCTGGGTGCTGCTGGCGGTGGCTGAAGTTCTCGTCGGTGGCTCTGGCTCGAAATTTGCACGCGGTAGCTCGGGCTTTGGTGGAAAAATACGAGAGAAACTGAGCTTGTGTATGCCGGAAGATAGAGGGAGAGAAATAGGGAGAGAGAGAGAGAGGGTGCTCTGTGGCTGATACGGCACGAGTAGATGGCTTGAAAATCCTGCCTCTCTGCGACTACGTACTGCTTCATATGCCGCTGGCACTAATAGGCATGTATATAAACCTCAGCAGCAGTGCATGTCTAACATGCGGAGACCTCAAGCCAAGTTGGGTTTTTCCACCGTAGGTCCAAAACTACCCGAAAACTCTCATAAATCCGGTACAGCCAATAGGGCGACTAGTCTAAACTTAGGAATAAATATTGCCCGTTGGAACCCAGAAAATCCTGGAGTTTCGGTACCTCCAGAAGGAAATTTCGACCAGAGGGTAATTGGCTCAGGAATGGACATCAAAGGTGCAGGGTCTCTGTCTCTTTGATGTAGTTACTGGATAACATTCGCCACAATCCGGCCAATAAACGATCATGAGGCCACCGGAATCCTTTGGTCCTTGTATTGTACTCGATCAAAGCCATTCGTACCACAAGCTTAACCCAGCTTTTCCACTGTCAGGATTTCCCTGTAGGGTTAGCATCTTTGCAACCTCAGGGAATCAGCCAAGTTGATTGATTAGGTCATCAAGAAGAGATAGGGCGATAATCATAGCATTCCAGGGTTTTGAGTTGTATTTGACATTCGTTAATGGTTAAGGACTTTATTCTGGACTAAGTCGCCTGAAGAAGGTCACCACTGACCTTTTGTGTTAGGAACGACTTTTTGGACAATGAGTTACTGCTAATGTGCTCTCGAGCCTAGCTCGGGGAATGACTGGAACAGCTAACCGATCCTCTAAATATAGAGGGACGACGCAGAATTGGCTAACACAGTCTGAACTGTCATCACTCTTTATCCAATGTAATTCACGGATGAGTCTTCCGCCTAGCTAATGTGGCTTTCATCCAAAGAGGCCAACATCGTGTCGAGTTTCAAAACATCACTAAAGGATCCAGTAGCGGAACGATAATCTGCTTATTGCTATATTCACCTATACCAAGCCCATCAAGGCGACGATGAGCCTGATTACGTTTCGGATAATGGCTAGGAGAGCATACTGGTCCTCAAATGCTACTCGACTGCATGATTGGTCATCTCCCTTGTGCACGAGCTAATGGAGGGATGTTACAAATCAGCTTTCGCTAAAGCTCCTGAGGCTCTCATCTCATGTGCATAATGTTGCTATCATCAATATCGGCGATGGTACCGTCGTCGTCGTCGTCGTCACCGGCCTCGAGGAGGCCCCAACCACAAAGTTTTCTGGAATATTCCTGGATCAATGACCTCGGGGTAGATCTAAGTCCACGCTTAAGTCTACCAGAATATAAAATAATAATAATTGTCTGCGGTAAATAAATGGTAATTCAAAAAACAATTCTGGATCCATCCGACCAGAATGTTTCTCTAAAAATGAAACCTCGACTCGGTGCAAAGAAAAGTTCACTTGTCTTTGAGATTTCGAGCCATTCACCCAAAGTGTTAGCTCAGCTGCTACATTTCCTAACGAATCAAGACTCGAGGAGTTTGTTTTTCTGTCTCTCTTTTCTTGAATGAACGAGTGAGCTTGCGAAGTGCATTCTGTGGCTTTGAGGCGTCCGCAAGAGGGCAGGCATGAGCTGAAGAGGAACGAGGGTGGCGTATTGCGAGTGAGAGGTCGCTCAGCAGATGCAAAGAAAACAGTGAGAAAGCCCGCTTGTGCTATACATATGTATATATAATATGTATGTATGTCTACTATGTATTATATATGCAATAGGTATAGAACACGTTGCAAAAGATAAAAGGAAATGCTGGTCCGACGCGGTCAGATATTCCAGGCTCCAGGCTCTAAATTCATGGGCAAAGCTTGCAAAGGAGAATGCCTGAGTACAAAGTCAGCACTTGCAAGAGCGAGCCCCGTAAAAAAAAACAAGAGTTACGTTGAGTTAAAGTAGCGGGAACGTTGAACCGAAAGGAGAAAAAAAATTGGGCTCGCTTTCTTGAAGTTTTCATTGCCAAAACGAATATATCTATACTAGTGTGGTCCTTATTCGGAGATCGGACGAATTTTTTATCAGACGCCCCCCAAATCGACTCCACATAATTCAAAAACAATACCCTAATTTTTTCAGATTTTTATCTACCCTCTTTTCGGGAAGGGTTAAAGTCTAGATAAAAATCTGAAAAAATTAGGGTATTGTTTTTGAATTATTTGGAGCCGATTTAGGGGTCGTCTGATGAAAAACTCGTCCGAGCTCTAAATAAGGACCACCCTAATATAAACATATATATAAACTCTCCCTCGTCCTTACTTTCTTGAATTATTCTTTCATGTTTTTCTTTTTTTCTTATACTCTAGCTCAAACCGATTCTTACTCTACCTCGAACAATTCAGTTAAGGGAAAAATGTCCAAAATGAATTCCTGAAAAGAAAAATGCTTCTTCAATGTGAAAAATGGAGATATCATTTTTCCAATCGATAGTTATTGTTAGTTAGTGAAAGTGCGGTTATTTAACTAACTCTTTTTGATTTGTATAAGTATTTGTAGTTTTAGTTAGTGTCGATTCTTTGAATAATTTATAGAAGGGACCAAAGTCGAAAATGTCATGTCTCATGGCCGACTGTTAATAAAAAAGCATTTTAGAGAGAAAAGTTTGTTACACAACAATTTACCACTGTTAATGAAAAATCGATTTTTTTAAAAATTGTGGATGTTCGAAATGAAAATTAAAAATTGAATTTTTTACAATTAATTTCAGACATCCGCCATTTTTTTTTAAATCGATTTTTAATGAACAGTGGTATATTGTTGTGTAAAAAACCTTCCTCTTCAAAATGCTTCTTTATTTTTTAGTTTCAGAATTGCCAATTCTGAGATTAAGTATCTATCATGAGACGACATTTTCCGAGACTCTGTATGACCGCCATTACCCAAAATAAAATGTTCTTAATGAAATTATATTGAAACGGATTCCCACAAGTTTCAGGATGTAGAAACTCATAAAATAGGAATTAGTTAAATATGCAAGAGATAAAAGTAATTTAAATTTATCATTGAAGATGAAATTGACGCAGCTAATTGCCTCTTAAAATATTGAAAACCACAAGGAAAAAAAATTCAAGTCAGCTATAAAATTCAATTTTTTACCAGTAAATTGAGCATGATATTCCAAAAAAATTACCACATATTTATGCACATGGATGCTGTAAAAAAAATATAATGGTCATGAGAATTTTTGTAAACGGGGTGACTCTCATTACCCCATGGTCGTATTTCTCTTATTATTCCGTGGTCCATATTGCCTCGAATTTCTATGCTCGCATATACTATACGTTTAGCTCATTGGAATTTACCGTCATGGCGTTAATCGGATAACTTTCTAACGAACCTCTTTCACTATCGACCTTGCAGTACCGCCTCCAATCCTCCCCTTATTCCCCATACATTTATCTCGCTACACCCTTCGATCTTTCTTACCTATATACAAATATAATACCGATGTACATACTTGATGCTTAACTTCACTCCCTGAACGCTCCATCTAACTCCAGCTATTCGCATCAGCGGTACATCTAGTGGCCACTTTCTACTATACTATATACAGGGTGTCTCATTTTAATCTTAGCTGATTTATCTCGAAAAATACTGCTTCGATCAAAATTTGAGTAGTTTCATTGTACTCATTTTAAAAAAAATTCCATTGTACTCAATTTTTCATCGGACCAGTATTTTTCTTAAAAAATCAGCTGTAAGGTTAAAATGGGACACACTGTATTACGGACTATATAAGAAAAATGTTCCTACAAAAGTTGTCAGTTGTTAGTTTTGACTTAAACAATTTTTTTAGTGAATAACAAAATCATGTTTCCATTTAAAAAAAAAACATGTCGGTCATTTTAACCCCGCCATTTTGGTTTTCAGACCGTGAAATGTTTTTTTCTTCGAACGTCCCCCTTTAAACCCTAAAAGTTGCATTGTACTCAACTTTTAATCGGAGCAGTATTTTTCGAGATAAATCAGCTGTAAGATTAAAATGGGACACCCTGTATATAAGGAATATCCCATATAAAGTCGTCCTACAACGTCCGATCTGGACTCTTCCGGAATTTGCTCATAATTTTTCTACACTCACAATTATGTAATTAAATTATCAAACTAACCTCCTGTAATTATTTACAATTTTCCGGACCAGCCCTTGGTCTTTTTTCCATACAAAGAGCAAAAACAAAATGTTTTTTAAATCAGCAAAAATCTCAAAAAACCCACAACTTTATGGGAAAAAATTGTATAAGCCATGAGCGAGTTAGTAAGCGGTTTTATTCCCTATGAATTTTGATCTTTTTGGATGCAATAAATTTTGAAAAATTTTAACAACCCTCAATTCACATCTCAAAATTAATCATTTCAGTTAATAATTTAATCCAAAAATTGATCCAAAAGTTTAAAACCTAATCACCATTCAACGATTAACTATTTAATTGAAATTCTATATTATTAAAGTTAATAGGACAATTTTTTGTCAAGTTGATAAAATTAAAAATCTTACTTAATTTATTATATTTATTAAATTTGTAAAATAAACATGAAATGAAACTGTTCCTTTTTCAGTTAATGAAGATACATTAATTAAACATGTCTCGGAAAAAAATATTATATTTTTCATTATTAAGGAAAATTATTTGCATATTCGATGTTAAAATTCATATCGATAATAAGATTAATATTGTTTTATCAACAATTTCCCAAATGATGAATTATCATATCGATTGTGATGAGATAAGGAATGATGTGAGATAAAATGAGATAATAATGGTGATGAAGATGATAAAAATAAATGCAATACAAAAAAACATAATTAAATAATCGATAAGTAATTAACAAAATCATAATTTTTTTTCTCTAAATCATGCAAAATATATTCTTCAGTTTTTCAAAGCTTAGCACAAAGCTACTTGGAATGGGATAGGATTCTGGCACCACAAAAAGCTCTGACCTTATTCCATCTCCATTTTTTAACGTAACTTTAGGGAATAAATGTGTCTTTGCAAAAAAAAATGCTCCTTTCTGTTTTTATGAAAAAAGTGTGCTTGACATGAGTTCTTCCACCTAAATTTGTGTGAAGCAGGGTTACGAAATTTTCAATGAAAAAGTAATGCATTAACCATTACTTTTTTAATGGTTAATGGATATTATTTTCATTAATCATTAAAATTGTTTCATTAAAATAATAATCATTAAAATGTTAATGGTTGATGAAAATGCAATTGCATTAAAAAAAAGTAATGCATTATTTGCAACCCTGCCTATTACAATGCAGTGTGTAATAGAAAAAATTTCCATTACCCATTGCAATGTAATGTGTAATGGACAAAACTTTGATTGCAATTTTGGGAATGGAAAAATATAGATGAATAAATTATTGCAATTTTGCGTTACATTTATTGACTCAGGACTTCGATTTTCACCTTAAATTCTAAAAAGCATCTATATTGTAATTCTCAAAATCCAAGTCCTAAGTCAATAAAATGTAATGCAAAACTGCAATAATTTATTCATCTATATTTTTCCATCCCCAAAATTGCAATCAAAGTTTTGTCCATTACACATTACATTGCAATGGGTAATGGAAATTTTTTCTATTACACACTACATTGAGGGCGGGGTCGAAGAGTCAACTAACCAATATTTCGAACGGCCGAAATCCCGAATTTCACGATTACGAGCGTTCGAATAACGAAGCGCCGAAATCCCGAACGCTAGAAAAGCGACAGCAGAGAGAGCCGCCCCATGCGTAAGAGAGAGAGAGATGCGCCTCCTCTCTCTCTTACGCATGGGGCGGCTCTCTCGACTTTCTCTTTTCTGGCGATCGGGATTTCGGCGCTTCGTTATTCTAACGCTCGTAATCGTAAAATTCGGGACTTCGGCCATTCGAAATATTGGTTAGTCGACTCTTCGACCCCGCCCCCTACATTGTAATGGGCAGGGTTTCAAATAATGCATTACTTTTTTTTAATGCAATCGCATTTTCATTAAGCATTGACCTTTAATGGTTAATGGAAATAATTTTCATTAACCATTAATCATTAAAATAATTGCCATTAACCATTAAATTTTAATGATTAATGAAAATGCAAATGCATTAAAAAAAAAGTAATGCATTATTTGCAACCCCGGTATGAAATAAATTTAAAAAAAAGTGAACTACAGCAGACAGGAAAAACCTTCAAAGGTATTGAGCTTATTGGGGTTAGAATCGCATAAAAACAATCGCATCAAAAATCATGAATCGAATCAAGCCGGACCAAAAGAGTCAGACCTAAATTAATTCTGCATGGAATACCCCACATATATATATATATAAATGCATTACATAGTATATGCATAAAGCTCTATCCGGGATAATGGCACATCGCATCGATTCTCTCCAAAGCTTCAGCAAAATTTTCGCCTGAGCGCGTCTAATGGGCTATAAAGCGAAAATCACAATCGTTGGACATGGCAACAGCCATCAGCCATCGATACATCAAGGAACCGCGCCAGAATTCTAATAGCATAAATTGGCATAGCCAACGATACAATCATTGGACGCTCATGAAGGAGCCAATCACTGCACGACGTTTGTACCAAACATTCACAGGTACACACGTGACTGGATTTTGTGTTGGTTGATTGAAAGGAGTTTCTCTCTCTCTCCATATATATGGGGCATTCCATACCAAATCGACCTGATTGTGACCCTCGACCTCTCTGATTTAGTTTACGATTTTTTATATGATTCTCCCAACTCAGAATAGCAGTCAGAATTTTTTTCAGATTTTTAAAACCAAATTTGAGTACGTTATGATTTTTCGAACATTTTTTTTGAAAACCCCGAGGGCCGTAATTTGAAAATCTGAAAAAATTCTCAAAAATCCGGTGTCAAAAATGAACATTTTTGACCCAAAATTCATGATGTCCAGGCTTTCGCTTTCACCTCGATTTTAGGTTCTTATGAAGAAATCGTAAAAAAAAATGGATGCAGAAATTAACCAACTATTTTTGGAAATTGTTGGTTAACGATAACGATATTCAAGCCACTTTTCGCGGTAGATCAGTTTCTGAATCTATTTTTTTTTTTACGTTTTCTTCATAATAAAAACCTAAAATCGAGGTGGAAGCAAAAGCCTGGACATCATGAATTTTGGGTCAAAAATTTTCATTTTTGACACCGGATTTTTGAAAATTTTTTCAGATTTTTAAATTACAGCCCTCGGGGTTTAAAAAAAAAAATTTCAAAAAATCGTAACGTACTCAAATTTGGTTTTAAAAATTTCAAAAAAATTCTGAATGCTATTTTGAGTTAGAAGAATCATGTAAAAAATCGTAAACAAAATCAGCGAGGTCGAGGCTCACACTCAGGTCGACTCGGTATGGAATGCCCCATATATGTATTTATCGCAATACTTGAATGAGATTCAATCCCTTGAGCGCTAATATGTCGGCCCAATATAGATATAGAGGGAAGAACGGGAGAAGAACAGCGATTATAAGAAGAGGAGCAAAGCCGATGTGCTATCATGCGATATAATGGAGATGGAACAAGATGAAATGATGAAGAGAAAGGGTTAGACGAAGCATGAAGCATATATATATGAGGTATTCCATACCGAGCCGACCCATCCATGGACCCGAACATTTTTGATTTTGTTGAAAATTTTCTATTTTTTTGTACGTACCAAAAGCAGTCTCTCAGAATTTTTTTAGATTTTTGTTTCAAGCCAACTAACCACAAAAAAATTTTCAAAACTTGACATAATTTTTTTTTCAAATGCTCATAACTTTTTAAAAAACGGCGATATCAAAATAAAACGGAATACAATTTTTTTACGTCCTGAGTTGTACTTCCATTAAAAAAATACAAAAAAAAAATCGATGTTCATTTTCATATGTTTTTTGACGCTTGAAACCCAAAATATTTTTCATTTCAACTTGAACCATTCTGATTTTTTTGAAAAAAATTCACTACTTTTTAAGAGACATTTTCAGAAGTACTACAAAATTGGCAGCTTGTGATATTCATAACTTGTTTTTTTTAAATCTATTTTTGATGTTATAAAAAACATTTAAAAAGTAAAACAAATGAGTGTTATTATTTTTCTGCGATCATTTCACGAAATCATCAAATAACGTGTCAATACTTAAGCGTTAATAACGAATAAATATTGAAGGTTATTATACATGAAATGACACTTAAGCCAAGTCATTTTGAAAAAGGTAACAATAAGAAACGAATAGAAATAAAATAAAATGAGGTCTCCCGATCTCAACCCAACTAATATGCTTACTTTTTAAATATTTTTTTGATAACTTCAAAAATAGATAAAAAAATACAAGTTAAGAAAATCACAGGCTGCCAATTTTTTCGTACTCGTGAAAATGTCTCTCAAAAAGTAGTGCATTTTTTCAAAAAAAATCAAAATGGTCGAGGTTGAAAAAAATGGGTTTTTGTAATTTTTTTTACAAAACTACAACTCAATACGGAAAAATGATTTTGTTTTATATTGATATTTCCGTTTTTTAAAAAAGTTATGAGCTTTTGAAAAAAAAATGGTGTCAAGTTGTTAAAAATGTATTGTGGTTAGTTGGGTTGAGACAAAAATCTAAAAAAAATTCTGAGAGACTGATTTCGGTACGCACAAAAAAATAGAAAATTTTCGACACAATAAAAAATGGTCGGGTCCGCGGATTGGTCGGCTTGGTGTGGAATACCTCATATATAGATATGCACATGTTTGTGTGTTAGTGAGTTTAGGTTGGTGTAAAGGGTAGGTTGGTGCACCGGGAATTCCGGTGAAGCTGCTCCACCAAGTTTACTGCAAGGGGGATGTTGGCAAATTGGGGAATGAGAACGGGGAACTTCGAACATTAATTCCGTAACATCGGCCAGCGAGTGAGCGGAGTAGCGTAAAGTAAGCAATGGCGAGGGGGGGGGAGGGGCAAGTCCTATATACGGGCCCTAGCTATTGGGATTTTACTGACAAAAAGCCCTTTCAGCTGAGGAACGAAGAGAAGCATCAGGAAGCTCTCTCTCGTCGTTTTGACGATACTTTTTTGTGCCAGCGCATATTACAGCGCCGCCCAAGGGTTAAAAGGAGAGGTTCAGCCAAAAGGGGTAAAAGGGTTAATCACGTTGAACAAAAGGAGCGGGAGAGAAAACTGCCTCGAGTATATATAACAACTGGGCTTGTATAAATTTCGCCCCTCTTGTTTGCTTTTACGAGGATTTGTTTTTTTTTTCTTTCCAGCACCGAGATCATACCGTTTGCCCGGAGAATTTATCAGAACTGTGACGGGGAAAAATTAATTTTCGACCTTCCAGGAAAAGTGGATTGTTTTGTCGGTGTTGTTGTTTTTTTTTTAATATTTGATTGATGAAGATATGGGGTGCGAATGTAATTTTTGGATTCTGATCGAGATAATTAGACATTAGGTATTCTAGGTTAGGATTTTGAAAAAAATATTTTTTTTGCAGATTCATGAAGTTTAGACCTTTAAGAATGTATCCTCGAAAAGAATTTTTTTTATTCCAATAATTTACAGAGTTTGGCTGTCACGTCGAAGCGTGACTTTAAGGGGGTATGCTGGCCTAGAATTTTGAACAAATCAATTTTTTTGCATATTCTTGAAGTTTAGACCTTTAATAATATATCCTCGAAAAGAAATTTTGGATTCCAATAATTTACGGAGTTATAGCTATTTTAGTGATGCAGCAACCACACCCATCACGTCAGAGCGTAACTTTAAGGGGTATTCTAGTCTAGAATTTTAGAAAACAATTTTTTTTTTGTATATTCTTTAAGTTTAGACTTTTCTGGATGTATCCTCGAAAGAAAATTTTTTATTCCAATAATTTACAGAGTTATAGCTATTTTAGTGATGCTGTAACTACGCCCATAAAGTCAGAGCGTAACTTGAGGGGGGTATTCTGGTCTAGAATTTTGAAAAAATCATTTTTTTTTCATATTCCTTGAGTTTAGACCTTTAGTAATATATCGTCGAAAGGAAATTTTCGATTCCAATAATTTACAGAGTTATAGCTATTTTAGTGATGCGGCAACTACGCCCATCACGTCAGAGCGTAACTTTAAGAGGTACATATTCCAGTCTAGAATTTTGAAAAACAATTTTTTTTTTATATATTCTTCAAGTTTAGACTTTTCTGAATGTATCCTCGGAAGAAAATTTTTGATACCGATAATTTACAGAATTATAGCTATTTTAGTGATGCAGCAACTATGCCCATCAGGTCAGAGCGTAACTTTGAGGGGGTATTCTGGTCCAGAATTTTGAAAGAATCAATTTTTCTTGCATATTCTTAAAGTTTAGACCTTTAATAATATATCCTCGAAAGGAAATTTTTTATTCCAATAATTTACAGTTATTGCTATTTTAGTGATGCAGCAACTATACCCATCACGGTCAGAGTGTAACTTGAAGGGGCTATTCTGGTCTAGAATTTTGAAAAAATCATTTTTTTTTGCATATTCTCAAAGTTTAGACCTTTAGTAATATATCTTCGAAAGGGAATTTTTTATTCCAATAATTTACAGAGTTATAGCTATTTTAGTGACGCAGCAACTACGCCCATCACGTCAGAGTGTAACTTTAAGGGGGTATTCTGGTCTAGAATTTAAAAAAATATTTTTTTTTGCATATTCCTAAAGCTTGCACCTTTCAGAATATATCTTCAAAAAAAATCTTTTAATTCCAATAATTTGCAGAGTTATAGCTATTTTAGTGACGTAGCAACTTCGCCCGTCACGTCGGGGCAAATCGGACTATCTCAAAACTATTTTTCTCAACGTGGTGGCCATGATATCTCAAGTTCTATTCAATCGATTTACTTCAAATTTTTTACCAATCTTCAATGTATAACTCTCTATCACCCCTATCACTTTTTGTGTCAAAATATTTTTTTTCCTATTTGAAAAAAAAAATTAAAAACTATGAAAAAAAGAGTTGAATAACGCCTTTTTTTGTTCAGACAATCGCCATTTTTCGAATTTTTTTCTCTTTACTTTACCAGCTTATAACTTATTTCACTTGGATTGATTTTTCTCGAAAATTTTTTTGCACAGCAATATATCATCAAAACATTAACAAATATAAGCTGAGTTTGTTATTTAGTATAAATATAAGTATAAATATAAATTTAATTTGTTATTTATATAACTTTTTATATAATTCAATTTGCCCAAAATCTATTACTTCGAATATATAATAATTTATAACACTTTTCATTATATAACCGAATAATTGTTTGATACGTTCATGCATTTGTCGATGAAAAATAATTGAAGTTATTTTTTTCTCTGCCTAAAATGTAAATATTTTTCAACATACAATTGTTCCAATTTTCGAAAAAGTATCCAGTCAGCAGAAAGTTTAAGTATCATACCAGAAATAATTTTTTCTATTTTTCACTTTAGATCACTGAAATTGTCAGAAGCATCTGCACGAATTCACCATGTCATGACGACGCCATATTGTTTAAACAATAACTTTGGTGTTCATCGATATTTCTCAAATTAAAAAAAAAATAGAAACACGACATGACTATGTATAAATCCTATGCAAAATCCCGATCTTATCATTCCAATTCTCTGATAACAAAAAAAAATTGAAAATCGTCCTGTTTTTTGGTCTCAAGCTCCGGGCGGATCCTTTAATTCGTCAAACGGTATTGTCCTTGGAAACGTTTACGAATTCAAATCTCCTCGTTTATCTTCGGCTTCCTTATCACGTCTTATCAGTGAGACAAGAAGAGATTGGAACATTTGTGCCCGAGGCATTCTCGTGCCTCAGGATAACAAAAAGGGCTCATCGACACGTGCCGTTAGTTGAGCCCTTTGAAAGGTTCGAAAAAAATAGCAGTAATAAGAGGCAGCATCAGTTGTCTTGGCAACGGCGTTTAGCCTAATGATGAGTGAATGGGGAGATTTCTTTTTAGTGAGTTTCAACGTGGAGGAAGTGTGTAACCCATTTGATTTTCAACAGCCAACGACGAGAGATAAACGATGATTCAGGCCAAGTCCTGAGATTTAAGGTTGCGTGGGACAAGAGCAAGCTGCTGTTAAATGGCGGAGATGCTGGGTTCGAAGGCTTTCGGATTGCCGTTTCGTCGCAGGATTTGGATTGGACGCTCCTAACCCTACTTCGTGTCCCTCGAAAAGCAGGAGTAATGCGTCGTAGCTTTATGTATACATGATATTACTCTTAGGCCTGTCATTTTGAGCCTTTCAACCCCTCTATCAACATCACGCGTCGACACACCCTCCCTCCTATTTTTTTGTCCACCCTTCATTGCATCTCTTTCTTCCTATCCTACGCATGTTTCTTTCCCTCCCTTCTCAAGACACCCACGCACGACTAGAGCTTTTCACCACTTGGCCTAGAAAAGCGTCCGCTTCCGTTTCAGCCTTCTTGGAACCTTCTTCTCTTCTGGATTGATGACAACCGGACGATCCAACATCGTTTAAGCTTTCCTCAAAGGATTCCCGATGCAAGGTCTGTGAATGGAATCACCGAAACATGGAAAAAGTAAGTTTTGCGATTTTGAAAAGTGTGACGCCACCAATTCTAATCACCAGAAAATGTCCTGAGGACATGTATTTTAGAATAGTTTGTACATTTTTGAAGTTTTTTGGGGACTTCGTACATCATTTACTCGTAGTTTGACCATTTCAAGTCCTACTTGATCAAGTTCACTTGATTTTCAAATTTTTAAGGGGTTACATCGGTTTCGAAGCTAAAGTATATTTTCTTCATTTTCTGTTTTAGATAATAAATTAATTATTTCATTGGAAATTTTGAGTATTCAAAAGAGCAGGATTTAAACGATAGTTGATAAAATCTTCATTTAAAAACGTGGGAAATTCAGCCAGTGGGACCTGATTTTCAGAGACCCCTTTGAAAAAAATGTCCTCGGTCAGGATAACTCAAGAGAGCTTGAATTTGGACACAACTAATACAACGTTTGATCGAGCTGGAGGTTTTTGAAAGGGAGATATTGGTAAACCATTAAGTTTCCATAACGGGCCATTACGAAATTTTTGTTGCAAAATAAACTGTGGATTACAAAAATCATTTTTCGAAATTTGAAGCTCATAAATCCCCTCAAAGATTGCCGTAGTACGTGTTTAATTACATAAGTTTTTCAATCCTTTTTGTAGGCTTCAAAAATTAATGACAGCATATCATTATATCGAATTCATTCATAAAATATAAATTAAATTAATTAATTTTGTTTTGCATATTCTCAAAGTTTGGAACTTTGAGAATATATCCTCGAAACAAAATTTTTAGATCCTAAAAATTTACGGAGTTATGGCTATTTTAGTGACGCAGCAACTAAGACCGTCAACTTTCAGGGGGTATTCTAGTCTAGAATTTTGAAAAAATCAATTTTTTTTGCATATTCTTAAAGTTTAGACTTTAAGAATATATCCTCGAAACAAAATTTTTAGATTCCTATAATTTACGGAGTTATGGCTATTTTAGTGACGCAGCAACTACGCCCGTTACGTCAGAACGTAACTTTAGGGGGTATTCGAGTCTAGAATCTTGAACAAATTAATTCTTTTTGCATCCACTTAAAGTTCAGACTTTTAAGAATATATCCTAGAGAGGAAATTTCTTAAGCCCAATAATTTACGGAGATATAGCTATTTTAAGGACGCAGCAACTACGCCCGTCACGTCTGTACAAATCGGATTATAACTACTTTTCTCGGCACGGCTGACATGATATCTCATGTTTCACTGAACCGATTTACTTCAAATTTTTTGCCAATCTTCAATGTATCGCCTCTCTATCGCCTCTACCACTTTTGTATAAAAATTATTTTTTTACTATTATAGAAAATTAAAAACTATTGAAAAAAGAGTCAAAAAACGCCTTCTTTTGTTCAGACAGCCGCCATTTTGAATTTTTTTTCCGTTGTCTCTGAGGTAGAAGCTATACTCACATTTTTACTAATTAAGAATCAAATTCACTAGCTCACAACTTACTTAATTTTCTTTTTTTTTCCTCAAAAATGGTTTTGTTTATTGTCAAAATATTAATAAATATGTTATAAAATGAAGAATGGTAAAAATACAAATTTTTCCTATCAAACTCGACAAAACCCTCAGTATGTCCCTAGATCAGAATACCGCCTTAAGGTTACAAAACGCCTAAAAATATTTTACGCTAGCCCAAGAAATTAATCATAACTGCCCAATGACCAGCAAATGTAGCGAGATGTATCTGTTATATACGATGACAGCGATCTCTTCCTCTAGGTTTGACTCGGAAATTATGCTGAGTCACGTTAAGCGGAAAAGATGTCGGAACGAGTTGAGGCGATAGAAGACGAAGTAGAAGAAGAAGAAGTAGAAGAATAAAGTGGAAACGGAGGAGGAGGAGGAGGAGTTGGAGAAGGGAGTTGGGAACAGAGACGAGAGAGGGTTGAAAATCTGGTGGATGTGAAAGTTGTGGAGCTTTCGATCACGGGTCTATTGTTGCGTTTCGAGAGTCGACGGGACGACTATAGACAGGACCCTGGCGCCACAAGCGGACCCTCTGTGGTGGAGGCACCCTCGATATTCTCAGACAAGAGAACGACGACCGTATATTTACTGTCTTACACATATACCAACTATTACTACGACATAGAGAAGAGAACGAAGGACACGATGATGGCGACGACACGTTTACCGCCTCTACTTCTAAACCCACACTCTAAACCTCGTACATACAAGGAGGGAAGTAAAAGGCGCGCGCTGAGGAGAGAAGAGGCAAAACAGAGGCGGGAGTAGGGTGTTCTTTTTCCTCCCTCGTCGCCTTGGGATAAGCTTGAAAATTTGAATAAATCGTCCTTCCCTCGGCTCCTTTACTTAGCTTGGCACAGACACAACCACACTCACCCAGACCTAGGTGTCCCCGGACGCCGTCATTTAGCCGTCGTAGTCGAAAAGTGCACACGAGGCCAAGAGCCACCATGTACCACACATAAGCACCCTCCTGCGCCGGAAGCTTTAGCGATCGTATCACTTGCGATACACAAGACCACCCCTGAAGAGAGCTTTTCGAACAATTGGATTACCCAAGGACGACGATTTAAGAGGTAAGCAGAAAGCTTGCTTCTGCTTTACATATCATAAAAAACAGACCTTACGCTGAACAGACTTCGAGGCAGGTGATGACCTCTCCCCAAACTGGCCTACCAACCCCTCCAACTTCCCAAAATGACGTACCAACTCCAAGACTTCAATGGACTCCAATAGACTTCAAGACAGGTGATGACTTCTCCCCAGAATGCCGCACCAACTCCTCCTACTTCCCAACATGACCTACCAACTCCCCCACTACTTCCCGAAATGACCTACTAACTCCAAGACTTCAATGGACTCCAATAGCCTTCAGGACAGGTGATGACTTCTCCCCAAAATGCCGTACCAACTCCTCCTACTTCCCAAAATGACCCACCAACTCCCCCACTACTTCCCGAAATGACCTACCAACTCCCCCCACTCATTCAGCCATATTGGTCCAATGATTCACAATATTCTGCGACCCTGATGAGCTTACCAATGTCCTTCGACCTCTGCAGGGTCTATTTGTGCTTGAATTGAGTCCGAACGAATCACAAATCGAATAATTTTCCACATCTTCTTCACCCGGTTGCCCTTCGATAAAGAAGACACGACGATAGAGATTCTTATGCCGTAACATGAATTTTCCATCCCCTTGCGTTAGCCACAACGACCGGGTATAGAAATGCTGCCCCGGTTATGTTAGCTCATCGCAACGACAGTGAAGGGTCGCAGATTACTTCTGCGACGGGAAATCCTACCTGGCCTTCGGGCGTCTTATATAATATTATATACCGCACATTATTCCATTTACAATACCCCACGTGTCACGAAACGAGAGTGGGATTTTCGATTTATCACATCGACGATGGGAAACCTTCCGTTCCAATGGGAAGGAAAAGGTATAACCCGGCTGAACATTGATTAGATAGATACGCTGCGATGTGCCAGTGCGTATGGGCCGATATTACGACATACTTGAAAATGGGTATCCGACAATATTGAGGTTAGGAATGAGACAGGACTGAAATATGGACTTAGCTGATATAAGGATGGTGCGAAAGTGCAGGACCAAGCGAATTTCACGATGGAAAATATTATTTGGATCAAGAGAGTTCATGGAAATGTTCCGCAATAAGGCTGGGCTGCACGGAAAGACCGAGCTAGTTGTGGCAACTAACTGCCCGTGTAAAAACGTAGTCTACGAAAAGTCTCGCTAATGAAACAATATAGACTTCTGATATAGACTTTTCAACGAAATGTACATTCCACAATAAGTGTCTCATAAGTCTTTATTCTAATAAGTCTACATTCATATAGACTAATAAATCTATAGGAACGTGAATTCATGACCCGCTCTTATTTAGGCTCTCAAAAGTCATTTTTTTAAATATGAATATCGACTTATGAGTATCAGTCGCTATTTATGTAGACTTATAAGTCCACATAATATAGACTTGGGGTCGGGACTTCACAACTGAATGAGAATTCATTAACCGAACTTATTTTATCTCTCAAAAGTCAAAAGTCCCTCTTTTAGAATAAATACAAATGACATCTGTATTTATTCGCCGCAAATTCAATTCCAGGATTCCTGACCCCTCATAAGTTAATTCCAGGATTCCTGACTCCTCATAAGTTGAGTGACCGCTCATAATTTAATTCCAGGACTCCTGACCCCTCATAACTTAATTCCAGGATTCCTGATCCCTTATAAGTTAAGTGAGCGCTCATAACTGAATTCCAGGATTCCTGACCCCTCATAAGTTAATTCCAAGATTCCTGACCCCTCATAAGTTAAGTGACCGCTCATAATTTAATTCCAGGACTCCTGACCCCTCATAACTTAATTCCAGAATTCCTGACCCCTCATAAGTTGAGAGGGGACAGGGGCTCTGAAATTAAGTTATGAGAGGTCACTTAACTTATGAGGGGTCAGGAATCCTGGAATTAAATTTTGAGGGGTCACTTAACTTATGAGGGGTTAGGAATCCTGGAATTAAGTTACGAGCGGTCACGTAACTTGTGAGGGGTCAGGAATCCTAGAATTAAGTTATGAGGGGTCAGGAATCCTGGAATTAAATTTGCAACGAATGAATACAGGTATCATTTGTATTTATTCTAAAAGAGAAACTTTTAAAAGACTTTTGGGCAACAAAATAAGTTCGATTCATGAATTCTCATTGAGTTGTGAAGTCCCAGCCCAAATCTATATATTGATGTAGACTCATAAGTTTATATAAATATCGACTTAGACTCATAAGTCGATATTCATATTTAAAAGAAATGACTTTTGACAGTCCAAATGAGAGCGGGTTATGAATTCACGTTCATATAGATTTATTAGTGTATATGAATATAGACTTATTAGTATATAGACTTATGAGACACTTATTGTGGAATGTAAATTCACTTGAAAAGTCTATCTCCGAAGTCTATATTGTTTCATTAGAGAGACTTTTCGTAGACTACGTGAGAGACTAATTGTAGACTTAATATAGACTAATTTTTTTTTACACGGGTGGTTTGTAAAATATGCTCTTGGTAATTAGTCAGCTGGGACAACCATTTCTGTAGTTCCTGCAACCAACTTTTTATTGGGTTTGCGGTAACGATGAAAATGGTTGCCCAAATTCCCTGCGCAAAGGATACGTGGCGCTGAACACGGAAATAGGACTTTAAATTATCTGGTTATTTAGGAAAAATGTTCGTATCATATTCCAGGAGAATTCGGCGAATGAGAGAAGGAATAAACTATTAGAACGGAGGCCTATCATTTCCCGATGCAGAGTTCCCAGCGGGCCTGTGCGAGGATTTTAAGAGATTATTTCGCAAACGAACGAGCGACAAAAGTGGCAAGGCAAGAATAACAAGAGAAAATAAGACGAGGCACAGGAATGGAGAGAAGAGAGTGTCTGGATTAGCGGTTCCGAAAGCAAGCTAAGGCGAACATATAATTCAGAGGAAAGACTCTTCTGGCTCCGACACTGGAGCTAGACTGGGTTGGGTCGGAGGGGGTTGGAACTTGGAGCTGTTTAAAATGCGACGCTGGCCACCGTCGCTGGAAAGCGGGCAGGAAGGAAGGAAGGAAGTAAAACGGACGAGCCACATAGTGCCACTATGTCTGGCTCTCGCTTCTACACACTCGCCGCATACATACATCGCCATTAGACTGGTTCAAAAAAGGGACTTTTTTGTTTTTCGAAATAACACATTAAATACTTTCAGAGAGGTGAAAAAAGATGCCTGTTAAAAGCAGAGCTCTTAATATAAATATTTAGACATGTCTCATCGCAAATTTCTATTTCCCATTTAAATAACACAGGAAAAAAAATTCAAAGTTTGAAATTTTATATCTCGGTTTCGAGTCAATGTACCAAAATGATCGATATATATTCGTGTAGGGAATTGGATGCCTTACAAAAAAGATCTCTTATAATTTTTCGATAAACTCACTCCTTCAAAAGTGATTCGAGGTTAAAGTTAAATTTAGAGTCCTTTTCATTTTTTTTTTTAGTTTCAAGCAAAATGTTGAAAATTGTTAGTAAATATCGTAAAATCTTTCTTGAAACAAAAGTTTCAATTGCATTAACATAAATTACCCAATTTTTAAAGAAATGACTAACAGTTCATCCATATTCACGGTGTAATAAGGTAAATGTCCCAATTATTGAACAGCTAAGGATCCGGGGATTGAATTCGGTGAGAAAAAAATATGAAATCAAGAAAAAAACCATCGCTTTCATGTTCAAATGATACTTTGATATTTTTACTTTCGAAAAATCACCCTTAAAATTATTTTTAAATGATTTTAAATGAAAAAAAAAACAATGTAAAGCATGCAAATGTCCCAATTATTGAACATTGAAAGTGCCTATGTCCCTAATATTGAACAAGCATGTCCCAGTTATCGAACACTCTCGAGAATTCTTTTTCCGTTCTGAAAATATTATTTTGGGTACAATATTAAGAAATAAAAGCAAAATCAAACACTTACATAATCTTTTATTAATCATGTAAAAATACAAAAATATATACTTAGTCTCTTTTGACAGGTTTTTGGTTCGTTCGCATTTGGTTTATTTTTGCTTTTCAACTCGAACTTCATTTTATTTTTATTTTCATCTTCCTCGTTTTTATGTTCTGTTTTTGTTTGATTTTGTCGCAGCTTTCTTGTTTTTCGACTGAAATATCGGAGAGCAAAAAATATTGAACATTACATTCGTATTTTAAGGTTACATTTAGGTTATATTCTCTTTTTACTTTTCTTTTTATGTTTATTGCACGAAAGTACAAATAAAAAATATATTTGACGATCTTAAAGTTATTATTAAAAGAATAAAGGTAAGCTTATTCAGGAACTTACAGTTTTTGTTTGAATAAATCCGATTCAGACGATCTGTCACGCGTTAACTGTCTCGATGTTTTGATGGGTTTAATGACGCCATCTTGGAGAATTCGAGTGTTCGATAATTGGGACACACTGCATTTTCCATGTCCCAATGATCGAACACCGTATTTTTTAACAAATAATTAATTTAAAATTTTTTTTTTAAATTGTTATTTGTAAGAAATTTTCTGAGGAACCTGAAACGCTTTTACTTTTTGAGATGCAACAGTTTTTGAATTTTTTATGCCCTCACGCGTGAAACGACGCGTCTTAGCAAAAACGATAAGCAATTACCACGAGACGTCAAATCGGGTCGCCGTTGCTGATTAAATAATTTTTTTCTCTATTAATTAAAGCATTTTTTGCACAAGTAAGGTAACATTTTGATAGCTAAAAGTTCCATGTATGTAATGAAATTTTTATAAATAAGTAAATGCATGCAGGTGAATGAGAAATAATAACAATACAAGATGGTGTTCAATAATTGGGACATGTTCAATAATTGGGACATTTATCTTATACATATTTATTAGACCGTGAATAACTTTTGAAGGAGTGAGTTTATCGAAAAATCATAAGAGACCTTTATTGTAGAGCGTTCAATTCCCTACAAGAATACGGGGCGGGGTCGAAGAGTCGACTAACCAATATTTCGAACGGCCGAAATCCCGAATTTCACGATTACGAGCGTTCGAATAACGAAGCGCCGAAATCCCGAACGCCAGAAAAGCGACAGCGGAGAGAGCCGCCCCATGCGTAAGAGAGAGAGAGATGCGCCTCCTCTCTCTCTTACGCATGGGGCGGCTCTCTCGACTTTCTCTTTTCTGGCGATCGGGATTTCGGCGCTTCGTTATTCTAACGCTCGTAATCGTAAAATTCGGGACTTCGGCCGTTCGAAATATTGGTTAGTCGACTCTTCGACCCCACCCCAAGAATACGTATTGTTCGATCCAGTACATTGACTCGAAGCTAAGATATAAAATTTCGAAGTTTGAAATTTTTTTCCTTTGTTATTTAAACGGGAAATAGAAATTTGCGATGAGACACATCTAAATATTTGCATTAAGAGCTTTGCTCTTAACAGGCATCTTTTTTCACCTTCCCGAAAGTATTTAATATGTTATTTCAAAAAACAAAAAAATAGTCGCTTTTCTGAATCAGTCTAATCTACACTTATACATCCAAGTATCTAGTCTGGGTATGCAGAATTCTTCCCTTCGTTCCTCCGATGCTGGGAGATTGCGAATATAGAGAGGGACGCGCGAGCGCGGAAAGTAGGATGAATGGGAATGAGGAGAAAAGGAAGACGATGCTGGAGCTCTCGCTAAGCCCAGAAGAGTTAGCCACGCTCAGTGACTGGCGTATGAAGCTCGTTTGACAGAAATGCTTTCAGGATTGCCAATTCGTTCAGCCACTAATGAGCCTTCCAGTGGAGATATGTGGACTGATGGATGACATTCCCTGTCGAAATTGCCATCCTCGGATTGTACACTGCAAAATGTGTCATTCATACGAATTGGACTTTTTGGTAGCCTCACAATCTCACATAATGGACTAACCTAAAACATTACACTTATCCAGTTCAGCTGAGCTACATTTTACTGTGCTTGGACCCAAATCTTTGAAAGAGTAGTCTTCAACTATAGCGACTTTGAAGATATCAATGTATAGGGGTCATTCTATGTCAAATCGACCGATAGTTGGAATTGACCCCTTTCGATTTCGATGCGATTTGGTCAAAGGTTTTCTTTTATCATAAAACGAAGTTCTACCGGGGGAAAAAAATTGATTTTTTTTTCGAAAGTTATGCGAAATTCAAAATATCACCAATTTGTCAAGTTTATTTGTTATATATTTTTTTATTAAGCGGGTTTTCCACTTAAAAAATGACGGAAATTTTAGTGAAAAATCGCGATGTTTGCTTCAAACGACCACCAAAAATTAAAAAAAGAAAAAAAATAATAATTAGAGAACGTTGGAGGGAGGATTTAGTGATGTTTTAAATAAATTTTATTGTGATTTTGATTTGAGATAATTTTTGGCTGAGATACAGTGATCACTGCAAATCATCTTTTTCAAAAGACGTTCTCGAAAAAGCACTTGAAAAAAAATTTTTTTTTACCTCTAAGTTAAGTAAAGTTGAGCAATCATGTAATTTTGTAATTTTCAGCAGTAAAAATTACATGATTTCTGAAATCATTACATGATTTCTGAAATTTTCAGAATTGCGTTTTTTTTTAACGTGAATTTTTGAATTTTGATAAACAAATTTTTTTTTCTCTAAGTTAAGTAAAGTTCAGCAATCATGTAATTTTACAATTTTGAGCAGTAAAAATTACATGATTACTCAACTGTACTTAACTTGGAGGTAAAAAAAATTTTTTTTTACCAAAATTCATGTTTAAAGAAACGAAATTCTGAAAATTTCTGGATCTTTTAAGATCAGTACAAGGTATTATATTTAAAAAATTGAACCAAAAATATAATGTTAATCGTGGATTCTAACGATTGTTAAAAATTCTCTAAATTCATCATTTTACAAAAAAAAATTCAGAATATTTTTTCTTTCGTAGCCAAGTACACTTTTTAAGATAAACCCAGAACAATTTTTTCGTAACTATAATAGTTTTTGAGATATTTAAAAAATAAACTTGAATAATTAGTGACATTATGAATTTTCGACTAAAATTGTTTAATTTTTTTCCTCTGATCGAACTTCGTTTTATGATAAAGAAAACCTCTAACCAAATTTCATCGAAATTGAGAGGGGTCGATTCCAACTACTGGTCGATTTGACATGGAATGGCCCATAGATTATAATCAGAATACATCCTAAAAGGTGCTACAACAAGCTTTGCTTTTTTCATGGCTACTTGGGCACTTCTACTTGTTGGTACCTAACCAACATTAACCTCCAACCTCAGGTCTAAACATCTGTAACTTTGGAGCAAACTGAGTATTCAGTCTATACCTCCAAGTGCCAATGACTGTACTTACTGTACTTTACTCTACTCTCTGGCTTACTAAAGAAAAAGACAAATGCGAGGGTGGACAACTGCCAGAGCAAAGAGGTAAAAGAAGACACAATTCGCATGTACAAACGAGTCTCCGGGCTTGGCGCCGACTAGACAGTACCCAGAGGCAGACTCAGCCAGGCAAATAAATGCTTCTACATCTTAGAATCAGTGGATAAAAAAGAAAATGGAAAATTCGTGGAATTAACGATGTGACTATAACATGTTTTTGCATTAACCGTAACTCAGTCCCGGTACAAGAAATGGACTCAGTCCCGGTACAAGAATGGAATCAGAATACGAAGACTCTTAATCCACTTGGATTCCCAGGATCATTGAACTCTCGGAGGATTGCCAAAAGTTCTATAACCTTAGTTCGTGAATCTGCATCTTAGATTAGCACTCTGCAGACTTTCGTACTGATAACTGTAATCCTATGACAACATCTCTCAGATTCGAATCAAAATGATTCTCATTAAAAGCTGCAACATGCTTCTTTCTATTAATGGAATGCCGGTGATGATCTCAACCAAATCGGACGTTCACCACTATCCTCAAACTTTAGATGCTCAACTAATGGTTCTGCAACCTCAGATTATAAACCTGCATCCAAGATCAGCACCCAACGTACGTTTTCAATTCTAACCGCAATCTTCTGACCAACTTTTCAGATTTCTGCAACCTCAGATTATGAATTTGCATCCAAGATCAGGACCCAACGTACGTTTCCAATTCTAAGTGCAATCTTCTGACCAACTTTCCAGATTTCTGCAACCTCAGATTATGAATCTGCATCCAAGATCAGGACCCAACGTACGTTTCCAATTCTAAGTGCAATCTTCTGACCAACATTTCAGATTTCTGCAACCTCAGATTATGAATCTGCATCCAAGATCAGGACCCAACGTACGTTTCCAATTCTAAGTTGAATCTTCTGACCAACTTTCCAGATTTCTGCAACCTCAGATTATGAATCTGCATCCAAGATCAGGACCCAACGTACGTTTCCAATTCTAAGTGCAATCTTCTGACCAACTTTCCAGATTTCTGCAACCTCAGATTATGAATCTGCATCCAAGATCAGGACCCAACGTACGTTTCCAATTCTAAGTGCAATCGTTTGACCAACTTTTCAGATTTCTGCAACTTCAGATTATGAATCTGCATCCAAGATTAGGACCCAACGTTCGTTTCCAATTCTAAGTGCAATCTTCTGACCAACTTTCCAGATTACTGCACCCTCAGATTATGAATCTGCATCCAAGATCAGCACCCAA
The DNA here is from genome assembly GCA_946863875.1 of Alloplasta piceator. Lineage (NCBI taxonomy): Eukaryota > Metazoa > Arthropoda > Insecta > Hymenoptera > Ichneumonidae > Alloplasta > Alloplasta piceator. The sequence continues at coordinate 9,675,803 of OX333075.1, read as the reverse complement.
CGTAGGTTTTCAATTCTAAACGCAATCTTCTGACCAACTTTCCAGATTTCTGCAACCTCAGATTATGAATCTGCATCCAAAATCAGCACCCAACGTACGTTTTCAATTTTAAGCGCAATCTTCTGACCAACTTTTTAGATTTCTGCAACCTCAGATTATGAATCTGCATCCAAGATCAGGACCCAACCTGCGTTTCCAATTCTAATTGCAATCTTCTGACCAACTTTCCAGATTTCTGCAACCTCAGATTATGAATCTGCATCCAAGATCAGGACCCAACGTACATTTCCAATTCTAAGTGCAATCTTCTCCCCAACTTTTCAGATTTCTGCGACCTCAGATTATGAATCTGCATCGAAGATCAGGACCCAACGTACGTTTCCAATTCTAAGTGCAATCTTCTGACCACCTTTTCCAGATTCTAGATTCCCATCCATCTCAATCCAGTTGGACCCTCAAGAATAAAGTTTCCATTCACTGCTGACGCTCGATCAATGGTTCAGTAATCTCAGAATATGAATCTGCTGTCCCATCACTCAACAGACGATTCAAGTTTCAACTTTGTTACGGACTGGATGATCGGTCCACGCCTTCGAGTACGAATGAGTCTACGAACTCTGTCTTGGGAAAGAAAAAGACAAATGAGAGGGTGGAGATGTGCGAGACCAAGGAAGAGGACGCAGACAATTCTCGTATACAAACGAGTCACGAGGCTTGGCGCCGACTAGACAGAATCCCCGTTTAGATGGATGAGTTCGTGAGCGAGACCAAGCGAAGAAAGAGAGGGTGCCCGGTCCGTTGCTTGGTAATGGAATGAGGTGCCTTTGTATACGTGTGGACAGGAGGACTAACAGACAGTACAGAATATATATGTGTACAGTACATAAGCTCATGTACTTATATGTACCCCGGATTGTGTACGAGTATAGACGTTGTACAGTTGAGTAAGGAACATTGCGGAGCAAGCGAGCGAAAGAAACGAAACGGAATGGAATGGTTCACTGCTGCTGATGCCGTTGTTGGCTGCTTTTCTGGCTTGGACAATCCGTCCAAGCGTTCTCTGCGTTACCAGCATCCACTGCGCCAGTGAAGAGGACGCCTTCACCGAGCTACCGAGGCTTTTCAACTTTATCTTGGTTATGTATGGGGCGTTCCATCCCAAACTGGACAGTTTGAAAAACTTTTTTTTTATTTCCTCAAATTTTTTATATCTTTTAGTACCCATAAAAAGACTCTTCCTTTTAAATTTTGAGATATCTTCGATTACTCGTTCACAAGATATTAAATTTTTAAAAAACCGCTCTTTTTTCGGTTCTTTGGTCATAATTTCTTTAATAATGGTCCAAATTAAATGTTTTTTTTTTTTCAAAATTATTGTTTTTTTCGGCCTTTTTTAGAAAAAAATACAAAAAAAAATATTCGACGTGTTTTTGAATAAGTTTTTTGAGTTATAAACTACTTTGAATCGTGTTTTTAAAAGTGAGTGCATATTTTGATTTTTTTGAAATTTTTTTATTCTTAACTTCTGTTTATTCAAGAACTTTTAAGATCAGTCCGGTCGTGGGCCCGCCATAATTACTATTTTTTTTCGATTTTTGAAAATTGAAGAAAAAAATTCTATAAATCATTATGAACATCAATTTTTGATACTAGTCTTTTTTTATTATTTAGAATTTATTTTGACACTTTTTTGTTGTTAAATAATTTTTTTGCATTTAAATAGTGTTTCTCAGGCGAAAATTTGACAGCAATATTCGGTAGACTATTGGGTTCAAGCCCAGTCATAGAATTCTTGAACTGTTGTTATTTGCTCATCGATTAATTATTAATTATTAATTAAAAAAATTAATTCATTAATTATTAATTTAATTAATTTAATTCAAAATGATTAAACAAAATACTATACAGTAACAAAAATCGATGTTCATAATAATTTACAGAATTTTTTTGTCAATTTCCAAAAATAAAAAAAAATAGTAATTATGGAGAGCCCACGACCGAACTAGTCTTAAAAGTTGTTGAATAAATAGAAGTTTGAAACAAAAAATTTTCAAAAAATCAAAATATGAACTCTGCACTCTTGAAATCACGATTCAAAGTTTTAAACACAAAAAACTTATTCAAAAACACGTCGAATATTTGTTTTGTATTTTTTTCTGAAAAGGCTATAAAGAAACAAAAATTTCGAAAAAAAAATAATTTGGACCATTATTAAACAAGTTATGACCGAAAAACCGAAAACAGAGCGGTTTTTTTTAAATTTAATATCTTGTAAACGGGTAATCAAAAAAAGCTCAAAATTTAACAGGAACTAACAAAAATTGAGGAAAGAAAAAAAAAGTTTCTCAAACTGTCCGATTTGGGATGGAACGCCCCATATGTATCGCAGTTTCCGCATTGGGTGGTGGAAACTTGCTGGACTCATCCCCGAGATCCGACACGTTTCTCTCCTTTTCCCTTTGCGCTTCTTCCAGTTTCCTCTCCCAATAGATCACGACCAGTTTCTACGTTAACGCCCGCACACTCTTATCTTCAACCCGAAAACTCCTTCGAGCCTTCTCCTTCTTCCCCCTCATTCCACTTTTTTGCCCCCTGTTCAGTTGTCTCACTGTCATTTCCCATTCTTTTTTCCTCGCTGGTGAACGACATAAGAAACTCCGGGGGGTTTCTTCGGGATGAAGCCATCCCTCGCATCTCCCAACCCAAACCTAAACCTTTTTTTTTTATCCGGATACATGTATATAATGTTAGACACTGGATTCTTGGCATTGTTCAGAGTGACATTTTTATTGCACGATCCCACGTACAATGGAAAAAAGGAGGGAGCACTCGGAGCAACGTCAGGATTGCCCGGGATGGCAAATTTTCTGATAAACTGTGCACGTTTATGTTTGTACGAATATAATGGATTACTTTGTAACTCTTCAGTCGCACACCCGTCTCATAATCTCGTCAAGCACGATCAGATTATGATTGTCTTCTGCTGCCAGCAAATTTGTTAAAATCGTGCAAACCAGTCAATAACTGTTGCTGTGGTAACCGTTGCTATGGTAACCGTTGCTATGGTGACCGTTGCTATGGTAACCGTTGCTATGGTAACCGTTGCTATGGTAACCGTTGCTATGGTAACCGTTGCTATGGTAACCGTTGCTATGGTAACCGTTGCTATGGTAACCGTTGCTATGGTAACCGTTGCTATGGTAACCGTTGCTAGGTAACCGTTGCTATGCTAACCGTTGCTATTGTAACCGTTGCTATGGTAACCGTTACCATGGTAAACGTTGCTATGTTGACCGTTGTCATGGTAACCTTTGCTACAGTGTGAGAGAGAGCGATAGTATATGTGATGGCAAGTGAAAAATCCATTTCCGATAGGAATTGCTCAAAATCCGTTCTTAGTGAGCGTCTACGTCCAGAAAGGAGTAATCATGCCAAATTTCAAGTCAATCGGGCGTATCGTTTTGGCGATCTCGTGATAAGTGAGTGAGTGGTATTTCGCTTACATGTGTATAGATGAGGCTAGCTATGTCAGTAGAAATATATAGCTATAGAAGTAGACACTAAAAGCTATACGAATTTACAGTGTATAGTCATAAGCTGAGGTGGGATTGAAAATACCCGCCACACCCGCCACTCTGCCAAACGGAGTACTTCCGGTAAGAATTTGACAACGGTAAAGGGCTCGTTGGATTCATCTCGACGAGACGAATCTAACGAATCCAATCCCGAGGTTGGAGCCCTTAAGGGTCAGTTTCTACAGTTCCAAATAAATTCCAAATATGTGGCAGGTAATTTTTTTTCAAAAATCACTCTTTTTCATAGCAATAAACGAATTTGTTCAATAGTTCTAAGCTCGTGATACTTCCAAACAAAGTTTTAAGGAATTTAGGACACGGAGAGGGGGGGGGGATTCTCAAGTGGTAAGCAATCGAAAAATGATGACAAACCACATGTGTTTGGGTTCGTTGGATCCGTCTCGGCGAGAGGGAATCTCTTGTTGGATCTCCGAGCAAATTTGAGTCAATTTTTTTTAAATTAAAAAAAAATGGACTTTGGGCAAATAAATTGTAACGATAAATTAAGAAGTGTTAAACTTATTGTCAGCTATGCAACATTAAAAGCTATGTAACATGAACACCCTCTTTTAAATGGAGTGGAGGATATCTTACATCGAGATTGCTGATAAATACAGATTCTGGTAGACTCAATTCGAATCAAGAGACAGCGAGACGTTGCCTTTCGTTTCGAGCTCAAGACTTTGATAATTATTTTCTTAAAATCTATTCCCAAGTGACTTGAGTCTCCAAGTCCCAAGTCCATTACTCCCAATTATATTACTCTTGAGGCTTCGTAAATTTTTCAGATTTGTATTTTCAATATTCAATCTATCAAGGCTTTCTTGGATCTCTTGAAGCAGCGTCATTAAATATTTACTCAAATCCGGTGTAAAATTTCTTGAGTAACGTACTTAAATATTTACTCGTCCGATGTGAAAAATATTGCGCCAATGGACTAATGCTAAGTACGTTTGGTATAAAAACCAGTCGTCAGAACTGGGCCCGTTCAGTCTTCGATCTGCCTGGAAAGCCAAAAGTTGCTTGATATCCTTCCAACGTCACGGTGAAGTAAGTGATTTCATCAGTTTCATTCAAGTGTTTTGATCAAATGTTCCTTTCTGAAATGTATATATGTTTTGACATCATCATTTGCATGCATGATTCATTTCCATGAACCCGCTGAAGTGCAGAAGTTCTATTTCCAAATAGAAAAACTGACAATCTACCATATGTCTCTACGAGATCTATGGTTTGACGACAAGCTTTCGAAATTGGAAAAACTCAACATACGCAGAGCTCTAATGAAGATTTTGAAGCTGCTTGTAGAAATATCTGCTTTCATGATGAAATTCTACAAAAATGCAGCATGGAAGGGACAACACCAGAACGCTGTAGACTCGACACACGGAGAGCTGACTCGTTTTCTGTGTGAGAGTCCCGTGTATGCGTCGACTGCGGTTGATGAGGATGCCGATGAAGTGAGACAGCGAATGTATTTTGGTCATTCTGCGCACGCGCGAGTGTTTCTGCGCACGCGTTTTCATTCGCGCTTGCGCGTTGCAACCTAAAGACACGAGCCATATATATGCTGCGACTGCGGCGTTGACGCGATCTTCTATTAAGAGACGCGGCAGCGTCTCGAGACAAGTACATTTACAGGCATTCGTCCATATACAATAATGTACACGCATCGTCGCATCTGTATATAGATTTCAGTCTTCAATTCGCCGCCGATAGCGAGGTTGGTTGATATCCTCATAACTTAACCGTATAATTAATGATTCAGTGAAACGACTTCAGGTGAGTTTATACATAGTTAGTTTCTAATGTCTATTTTTCTTCTTTCACAGCATCTGCTGCAAGAATGGCCACGCTGCCGAGCGACGTTGATAGTGAGATGGAGAAACTGTATTGCCTTGGCATAAAGATGGAAATCTATGACAAGTGGCTGGAAAATCATTACTTATTCGAGAGGCGTTCGAAAACCAAACGAATCGAGTTTGAAGAAATGTGGAGGGAAAGAGCGAAGCTGTCTGAAGAACTGTTTGTGGGATTGCGAAAGTTAGCAGACCTTCTGTTGGACGACAGATTCTTTATGGTTTAAGCAAAACTTTTCACTACTACGTGAAACAATGAAAATAAAATATTGAAAATTGATTGTTATTTTTCTTGTCTTTGATTCCACCTTATAAACTGACTGTGACGCCGTTAAAATTGGGAGGAATTTTAGATTGTTGATAGTCTTTGGATTTGTCTGGCAGAGATTAATTGTAATGTGGCATGTGTGGCAGTCCATTTCCTATCCTAGACCTTGCATAGCTTAATATCATTTCTTGTGGCTGTGGTATTATTTATGTAACTCTTTAAATAGTATTATATATCTTAAAGAGGTGAATATAAAATATAAGGATAGCTATGTTAGTAGAAATATATAGCTATAGACGTAGACACTAAAAGCTATACGAATTTATAGTGTATAGGCATAAGCTGAGGTGGGATTGAAAATACCCGCCACACCCGCCACACTGCCAAACGGCTCACTTCCGGTAAGAATTTTGCAACGGTCGAAGGCTCGTTGTGTTCATCTCGACGAGACGAATCTAACGAACCCAATCCCGAGGTTGTAGCCCTTAAGGGTCAGTTTCTAGGGTTCCAACAAAATCCCAAATATATGGCAGGTAAATTTTTTTCAAAAATCACACTTTTTCATAACAATAAACGAATTTGTTCAATAGTTCTAAACCCGTGGTACTTTCAAACAAAGTTTTAAGGAATTTAGGGTACGGAGAGGGGGGGGGTCTCAAGTGGTAAGCAATCGAAAAATGATGACAAACCGTATGTGTTTGGGTTCGTTGGATCCGTCTCGGCGAGAGGGAATCTCTTGTTGGATCTCCGAGCAAATTTGAGTCAAATTTTTCGAAAATTAAAAAAAATCGACCTTGGGTAAATAAATCGTAACGATAAATTAAGGGGTGTTGCACTTATTGCCAGCTATGCAACATTAAAAGCTAGGTAATACACTGAGAGAAAAAATTACTGAATTCGAGAACATGAATTTATTTATTAAATGAAAGTATTAATTCGATTATTTATTTGTTGAACCAAGAAAATCACTCTTCATTTAAAAAAATATTTTCACGGATCTATTACTCCATTATATTAAACTCTTATTTAATAGTAACAATTAAATGCATAATAGATTTGATTAAATTTGTATTCATTGGATTAATTACATTGATCGCATCATAAACATGAGATTATTTGGATTTAAAAAACGAATTCAATACAAAATTATTTTTTTCGAAAAAATTATTTTCTTACAATAAAGTCATTATTATTTTACTTCAAAAAATATTTTTATTTAAATAGATTTGATTGAATTTGTATTCATTAGATTAATTACATTTATCGCATAATAAACATTAGATTATTTGAATCTATAATGATGATGATTTGAATCTAAAAAATAACTTCAATACGAAATTATTTTTTTCGAAGAAAATTATTTATGGCATCGTAAACATGAGGTTATTTGGATCTAAAAAATTACTTTAATACGAAATTATTTTTTTCGAACAAATTTATTACTTTGCAATAAATTCATCATTATTTTACTTCTAAAAATATCTTTATTTAAATAGATTTTAATGAATTTGCATTCATTGGATTAATTAGATTTATTGCATCATAAACATGAGATTATTTGAATCTAAAAAACGAATTCAATACGAAATTATTTTTTTCGAACAAAATTATTTCTTTGCAATAAATTCATCATTATTTTACTTCTAAAAATATTTCTGTAGTATTTTCAATATTTATTAGATATAAAATTGATTGTGATTATTTTAAAAGAAGCTGTAGTAAAATAAATAACACATTATTTTATTCCAATAGAATATTTGTTTTGAATGATGAAATTTTTATTTCCTTCAAGCAAAGAACTATCATTTCTATAGTATACTTTAATAGTATACATAAATTGTTTAAACTTGGAAAACTGGTTTTTTAAATGGTTTCTTAAATTCGAATCTTCATAACTCCTAACTTTTTTCAAGTGCATAGTAGTAGGTAGCGTGTTAGGTAGTTAGGTAGGATAGGTATGATGGTAGGTAGGGTCGAGGGTTCGAGTCTTGGTCGGACAGAGAAATTACATCGGAGAATTAGCGCAGATTTGTCTTTTTTTTCTATTTATCTCTTTTTGGGGTCACTAAACTATGCATATTAAATTATTTGGCAAGGGCTATATATTTTTTATAAAATGTTTAGCAACAATTAATAAACACGCATTTGATTGAATCAATCATTTTTCCCGTTGATTGGACTAATTAATTTGTTGATTCAACAAATTTTTTTCTCAGTGCTTCCTGTATTAAAAGACATGCATGTTTTGAATGATAAAATGTGTTCTTGATTCAAACAACATATTACATATAATTGATAACATATTCTTCGATTCAAGTAAATTCGTTTATTGAAACAGAAATTTATGGAATTGACTGAAAAAAATGAACCAAGTAAATATATAAGGGAATCAATCTAATATGTTTTGGCAAATAATGAAAAAAATGATTTTTTGCCTTCAAAACTTTATTTTATTGGTTCTAGTAATTTTTTCTCTCAGTGTATGAAGACCCTTTTCTAAATCGAGTGGATGATATTTTACATCGAGATTGCTGATAAATACAATGCCTTGAATTCTCGCAGAGAATTTCCGTTCACTTAGAAACTAATGTTCGATTCGAGGATTGCCGAAAAAAGTGTTACCCCAAGAAAGGGTAGTCTCGAAATAAAATGCCCACACGAAAAAGGAGTACCTCGTAAGATCTAATTGATCAAAAGTCTCCATTGATGTTTGTCATTCATTCCTCATTGCCCACAAAAACCAATGGAGATGAATGGCGACCTGCCTAGGGAAATTTTCTCCATTGCATCCTCATTCCGTTTTAAATGGGGAAGTCAATCCTGATTGGAAAATTCCCATTCGATTTCAAATGGGGAAATCAATGGCGAAAATGTCCTTAGGCAATTCCCTATTCATCTCCATTGGTTATTTTGGCAATGGGAAATGAATGGCGATTTTTCAATTGCGACGAATGGAGTTTTTTACTACGGGCTAAATTTCCTTATCTTTAAGTACCTAAATTTAAAAAAATGATACCTACAGCGACATCCGTTATTAGTTCGAGCATACCACTACTCCTTCATGCTTATAGCATCACTCTGCGACAATAAGTTTTTATGTAGTAGCCGTCCAAAGTCGAGTGGTCTCACCTGTTGCCCAGAATGTCAAGTAAGGTCAAGTGCGAAAATTTTGTGCGAATTTTTGTCCTGTTATATTATTTTACTACTACTATTTTTTTCTTGTAGTGCTATATATTAAGCAAACTCAGTTAAATTTTTAACCTTTTTTGTCGAAAAATAAAAAAGTTAAGATTTTTTTCGTGAAAGTTGTAATTTTTTCAGTTTTTTTTGATATTTTAATTTGTTTATCACATTTAACTTTGATATTTTACTATAACCCCTGTATAACTTTAGAAAGTAACCTCTTAAGGAGTTCCAAAAAAATTTGCAAGTTAAAAAATTATATGGTATATTTTTTATAAGAATTTTTATCGCTGGGGTAAAAACGACCCCAGTGTGTCAAGTACGTTGTTCTGCAAAAGTGTGGCCAATAAGAGTTAATAGTAGTTAATAGTAGTAGTTAATAGTAGTAGAGTGGCTTCCTGATAAAGCAAGCCTAACAAACGAAAAAAAAATGGTTTAGTATGTGCAAATTTCTAATTTGCACCATTTTTTCAGTACTCAACATTTTTTATGTTTCATAAATATATATACTTAGAAACCCATGAGTGGTTTTTTCTAAATTCACTATTAACTATCCTATTCGTGTAGAACAAAGAATTGGTACAACAAATATTTGTGCAAGCAATTTGCAAGTATTGAAAAAGAAATTTTTTTTATTTAAGTAAAGTACAATGAAGTTTGTTTGGAAAAATTCAGAAACTTAAAATTTCTTCCCTTTTTATTCATTTTGAAATTGATTGAATTTCATTGATTGAATAAGTAGTTTTAAAGAATTCACAAATTGAACAAAAATTAAAAATCAAAAGCTTTTTGAAAAAAAAATTCAGGCTACACCAGTCGAAACATTCTTTCAGATTTTCATACTAATCATTTTCGTCCCTTATGTATTTTTGTCCAAAAAAATTTAGACCAACAATTGCATGATCACGAAAGTTTAGAACGTTCCCAGGTTTATTTTTTTAATCGCAATTTTTTTTTTCACAATTAAGCTCCCGCGGTGACGCTTTTCGAATTTAATCTCAACAGTCATTATCACCGAGTGAATCTGCACAAAAATTTTAGCTCTATATAACAGTAAAATTACTAAAGTTGAAAAGTCTTCGAATATTTTACGAAAAATTGGAAAAATCGCAAAGTTGACAATTTTTTGGAATTTCGATAAAATGCAATTCAATTAAGTGATAAGGGACAGAAGGTCTACTTTTGAATCAAGTTTACACTCGATCACTCAATCCATTACACACCTCTAAACTTTTTTTCTAAATTTGATTTACCAACTTTTAGAAAAAAAAATAAAGCAAAACAAAAAATTGGAAAATAATATACGTCACCGAAGCTTCCCTTTTGAGGAAGTAAATGTGAAAAATTACAAAAAAAATGTCTATGGGTAATATTTATACATGATTCATTTCAACTGTAGCGTAAACAATGTAGCTTCAAGGAAGCGCTCTATTCCCGCTTGAAAAATCGATCGATCGGAACGCCCTTATCACCAACTTCTATTTCAATATCCATCGTTACGAACTAAACGACTATTCAGGAAAAATGAGCTAAAAATCTGTCGAGTATGGCGCAAGAGTTTTCCAGAAAAAAAAACAAAGATCCAAGATGAATGGTACCTACGTTGATAATCGCACTGTTTCATCCCCTTTGTGGGAGGGATGGAAAAACGTATTATTCGCGGCGCTTCCGGGTAAACCCTCCTCGCCACGTATACCATACACGTCCCATTTACAAATGAAGCATAATCAAAATCCAGGTTCCACAACCAGCGTCGTCCCTCTGTTCTCAAGGGACGCGAAGGGAGGAGAAAAAAATTACTTCCGAAAGAAGATACAAGCGACTGTCTACGGTGTAATAGTGTATACAGGGTGTCACAAAAGTAACGAGACAGCTGAAAATTTTAACCGTCAAGGTAATTTCAAGGTCAACTTTTTTAAAAATGGAAACCTGTATAATTGACTTCTGAAATCAAATTTATTCCAAAAAAACTGATTGATCTTTTCCGAATCTTTCAATGTGAATGTAAAACGGTCCGTTCTATTGATTTCAGAACTCAAAAATAGAAGTTTTCATTTAAAAAAAAGAAGTTGACCTTGAAGTCAGCTTGAAGGTCATCGCCAAGGTCACTGCTAAATGCTCCTTGTCTAAATTAATAACTTTGGTTCTCACAAAAGAATATGAAAAGCTTCAACTCCCAGAGGTATCCACACCTTGTTTAAATTTAATTGACTTTGGAGGACCTTCAAGGTCAAAATGTACCTATGATCTAAGTACACATTAGAACGTGAAATTTTCCTCTCTATCAATTGCCAATGTCAAAAAAGGGTTTCTATTTGAAAAAACAAAGTTGACCTCCAAATAACCTTGAAGGTTATCGTCAAGGTCACTACTAAATGCGCCTTGTCAAAATTAATAACATTGGTCGTCAAAAAGGAATGTGAAAAACTTCAATTCCCAGAGGTATTCACACCTTGTTTAAGTTTAATTAACTTTGGAGGACCTTCAAGGTCAAAATGTACGCATGATCTAAGTACATATTAGAACGTGAAATTTTTCACTCTATCAATTGCTAATGTCAAAAAGGGAGTTTCTATTTTAAAAATCAAAGTTGATCTTCAAATAACCTTGAAGGTTATCGTCAAGGTCACTACTAAATGCGCCTTGTCAAAATTAATAACCTTGGTCGTCACCAAAGAATGTGAAAAACTTCAATTCCCGGAGGTATCCACACCTTGTTTAAGTTCAATTGACTTTGGAGGACCTTCAAGGTCAAGATGTACGCATGATCTAAGTACATATTGGAACGTGAAATTTTCCACTCTATCAATTGCTAATGTCAAAAAGGGAGTTTCTATTTTAAAAATCAAGGTTGACCTTCAAATACCCTTGAAGGTTATCGTCAAGGTCACTACTAAATGCGCCTTGTTAAAATTAATAACTTCGGTCCTTACAAAAAAATGTGAAAGGCTTCAATTCCCAGAGTTATCTACACCCTGTTCAAGTTTAATTGACCGTAGAAGGCCTTCAAGGACCTATGACCTAAGAACATATTTGAACGTGAAATTTCCAACTCTATCGATTGCTGATATCAAAAAAGGGGGTTCTATTTGAAAAAACAAAGTTGACCTTGAAATAACCTTGAAGGTAATCGTTAAGGTTAATCGTTCATCAAAATTAAGGTCACCATTGAATTCCTCGTCAATAATAACTACAAAAATGACCTTGACCTTATGAAGAATATCTTAGCCGAGGAAATATTCAGCCGTCCCGTTACTTTTGAGACACCCTGTATATCGGGGTACGTTCTCCGTAACATCACGTATAAATGTACGAGTGATTGTTATTGAGCACCCTCGAGAGAATTGTTCACACTCCTTTTTTCTTCGTCTCGTGCCTAACAAACCCAAAAACCTGTGCACACACGACAAGCTCTTCGTCAACGGAGAATTTCATTTCGCAGCTTCCCTCTGCCGAACTCGAATCCACATCTTCAATTTCCCTTCGATGCAATTTCAAATCGTAACTTCTCCCTCACGGGCCACTATATTATCCGGTGACCCGAAAAAAAAGAAAATAAAAAATATAGACCGATTCTATATACTCGATTCATACTCCAAGTTCCAATTATCTCAGTGTTCATTGCATGTAATTTTATGATGATAAGAGAGGAGAATAGTACGAGGGACAATCGATGTTCTTCATAATATTGAAGGATACTACTCGAAAGACGCTTTCGACATGACTGAACAAACACAGTTGACCTGGAAATGAGGAATAATGAGACGAAAAATAAAAATTTCACACTTGGGTCATTCCATGTCAAATCGAGTAATAGTTGGAATTGAACCCTCACAATGTCGATGAAAGCTGGTTAGAAGTTTTCTTTTATCATAAAACGAAGTTCTACCAAAGGAAAAGAATTGAAAAAAATTGTTTTCGAAAGTCATGCAAAATTCAAAATTTCACAATTTTTCAAGTTTATTTTTTAAATACCTCGAAAATTATTATATTATTATACTTAGGGACAAGAAAAAAATAAATATTTCGAAAAAAAAAAATTGAAAAATGATGGATTTGGAATTTTTTTAAATGGTGAAAGTCCACGATCAAAATTAAATTTTTGGTTCAATTTTTTTTCATATAGTACCTTGTACCGATCTTAAAAGATCTGGAAATTTTCAGAATTGCGTTTTTTTTTCCAATATATGAATTTTTGAATTTTGGGAAACAAATTTTTTATTTCTTTTACCTCTAAGTTAAGTCAAGTTGAAGTAATTTTGTAATTTTGAACAGTAAAGATTTCAATTAATGCCATAAGAAGGTAAAAACAGAAACATAATTGAATTTGCGTTTTTGTTTATTTGTTAAAGCGTTTCGAGCGTAAACTTAATAACGCTTAAAACACTTTAAAAAATAAATAAAACACAAATTCAATTATGTTTCTGTTTTTACATTCATATGTCAATTAAAATTTCTATGTACTGCTCAAAATTACAAAATTACATGATTGCTAAACTTTACTCAACTTATTGTTATAGCTAAAAAAAAATTTTGCTTACATAAATTTAAAAATTCGTAATTTTAAAAAAATTTCCAAATTCCATTCCATAAAAGTTTCCATTAACAAAAGAGTTGACTTTGAAATCACCTTGAAGATCATTGTCAAGGTCACTACTAAATGTGCCTTGATAAAATTAATAACTTTGGTGCTTTACGAAAGAATCTGAAAAGCTCCTATTCCCAGAGGTATCCACGCCTTGTTTAAGTTTAATTGACTTTAGAGGACCTTTTAGGTCAAAATGTATTTATGAGCTAAGTACATATGAATTTGAACGTGAAATTTTCCACTCTGTCGATTACCGATGTCAAAAAAGGGAGTTTCTATTTGAAAAAAAAAATTGACCTTGAAGTAACCTTGAAAGTAATCGTCAAGGTCATTGAATTTCTCGTCAAAAGTTACTGCAAGAATGGCCTTGATTTTTTCGAAAAATTTAGCTGTGGAAATAATCAGTCGTCCCGTTACTTTTGCGACACCCTGTATATGTATGTATGTATGTACGCGCTATGAACATTGGAGCATAAAAGAAGATATTTTTATTTTTCTCGATAAGTACGATGTACTGTGATAATTTCAAATTTGAACGGTTGGACGCACGATAAGTTAAGCAACCTCTCATAACTTAATATCAGGGCCGCTGACATCTCATAAATTAAGTCCAGAAGCTCCGAGAATAATTTTACATGTAAAACGACTCACCGACTGTGATGAGACTCGAAGGTCATCCACGAGGAAGTATTTGTCACGATAAATATCGTGCGTTTCTTCCTTGATGAATTCGAGATTCGAAAAAAAACTCGCGCCTTGCGGCAAAACCGAAATTTGATCACGATCGATCACGAAGATTAAAAAAAAAAATTTCTAAATGTGTAAAGGAATCACAAGTGCAAGAATTCTGCAAAATATCACTTCTTCACGTTTCCACTGCACTGTAATCCAACACACTGAATCGTGATTATGATCAACGAGCGACGAAATAACAATGAATTGACGGAACATAACTTCAAAAAAATTATGCAAAACAATACGGGACACGCGATGCGAAAAGAAAACTGCGGTCAGAAAGAAGCTTCCGGCAGAGCGACGTTCCGTCCTTTGAGTATAGTCACTAGCGCCAATGTCGCGCGGCGGCTACTTGGCGAAGCTCAAACAGTCAAATTTGCTCCCGAGCGTCAGCACCACACGTTCGGTCGGTAAGTCGAGATCGGTTGATGACCTGCGAGAAGCTTCGACCGTTTGGCCGCTCGCGCTATGTTGGCGCTGACGACTATACTCAAAGCACGGAACGCCGCTCTGTCTGCATTCGCTTGGACGTTACATACACGCCTTCAGCACGTATGTACATGGATATACATCGACAAAATGCTACAGGAAGTGATGCTCTCAGTCGCGTAAGCGTCCAAGGTCGAACGCAGCTGTTTTGTGACCGGAGTTTTCTTTTCGCATCGCGCGTCGCGTATTTTTTTAGCATAATTTTTTTGAGGTTATGTTTCGTCAATTCATCGTAGTCTTCGATGGAGATTCGGGGACCTTTTGGATTTCAGTGCTTGGATTACAGTGAATTGGATTACAGTGAAAAAGTGATATTTTGCAGTATTTTTAAACCTGTTTTTTTTTACACATTTACAAAAGTTTTCTATAAATCTTTGTGTGATATTCAACGTGAAAAATGCTGCATGAAATGGTGAGGCGATTTTATTGGTTTACATTCTAGTTTTTTCAGAAATGTTCGAATATTATATGTATTGTCGGTTATTACAGCTCTTTTTTTTGTTTCTTTGGAGTACGTCTTCATTTTTTTTAGCTCTTAAATGGTAACGTGTTTTTCGGTTTAAATGGTAACGGGGGGTCGTCCGTGGCCGGCGCTTTAAAAAGTGCTCTAAAGTGCTTTAAAAAATTCCGCAAAATGCAAGAAATCTCATCAACTATCGTAGAATAAGGACCAATCACTATATTGTTGATTTCATCATTTGTTTAAACAATATAATCATATAAACCAAGGAATACGTGAAGCATGCACCATTTTGTTCAAAAAATCATAACTTTGGATGTAACTAATATTTTTTTTAATTTCAAACGGGAAATTAAAGCTTAGGAATGGTACTCTGAGGAAAAAAATATTGGAATTCTGTTTGAATAAAAGGAATGCTTAAGTTTTGAGCATGAAAATCGAGTTTTTTCAAAGTACATAAAGAGGTTCAATTTCCAATAAAGTAAACCAGTGATCGGCATTATCGATTTTTTCGTCAACGATATTGATTATATTAATCATTTTTTCGAAAAATTAATAATTAGTCAAAATATAGCACTAATTGTCAATAAAAATTCAAAATTAGTGGACAAATATTAGTAATTTTTCTAAAAACTTAGTGATTAGTAAGAAATTATTTTCAATTTTTCCAAAAAAATTAGTAATTAGTGACAGAATATTTTTAATTTTTCAAAAGAAAATAGTAATTAGTGACAAAATATTTCTAATATTTCTAAAAAATTAGTATTTAGCGACAAAATATTTTCAATTTTTCCAAAAAATTATTAATTAGCGAACAAATGTTACCAAGTTTTTTTCTAAATATAATAATTGGTCAGGAAAATATTACTAATTAATTTTAAAAAACAGTAATTTGTAGAAAAGCATTGTGTATCTTTACATACTTGTGTGTACAGATTGAGTCACGGTTTAAGCTCAAATAACTCTATTAAAAAAGTTGTTTCATTTTTTATAACAACTAGATCTTTTGAATATTTTACATATTAATATTTATTGTATCGAATGTCACACGATTTGATATAAGTTTTAATAATACGAATATTTAATCAGTACTTGATAAAAAAATACATTAGTAATTGTTTTTTTTATTTACTACTTTTTCCAAAATTAATACAACATTGCTCTACAAATTGTAGATTTTTTTTTGTTATTTATATATCTTTCTCGCCAATTACTAAATCTTGTAGAAAATTAGTAATATTTTATCGTTAATTACTCATTTTTTTGGAAAAATTAAAAATATTTTGTCATTAATTACTTATTTATTAGAAAAATTAGTAATTTGTGACTTTAGATAAATTTTAGGAGAATTAGTAATTAGTAATTTTTTTGCTAATTATTAATTTTTCAAAAAAATTAGATAATGAAAATAGATAAATTTTTTTTTTGCCGATCACTGAAGTAGACATTATTATGTTATTTTTTACTCAATTTCATTCATCAGAATGAAATCAATTATCAACGTTCACTCAAAAATAAAAGGAATATAAAAATAAAAAATATGACAATGCTGAGGCCAAATTGCAATGCACAATCGAGGCATAACCTGTACCTATGTTCTTCGCACACAACCCTGTGACACTTTCTGTAGCAGTAGAAGGTTTTTCTGTCCTTTTAGTTAACTTCCAATTAATTTATAGTCAATAAATATTACAATTTGAAGAAAAAAATTTCAGGAATGCGAATTTTTATTAAAATTTATGTTAAAAAACTCTCCAGTAAGTTTAGTTCATCGATTCATAATAAAAAAAACATCGATTTATGATTTTTAAAAAACATCAAAATTTGGAAAAAACAATTTTACCTACCTCACACTTTCAGTCAACGCGAATGGTAACGGGGGTCACTGGTGACCCAAGGGTGTTTTCATCTGGCTCGAATAACAGCTGTTTACGGATTAAACCATCGGCACTTGGGGAACTTTTAGCCTACTATGTACTATTATTTACGGTATAGTTAGGGCCTGCCCCCCCCCTTCTCTCTTACTTAGCTAGCAAGGGGAAACGGTTTGGGCGAGGCACGAGTGACCCCCCCCCCCCCCCTCGTTACCATTTAAGGGTTAAAATTCTTCTGTATGATGATTTTTTAATTCTTATGTGTGATAAAAAAAAAATGCTTGTATCATTTTTTAGAGGGGGGCCATTGTGCCCCAGCCTCCCCTACCCTATCTATTTTTTGGATCATGGACATTGACCATTGACGTTTACTGCTTACATAAAAAATTTTCTTACCGCGAGAGTGATGCGGAAAAAGCTAGAGAGTGGACGAGAGCGAAGGGTGAAAAAAAAACAGAAGAGATAGGTAAAAAAAGAACATCAGGCAGAAGCAATCTCTTACCAACGCGACAGTTTTGGTCCAGCGAGCTGTTTGTGAAGGAAGAGGGATGTATGTTCTCTCGGTGACGATCGAAAGGGTCATTCTCGTGTGTCCCTTTTTCTCCTTGACCACATCGAGTGCTAAGACTATCTCGCCATTGTGTGTGTGTGTGTGCACATTAGGGTGGTCCTTATTTAGAGCTCGGACGAATTTCTTATCAGAGACCCCCCAAATCAACTTTAAATAATTCAAAAACAATAACCTGATTTTTTCAGATTTTTATCTAGAGTCTAGCCCCTCCCGAAAAGAGGCTAGATTTCGTCATTTGAAATACACGTGTTTCGGCCATATTCTCAGGATTGGCTGAGTTATCAATGTTTTTAAAGTTGACTAATGACGGCTAGAATCTAGGAGAAATGTCGCTGGTGGGGGTTTTTACGCCACGCCCACCGTTACCCCCACCACGCGGCTCACCAGTAACATTGCTCCTAGATTCTAGCCGTCATTGGTCAGCTTAAAACATTAATAACTTAGCCAATTTTTGTCGAATAACAATTTAAAAAGAAGCTAATTTTTCGTCTTGGCGCGCTCTACACGGTGAACCTAGTCAGGTTATCTAGTTACTTAACACCCTGCACTTTATTCCAAGTGTAATAATTTTTTTTTAAATCTGTAACTGCACGATTTTGGTGTTTATTGGTGCTACTATTTGAGGAAAAATTGACATTATCATACGGGTCAATCTAGACGAATTGTAATTCGTCTAAAATTCGAATGCGGGTCAATCTAGACGAATAGCCCTCTTTTCGGGAAGCGTTAGAGGCTAGATAAAAATCTGAAAAAATTAGGGTATTGTTTTTGAATTATTTGGAGTCGGTTTGGAGGGCGTCTGTTAAAATATTCGTCCTGGCTATGAATAAGGACCACCCTAGTGCACTTACGTGTAACCGAATCCGAGAAGCTGGAGAGGCGTTACATCAGAAATCTCCTCAGATCAATGCCGAACAAAGCTCGCAGGATACTTGGGATAGGAGTGAGGGGATGAAAGCGGGAAGGAGTGCAAAAACCATCCTGTGGGATTTCGGTCGTAAGAGGATGGTGTGTTTGTAGGGGGGGGGGGGGTGCTCGAAGGGGAAATCATAGGTGTCGGATTGAGCATCGCGGACTACTATGAGAATCCCTCGGGAATACGGCCTACTCTGTAACGCATCGGGCATTCCATGTAAAATCGACCCACCTCTCCTCCAACGTAATTATATAACAAAATTAATAATTGCTTACACCATTTAAAAGAAAACAGAGACGTATTCGTTATTTTTTAATCTTTTTTTATTTTTGGAAACTCATATAAAGAATAGTTTTGATTTTGGCGGAAACGTGCATTCTACAATATTAGGAAATGGTGCGAGGCGTATCGTAAATGGAATAATTCGGCACTTTGGTCATAATATTATGTTCGTTACATTATTTCAAAGTTTAAAATCGCTTCGTCGTTTAAAAGAATTCGAATTTGCATTTTTAAGGTGATAGGAGCGAGTGAGCCTTGGCATTAAGGTATTCCTGGAAAAAATTTCTCAGCACTTGCAATAATTCGAAAAATCTTCGTGAAAATTTCCTTTCAATGATATATATTCTTAAAGGTCTAAACTTGAAGAATATGCAAAAAAATGATTTTTTCAAAATTTTAGACCAGAAAACCTTGAATAAAAAAAAAAAAAAAAAAAAAAAAAAATAAAAAAAATACCTTAAATAACAAAATTCGAAGGGATAGAAATTCGCTTTGAGATAGAACGTTGCGATTCGGACAATCTTTTATTTTTTATTTTAATATTCGAGCTGAGCCTAATTAAGAACCACCCTAAT
This sequence comes from Alloplasta piceator, assembly GCA_946863875.1. Taxonomy (NCBI): domain Eukaryota; kingdom Metazoa; phylum Arthropoda; class Insecta; order Hymenoptera; family Ichneumonidae; genus Alloplasta; species Alloplasta piceator. The sequence continues at coordinate 9,656,428 of OX333075.1, read as the reverse complement.
ATATAAAAAAATATATGGGGCATTCCACGTCAAATCACGTGGTCATCGGCCTGACCCCTTCGGATTTTGATGTCCAATGAATTCTGGGCTTCGTTTGGCCCAAAATACATATGACCTCAAATTTTGAAAAAAATTTATTTCATTTTTAGGGATTTCTCGACCTAAAAAATCATTAAATTGAGGGAAAACATAAAGAGCGGCCTTTTTTAAATTAATGCCATTTTTTCACAGAAACTATGACTCAAAACAGATACTTTCATCATAGTTCGATAATGGGCCAAAAATAATTAATATTTTTTTTTACATTTTAATTTTTTTTTTTTATAATTTCTTATTTTGATTGTTTCTTGAAGTGAGAATAACAAAAGTATTTTTCTAGTGAAACTTGATTTTTTTTTCTTGGTTTAAGAGTGAAACGGCAACATTTTTCGAAAATTTATTAGCTTCGACGACCTGAAATAAAACGGTTGATTCAAGCACAATAAAAAAAATAAATTAAAAAAAAATAGTAATTATTTTTGACCCATTATCGAACAATGACGAAAATATCTGTTTTGGGCCCTAGTTTCTGTGAACAAAATTTCATCAATTTGAAATCTCCGTCTTAATGTATGCCCTCAATTTAATGATTTTTTAGCTCCCCCTAAAAAATGAAATAAAAATTTCTAAAAATTTGATGTCATATTTTGGGTCAAACAAAACCCACAATTCATTGGACATCAAAATCCGAGGGGATCAGGCTGATGACCGCGTGATTTGACGTGGAATGGCCCATATATATCGATCATTCTAAATAGAGACACGCCTCGTCACACAAAACAGATCACACCTATGGAGGAAAAGGTGATTGATGTTGTAGACAGAGATTGGCCAATAACAGCCATGAAGACTGACGACTTTCTGATGACGTGAAAAAATTACTTCGATTATCCGCCCGAGTTCTCCCTTCTGCCCTTTTCCCGCTCTCTCCCCCTCTCCCTCTCTAACGCATACCAATACACTTTTGCGACGTCGTGTTATCTCTCTTTCGTTGCCTTTTTTCACGAAAACCTTTATCTCTCGCGGGAAAATATTTCTATGTTAGCCCGGGCATACAAGTATAGCACAGAAAACTCATGAGGCCAATATTACAACGTTATCGCGCGAAAATCCTCTATTACAGCGACATCTCTGTGTGTGTGTGTGTGTGTGTGCGTGTTTGTGTGTGTGTGTGTGTGTGTGTGTGTGTGTGTGTGTGTGTGTGTGTGTGTGCGTGTGCGTGCGCGTGCGTGTGTGTGTGTGTGTGTGTGTGTGTGTGTGTGTGTGTGTGTGTGTGTGTGTGTGTGTGTGTGTGTGTGTGTGTGTGTGTATTATACGTAATAGAGAACTATTATTCAGCTCGTTTTATTATAGCATGCCATCAATCGAAAATATCTCATATTCTTTTGGAATTATTAATAACACCTGGTCTTTTGTCACGGGGAAGTTTTTACATTTTCTCGGTTGCGAGAGAAAAAAAATAAAGGAAAGGAAGGTTGGGAAAGGAAGAGAAAAAAAAATTCGATGAATTCAGCTCTTTTGCGCTCTAGACGTTGATGAATTATAGCTTTTCTCGTCTCGCACACACACACATACATATTGCTACTACCACGGAGACATACTTTTTCAAATATCGCGCGGAAAATATAGCCATCTTTTCTGCGAAAAGTTTCGACAGGAATATACAAAGAAAAATTGTGCCGACAGGAAAAATCGTGAGAGTTCAGAATTTTTTTTTTAAATCATATCGACGAATCTTCGAGTTACAATGTAGCTACAATCCAGGAGAAACTGGAATGCCTGCGAAACTGAAGTTTCGGTGTAACGAGAGAGATTTCAAGAGTTGCCAAAGTCTCGGAAAAGCTGGTGTCCCGGAAGAGTAATTTGAAAAGTGCTAGAGTACCGAAGAAGATATAGCTCGGCAATTAATTGTAATTTCTTGGGCCTCGGTGAAGCTAAAGTCCCGACAAAGATCGAATATTCGAATATCGAGTCCGAAGTGGCTTAAATGACCAATAGCTAAATGCCTGGAAGAGTTATCATTCCAAAAAAAAAAACGACTCCGGTAAAGTTCAAACTCCAAGTTAGCTCCAATTCCAGAGAAGCTAAAGTCCCGGAAATGCTGAATTTTCAAAATAGCTAGAGGCACGGAGCAGTCACAGTCCTAGAATATAGCTAATACCACAGAGAATTTATTAAACCAACATAACCAACTTCTGAGAGTGGCTAAAGTCATGAGTCTAAAGTACCGGAGTAATTATAATCATGAGAAGCTTAAATAAGTATAAGAATCTATAGTCCCTGAGACGTATTTTTGGCATAGCTAGAAGCACGGAGTGGCTATAATCCCGGAGTAGCCCATCCTATGAAGAGTTCATTATTTTTGGATAATAAAAATCCTGGAGAAGCTAATTAACAGAAAAAATTTTAATTCTGTAATGTGCATGAATAGGTTTCATCCCGGTGACTCTAAAGTCCCGGACTATTTATAATCCACAAGAGCTTATGTTACTAAGCGGCTATAGTGCCGGAGTAGCTAGAGCTACGAAGATACTACGATCCCGCAGTAGCTAGAATTACGGAGATGCTACGATCCCGGAGTAGCTAGAATTACGGAGATGCTACGGTCCCGGAGTATATCAAATGATGGTAAAGCTACGGTCCCGGAGTCGCTTAAATTCTGACGAAGCTGAAATAATAACATCCTTTGCGATGGGCGAGGGTTGGGAACGATTCAACGAACTGATGCTGCTGTGTACCATATAGGCTATTCCACGTCAAACTGACCCTCTGAGATTCGTAGTAGATTTTTTGTGGGATTGTACCGAAGCTCATCAGCACTTTGAATTTTTTGAAATTCATTTTACGGAGCCCTTAGTTTCGAATTTATTTATTTTAAACAAACGAAAATTGCTGAGTACAAAATTTTTCGAATGCTCGCAAATCAAGTTTTTTTTTGCAAATTATTCATAGTGATTAAAATCAGATTTTCCCAGTATGACGGTTCTCTTCTGTGTAAAACAAGCCTTTTCGAAAGAAACAATTTAAAAAAAATAGAAGGACACCTGAATTGAACGAGCCCTTACCAAAACAATTTTTTACACACCTTTAATTAATACAAAAATGTTTGGATAACGGTCCACTCAATTCAGGGTTCTCGTTTTGTTAAAAAAAAAATCAACTAAGCTTATTATACACAGAAAGAAATCCCTGTTCACTTTGGCTCGATGCTTGAAATTTTTCATATAAAAAAAAGGATTTTTGTAATTTTTTCAGATTTTTGAATTTCGACTAAAAATAAATTGTTTATAAAATTTTAATTGAGTCAAATTGCTCCGAAAAATTTGAAAAAAATCCTGAGTGCTCCTCAGAGGTCCTACAAAACCATACAAAATTGCGAACAAAATCGGAGAGGTGAAGGGTCAGATCCAGGTCGAATCGGTGTGGAATGCCTCATATGTATGGGGTATTCCCGCTCAACGGGACCCCGTTTAGGCCGACCTCTTTCGTTTTTCTTGAAACTCGAGTATGTTTTAGTGTTGCCTGAAAGTATATTGTACACCAATTTTCAGATCTCTAACTATAATACTCTTTGGAATACACCAAAAGTTATATTTCAAACTTTTTGCGTATTCAGCGCTTCGGAGCTTTGGCACGGCGCGAAATAAAATCAAAAAAATTCTTTGACAATAGCTTTCGATCGGAAATTTCCTGCCCTTTTCGAAAAAAATATCAGCAATTCTGAAAAAAACGAATTCATTCGAATTTCGGCCAAAAACCGAAAAAATTGATTTACAAAAAAAGAGCATAATTTAATTCATCGAAACGATTTTTTTCATGTTTTGTATATATCTGAGAAGTTACGATATAAATTCCAAGTTGGAACTCAGATCCGTTTACTAATGTCAAGTCTTTTATGACGTCTTTTTCGTATTCAACAGTTCCCTGATGTATTATATAGCGTTTTTTTTAACGAATTTCAAATTTAGTAAATTTATTAAATTAAATAAATTAAATTTATTAAATAATCAAATTTATTAAATTTTGAATTTAATAAATTTATGAAACTCGAAATTCGTTAAAAAAAACTAAATAATATATGAGAGAACTGTTGAATACGAAAAACACAATATTTAAGAATTTTCATCCTACTAAAAGATTTGGCATTAGTAAACGAATGCGAGTTCCAACTTGAAATTTATATCGTGACTTTTCAGATATATACAAAACATGAAAAAAATTGTCCCGCTGAATTAAATTATGCTCTTTTTTTGTAAATGAATTTTTTCGGTTTTTGGCAGAAATTCAAATGAATTCATTTTTTTCGGAATTGCTGATATTTTTTTCGAAAAGCGCAGGAAATTTCCGATCGAAAGCTATTGTTAAAGAATTTTTTCGATTTTTTTTCGCGCCGTGCCAAAGCTCCGAAGCGTTGAATACGCAAAAAGTTTGAAATATAACTTTTGGTGTATTCCAAAGAGTATTATAGTTAGAGATCTGAAAATTGGTGCACAATATACTTTCAGGCAACACTGAAACATACTCGAGTTTCAAGAAAATCGAAAGAGGTCGGCCTAAAAGGGGGTCCCGTTGGGCGGGAATACCTCATATATATATAGAGAGGGAAGTCTCATGTCCTTTTTGCCTTTATGTCCTCCCCGCTCCACTATTGCCTGGCAAAATGCTCGCATATACATACATTATGCAGATATATATCACATACTCGCGGGGCGTTATTGCAGAAAGGGGAAAAAAGGAGCCTGAATTTCTGAAAAATGTGCTCAGCACACCGAGAGGGCACCAAATAAATTACTTTATTTCTTCTTTCGCTTTTGCCGCGCGTGAGATGGCGCAGAGGGAAAAATCTTTTCTCTACAAGCTTTTCTTCCAAGTCGTTTTTTTATTTTTTTTCGTCAACACCGAACAAAGATTCCGGCAAATAGTTAATATTATATAATATAAAAGTGTTGAACAATTTTTTATTTTTTATTTCATTCTATTCGAATCGATCCGGAATAAGAGGAGAAAAAATAATGATAATTGGGTCGGATAAATTATGATTTTTCATCATTAAAACTTCAATGAAATAAGGTGTTCAATCTATCCTTTATTTTTCGGTAATATTTTCGGCCGAAAGTTTCAACGTTGAAATATGAACAAATTTTGCACAGTTTTTTAAATAATTTTACATGATATTAATCTCGAGTCTTAACTTTAATTTGTGATGAGAATTTCATAAAAATTCCAAAAATTGATCGCGTTACGGTCAATTCTTTGCAAGTCGTATCTCGAAATTCAGTTGTTTGATTTATTTCAAATTTCGAGAGAGACACGTGACATTTAATATTAGAAAAAAATCGCAAAAAATTTCGTATAATTTTGAATGGTAACAAATTGTTTTTTTCTTCATAACATAGATTTGCATGTTCTTAACAATTATTTGTAATCTCCATTTTTAGCCAGTACTCCATCCGGTTCTGCTAAGGATTCTGGATTCAGGTTCTCTACACATTGTCCCCAGCTCTGAGAAAAACATGAAGATTACAAAATAGTATCTTGGTCAACATTTTCTTACCAACACTGAGATAACAATGTAACAGGATTCGTTAACTGTTAACAAATGTAAAGTTGAATAAGGTAAATGTCCCAATACCCGACCACGTCCCAGTACCCGACCACTTGAACCAATATATCAGCAACTAGCAAGTTAAGCGTTCACTTGAGAGAAATCTTAGACTGTGAATTGATTTAATATCCAGGATTCATAATCTACGTATACGACACTACTTTTAATAGTTCAAGAATCGTCTGTAATTTCATTTTGGATAAATATGACAGCACGCGTACTATTTGGGGCACGGAAGCCATTATCTAAGCTGAAGTACTAAGGAATCGCGATATCTCATTGAAGCTATTTCGAAGTGGTTTTTATTGTTTTCGAACTGAGCCTTAGCTGTTTTTATTCGGAAAGATACCACTTATTTGATCATGTTGTCTCAATTAGTCAAAAATGCGTTTTAAGTACTTAATTTTTATGTCCGGTTATTGGTACATACGAAATGTATCTCGTACCGATAACCGACCATGTGTCCGGTTATCGGTACTTGCTCGCAACTATGTTCAGTCCCAGTAACCGGACATCTGCTGACATGTATATTATTCGTGCATAACCTCAAAATTTCGATGACACATTCTCTAAGCAGTGACGCATTTTTCTCAATTCACCCCCTCCCTTCTCCCCACCATAGAGATGAGTGGTCGGACATTGGGTCATATAGAAAAATGGGTGGTCGGGTACTGGTACATTTACATTTCTCAGTATTTTCGGGTATTACGAATAAACAACTAATTATAGCAACAACTATACCCTGGATTTTGGAAACTATAGACTTCAAGTTTTCCAATAGCCATAGTTGTTATAGAATAGTACATTAGGGTGGGGGTCGAAGAGTCGACTAACCAATATTTCGAACGGCCGAAATCTCGAATTTCACGATTACAAGCGTTAGAATAACGAAGCGCCGAAATCCCGATCGCCAGAAAAGAGAAAGTCGAGGGAGCCGCCCCATGCGTAAGAGAGAGAGGAGGCGCATCTCTCTCTCTCTTACGCATGGGGCGGCTCTCTCTGCTTTCGCTTTTCTGGCGTTCGGGATTTCGGCGCTTCGTTATTCGAACGCTCGTAATCGTGAAATTCGAGATTTCGGCCGTTCGAAATATTGGTTAGTCGACTCTTCGACCCCCACCCGTACATTACATCACGAGGACGTAAAAACATTTTCTGACGAGTGATGTACGATATTTTATATCACGAGGTGCAATATGGACATTATCACGTCCGCTTGCGGACGTAAAAGCGTCCATTATTGTACTGAGTGATATAAAATAGCTTTTTTTTGAACTCGAGAAACAAGTTAACTTTTTGGTCGCCTCTTAAATGGTCGGGTATTGGGACATTCACCTTATGGCAAAATCAATGATTTTTCAACAGTTAACAAATTAAATAAATATTTTTTAACAGTTAATCAATTATTTTGTAACAATTAAAATATTTCTTAACGACTAACAAATTTTGTAACAGTTAAGAAATATTTAAGTAAAAGTGCCAACTAAATATATTTCTTCCCTACAAATAAACTGTCATGTCAGTGTAAACGAGACGGGAATTTCTTAATTTCTTAGCTTCGTTTGAAATTATCAAAAAATCACGAGCTAGATTCTGAAATATTTGCATTAGAAAATTTCTTATATGAAATATTTCAGGAGTCAGGGAAGAAAAATATTATGCTCGTTTTTGAAAAGATTCAACATTTTTCGCAACTTCAACATGATGTTTGATGTTTCTCAAATTCAATAGTAAATATATCCTTCAGTAATCACTTACGAATTAAACAAAAAATTGTAATCTCATCTGAAAAATTGCTTAAATTACAACTCTTCGCAGATATTTTTGAAAGAATCGAATATTTTGTACTAAGGATGTTCGATTCTTCAGAAATCGAATCAAGAAAATCGATTTTCACGAAAAATCGAATCCGAAGAATCGATTTTTTAAAATTGAAAAAAAATTAATTGCTAATTAAAGCTTAATTAGAAAATAAAATATTTTAAACGTTACCGTGCAAGTTTTAGGATCATCGCGACGAGTACAGGCCCTGACAATGGCGAATCGCGAATTCGGACCGTCACATTTTTTTACGTTATCCTGCCATGTAAGGTCAAGTGAACCTAACATGCGTGCCGAAGATAAACCGAAAAAAACGGTTAGAAAAATCGTTAACAGGCAGAAATTCATCTTTACTCGTTGTCGATAAACACGATTGTACATCATTTTCTTTCGAAGATTCGTCTTTTATAGCGAGTATTATCACCGCTTAACGTTTGAACATCATCATAATTTTATCGATTATTATAAAATTATCGATAACACGATGATAATAATAAATTTACTACATTCTGAATGTAGTTCGGGTATGTTTGACTATTATACATAAATTCATATTTTGGCCTTGATCCGGCGTCATAGAAAGACCATTATACTGTTTTACACGTTTACATATGTAAATTCAAGTCAAAAGCTGATGCGCACTTTCGCGATGCGTGGCAATTGAAGAATCAGTCATTTCTTACAGTAGACTCTCGCTAAGTGCACACGCGCGCCACTTGTACCTTCCTCAGGGGGTGTGAACGTTCCCCCACTCTTGCCTCGTTGCGACCCCCCACCAGAAGAGAAAACGGGAGGCATTGGTTGACGCAGTTGACGACGACGCCGCGCGGGGGTAACTCGTTGCGCGTGCATTTTTTCTCGTCCAACTCAATCGATGCGCACTTTGCGGGACGATACTGTACCCAAAATATCTATGGATAATACATTTTATCGTCTAATCGAACACTTGTCGTTCGACTCTGCCATAGAAATATCTATCGTTATTATAATAACTATTATTATCGTTATTATGATCACTATATTCTCTATATTCCCATTTTTATATTTGAACAGATGCATGAAACGAGATAAAACTTAACCATTCGTATTATCAATACGAAAATACAAAAAATTAAGTACAAATTTGGAAGTACATGTCAAAAAGTATCCATGAATGTTTATTCTCACGAAGAGTTGAAAATTAAATAAAGAAAAATTTACTGAATTACAAAAATGAAAAAATCATTGAAAGCAAATTGAAAAACAAAATTTTAAAAGTTCGGTTGAAAATCATAGAGGTATGCGGGTTGAAAAATGGGTATATTATACATGTGCGAGAGATATATCTTGCAACCTCAAGTCTTAGGTCCGAATTTTAAAATCTTAAGATCTATCTCAAGATCAAACTTTCCATCGAACAAAAGTTGGAACTTAAGACCGAACTTAAGTTCCAATTTAATATAAATCTTAAGTTAGAACTCAAGTGTCATTATAAGTTCATACTTTTTTTTTTTTTTTTTTTTTTTTTTCGAGGGATTGTGGAAAATCTTCAATAAGACAATTAAGGAGGGTACGCACTCCCTAACGTGTGGGATTTGTACCCACTAAAAACCACACACCCTTTCTCCTTGACATTTGCCCCTCCCTGGAACCGCTCTTGCATTGCATCTGGGAGGTGTCATTTCCGCGCCCATCTGGGCGCTAGCCTCATGCGCTTAGGTATTCCGTACCTGCCTCGCACGCTCGTCTTCGTTCTTGGTGCGCAGCACCTTCTCTATGTATTCCACGATACTTATCCATTTTTTCTCGCTTTGCAGCATTTGCTCTACTGCATTTTCCGGGGTTAGATCTGCCCCCAGGGCAGCTGTTAACGCGCTTCTTTCTTCTGCCCACCTAGGGCACGCAAAATTATAAGTTCATACTTAAGGTCAAACATTAGTACGAACTTCAGATCTATTTTAAGTTCAAACTCAAACTTGGTTTCAAGTTTCATCTTCATTCATCTTGAGCTTAAACTTGAGTTCGATCGAACAAAAACACGATCGATCAGGGAGACGATAAAAGAAGTTTGATCGAACTTGAGTTCAAGCTCAAGATGGACCTTAAGATCAAACTTGAAACCAAGTGTAAGTTCCAACTTAAGATGAATCTGAAGTTCGCCCTAAAGTTTGAACTTGAGTATCAACTTATAATGACACTTAAGTTCAAACTTGAGATTCATCTTCAATTGGAACTTAAGTTCGATCTCAAGTTCCAACTTGAGTTCAATGGAAAGTTCGATCTTAAGAACTTAAAATTTGAATGAACGATCTGCAAAAACAGACGGAATGAAATTGATATGTTAAAAAGAAGCCTTAAAAAAATAATTCAACAAAGAATATATGAGGAGTTCTTTTTCAATCAGGCCACTTTTTTTTCACCTTCTCCAATTTTTTTTAAAATCTACCAGTTTGAAATATTAGTCAAAAGGAACGTCTGTGATTTTTCTTAGATTTTTTTAGGGGTCCGTTCAGGATTTTCAATTTTTCATTACGAACACTATCTCAAAAAATATTCATCACATAAAAAAACATAAGTATAAAAACTTATTTATTTTTTTCACTTTATCGAAAAAAAATTTAAACCATAATTTTTCTGCATTGAGAAAATTGAAATTTGGCAAAAAAATGAGAATAAAATTTTTCAAACCTAACACATTTTCGATTTCGGTAGAAATTTTACAGGATGTCTGTTATTAAGTAAACAGTCTGCGAAAACAATTGCAGGTGCCATTCTGAATTTTTTTTCGCAGACTCTTTACCCAATGACAGACATCCTGTAAAATTTGTACCGAAATTTTTTCGATAAAGAGGGGAAAAAATAGTACATTACATCACGAGGACGTAAAAACATTTTCTGACGAGTGTGAGTTTGCAGGACTCGCCTTCGGCTTGTGTCCTGCAATCACACGAGTCAGAAAATGTTTTTACGCCGAGTGATGTACGATATTTTATATCACGAGGTGCAATATGGACGTTTTCACGTTCGCTTGCGGACGTAAAAGCGTCCATTATTGTACTGAGTGATATAAAGGTTTTTATTCTTATGTTCTTTCTTGTTTGATGAATATTTTTTGGGGTACAGTGTTCGTAATGAAGAATTGAAAATTCTGAACGGACGCCTAAAAAAATCTTTAAAAAATTACAGACGTTCCTTTTGACTAATATTTCAAACTGGCAGATTTTGAAAAAAATTGAAGAGGGTGAAAAAAAAAGTGGCCCGGTTGAAAAAGAACTGCTTATATTGCGATAATACCGATGAAGAAAATTCGTGTTCCATCGCGAGAATATCTCAAACTGTTATTCACACGAGACTCTTTCCATTGGAATTTTATACCCGCTACGAGACCTCCCTTTTCTATGACGAGTTATACCGAGAGAGAACTCTAAGCCGACATCGCCCACCCACAACCTCCTCACCGTTATTTCGCGAATCGAACTCGGAAGCTTTCACGTTGAAAAGGAATACTTTGCAGTTTGAGAGGTATCCGCGTTGCGTATACGCGACAAGAGTCTGGAAAATTCCAGACAATACACAATGGTATAACACAATGCATATAGAGTATTGGATCGTCACGTTGACATCTCTACCTGTTACTACTTCAACGTCGAACAAAAATACCGAAACACCGACCTACTCTCTATCCTCTACCATTTTATTACACGCCTCCAAATAATATCTCTACAAAATTGAAGAAAAAACATCTCTACCGAAAAATAAATCTCTGGGAATTACTCTACCGAATAGCAAAATTTATCATACGTCAACTCTACCGAGCGAAAGTGCTCTTTATAATCTCTGTTCAGAAACATTTCTACCGCAACGTAAGTCTACCGAAAGACAATACTCTCAGCGAATGACAGCTCTACCGGAAGACACTAACCTCGCGAACATTTCAGAGTATTTGCTTTTCCGGAGAGAAAAAACAATTATACAATGTTTAGTGACAAAACTTTCATTCCTGCTGGAGGAGCCTCTGTCCAAAATAAAACCTACAATGCTTCTATGGCGAATAGTATTTTAGTTTCTTAACCTTAACTAAAAAAAGGGTAGGTAAGCCTACCCCTATAGGAACATATTTTGATGTGCATATGTTTTGCTGCCTATGATCTAAACGTTTTCATTCGGCTCGGATGTCACGCATCAGGATTATTGTTCGGTAGAGTTGTTTTCAGAGATCTTTCTTCCGGAAAAGATGTTTTTCATATTTTTTAGAGACAAAATGGGACATGAAATGGGATGGGATGGGACTGGGAGAGCTCTATTTTGGTAGAATTGTTCGGGCGGGAAGTCTTAACCGGTAGAGATGTAGACGCCATTGGATCTCTTGTGAAGGGAGGGAAGTTTTTCCGGATGAGATGTTTTTCGTATTTTGTAGAGACGAAATGAGACATGAAATGGGATGAGATGGGACTGGGAGAGCTCTATTTTGGTAGAATTGTTCGGGAGGGAAGTCTTAACCGGTAGAGATGTAGACGCCATTGGATCTCTTGTGAAGGGAGGGAAGTTTTTCCGGATGAGATGTTTTTCGTATTTTGTAGAGACGAAATGAGACATGAAATGGGATGGGATGGGACTGGGAGAGCTCTATTTTGGTAGAGTTGTTCGGGCGGGAAGTCTTAACCGGTAGAGATGTAGATGCCATTGGATCTCTTGTGAAGGGAGGGATGTTTTTCCGGATGAGATGTTTTTCATATTTTGTAGAGACAAAATGAGACATGAAATGGGATGGGATAGGAATGGGGGAGCTCTATTTTGGTAGAGTTGTTCGGGAGGGAAGTCTTGATCGGTAGAGATGTAGATGCCATTGGATCTCTTGTGAAGGGAGGGAAGTTTTTCCGGATGAGATGTTTTTGATATTTTGTAGAGACGAAATGAGACATGAAATGGGATGGGATAGGAATGGGGGAGCTCTATTTTGGTAGAGTTGTTCGGGAGGGAAGTCTTGATCGGTAGAGATGTAGATGCCATTGGATCACTTGTGGAGGGAGGGAAGTTTTTCCAGATGAGATGTTTTTCGTATTTTGTAGAGACGAAATGAGACATGAAATGGGATGGGATGGGACTGGGAGAGCTCTATTTTGGTAGAATTGTTCGGGAGGGAAGTCTTAACCGGTAGAGATGTAGACGCCATTGGATCTCTTGTGAAGGGAGGGAAGTTTTTCCGGATGAGATGTTTTTCGTATTTTGTAGAGACGAAATGAGACATGAGATTTACTGGGAGAGCTCTATTTTGGTAGAGTTGTTTAGGAGGGAAGTCTTAACCGGTAGAGATGTGAATGTGCCATTGGATCTCTCGTGTGATTCGATTTTTTTTTTTCAATATTCACTGCTGGATGTACATTTTACGCGGTATTATTCGTACCATCTCTGGAGATTTTGAGCTTCGTGGTAACATATATCCCAGGTTATATATTTTATATATGTATATAGAAACATTTATGCACCCGGGACCATTAAACCACTTTTCGTGCTGGAAGAGCAAAATTGCCCCTTCCGATCTCACAATTCTATCTTTAACGTGGAATTTCCATGCAAAGACCCAGTGGGAGGACCTTTGGCATCGAGAAAGACAATTTCTCGAGATGACATTTTTCGTACCGTTGGAAAGCGGTCTCACGATGCGGATAATGTAACGCAGTAGAGTTACGATTCAACACTCCGAAGAATTTTAGCTCCATACATTAGTCACATGCAGGGTTGCAAATAATGCATTACTTTTTTTTAATGCATTTGCATTTTCATTAACCATTAAAATTTAATGGTTAATGGAAATTATTTTCATTAACCATTAAATTTCAATGGTTAATGGGAATTATTTTAATCGTTAATGAAGGTTAATGAAAATAATGTTCATTAACCATTAACCATTAAATTTTAATGGTTAATGAAAATAATTTCCATTAACCATTAACCATTATATTTTAATGGTTAATGAAAATAATTTCCATTAACCATTAAATTTAAATGATTAATGAAAATAATTTCCATTAACCATTAAATTTTAATGGTCAATGAAAAAAATTTCCATTAACCATTAAAAAAGTAATGCTTAATGCATTACTTTTTCATTACAAATTTCGCAACCCTGGTCACGTGATACTGGAGACAGCAAAGGGGCCGGATAAACATTTGCAGCTTTTAAACCCAAAAAGTGATGACATAATTTTAAAAAACTGTGTTTTTCAGTATTTATTTCATTGGAACTATCCTACTGAATATTTTTTTTACAATTTTTGTAAGAATAATAGACAAGAGATGCTTGGAAGTAATTTTTTAATAAGTTTTTTATCATCACTTAAAAAAAAATAGAAAAGTTGCTGTCGCGATATTAAAATATGTTCCTTTCGGGTCTCACTCACGAATTTTTCACGGAAAACTTCATATTTGCTCTTCTTTACACAGTAAAATTTTCAACTTGATCCATTTTGTGCAATATAGTCAAAAAAAAATCGATTTTTTTCCACATTTTCTTCGAATATTATTTACTTTTTACTTGGAAAATAATTTTTTTTTTCATTTCAAAATATATGAAAAATCTTTTATTATTTCTTCATACTATTAGGGATAATTATTCAGTAATATAATAAAAACAAAATTTCTAATTTTATGAATTATGTTATCATTTTAATATTGCTCAACAAAAGTTCTTATCAATTATTTATATTGAATAAAATAATTTCATATAAAGATACGTCTCTTATTGATAATTCTTAGCAACAAAATGGTAGTAAAAAAAATATTCAGTAGAATAGTTGCAATGAAATAAAGACTGAGAAACACTTTTTAAAAAAATTATGTCGTCACTTTTTGGGTTTAAGGGCTGAAATTTGCAGAAACTTTTAGGAAGGAATGCCAAAAACAAGAGTCGTCTCGACGCATAAATTTTCGTTAATTAACAAATTTATTTTTAAATAATACGAATCATACTGTTCATTGTCAGTCAAATAATCACATTTTCAAGTCATAGAGGTCCATTCGCGATTTTGATTTTGCTTTCGTGAAATATGACGGTCCTGAAAGGACATCCTGTATCTCTGCCAATGACTGTCCCTTGGTTTCCGGTTGAATATAGTGAAGAACGAAAACGTGACAATAAGTTATGAAGGCAACGGTCCAGAATGAGTATTGATCGCCCCATGAGCTCGCTATAACCTGCAAATGAACAGACAATTAATTAATTAATTAATTAATTAATCAACAGTTTTCATATAGACTTTTCAGTTTTAGACAGTTTTAATATTTTTTAATACAGATATTAAAATATCAGACAGTTTTAAGATTTTTAAATACAAATATTAAAACTGTCTAAAACAGAAAACAAAAATAATCATTGAATTAATTAATTAATTCGATGATTGTTTTTGTTTTTGTCAAACATTTGGCTCATAGCTCTCCTGCTAAAAAAAGTGTTATAGATAAGTTGTTAAAAAAACTATTTGTCTCTAAAATCAGTTTTTTTTTAAATCAGTGTTATAAAAATTCTCTTGTTTGCCATTCTTAGACATTTTTGTATTGGTTGAGAAGTGATGTGTTGCATTTTAGAGCCAAAAGCTTACTGGCTTTCCAAAAAGAACTTGTTTAAAATTCCTATAATAAAATAGTACATTACGACCTCGTAATATACGATATTTTATATCACGATGTGCAATATGGACGTTTTCACGTCCGCTTGCGGACGTAAAAGCATCCATTATTGTACTGAGTGATATAAAAAGTATTTTTTCTGTATTATGACAGAGGCTTACTGATAGGGTCAATAAAAAGAATTAAAAAATGCTTATTTACGTAAGAAGGTCTAAATTCGTTAGCAGAAATTACTTTTTGTTCTTGTCCAGTTTTTACTCCTCGGAAAAACTTATTATGCACAAAAATGTGAATTCCTGTCCTACTCAAAATCAGAAAAGCATTTTTGGTCATTCTGAAAGTGACCTATGCTTCGATTTTAAAAAAAAGTCAATTTTTGACCGAAACAATAAGCGCCATTTCAAAAGGGACATATTTAGCTTTATTCCGCTTTTTCCAAAAATTTGTTTTGATTTTTTTTTAACCCGATACGTCCTTTGAAACACGGTCGTTTTTTGGCATTTTTTCGGCGTTGAAATTTAAACGCAGGATCCATGAAAATTTTCCAAAACTGTTTTTCGCACGAAAAACAGTTAAACAAAATTTTCATGGGTCGTGGGCCAAAATGTCAACGCCAAAAAAAAATCCGGAAAATGGCCATGTTTCAAAGAGCGTACAGGGTTAAAAAAAAAACAAAAAAATTTTTGGAAAAAGCGTAATGAAGCTGAATATGTTCTCTTTGAAACTCCGTTTGTTGAATTGAAATATTTTCATTTTTAAAAGAGCAGTGAAACTTTTTGTGCGGCGCGGAATCAAGACGAGTGTTTCCAAACTTTTTGACAGCAGTGTATTTTGAAATTTAACGTATGTCAAATCGGTATAGTTTCGAGCTCTGACTTGCTTAAGGGAGACTTTGTCCTTGGAGTGCCATTTTTCAGGTGTTTACGTTTTATTTTTTTTAAAGGAAACGAGTAAAGCTTTTTGAGTGCGGTTTTTTCTTGCTTTTATTCATGATATACAGAACATTAAAAAAAAAAATTTTTTTGAAAAAAAAGCAAAATGGCGGCCGTTGCAGCTCCGCGAAAACAGGTCCGGGGGTAAACGACTGACATCACTCCTCCCTCTTTGTTGATCTGAAACACAAATTCGAAGCATATTATCAATCTGTGTCCCTTTTGGTCATGGAATGACGGATGGGTTTTTCGTTTAGTGCAAATTTCGAAAAATGGCGCAACGCGAAAATTCGATTTTTTAAAAAATTGCCGCCATTTTCCGAAATTTGCACTAGACGAAAAACCCATCCGTCATTCCATAACCAAAGGGTCACAGATTAATAATATGCTTTGAATTTGTGTTTCAGATCAACACAGAGGGGTCAATTATGTCAGCCGTTTACCCCCGGACCGGTTTTCGCGGAGCTGCAACGACCGCCATTTGGCTTTTTTTTTTCAAAAATTTTTTTTTTAATGTTCTGTATATCATGAATAAAAGCAAGAAAAAAACCGCACTCAAAAAGCTTTACTCGTTTCCTTTAAAAAAAATCAAATGTAAACACCTGAAAAATGGCACTCCAAGGACAAAGTCTCCCTTAACTGAAATCGTCATAAATAGGTCAATTTCTGGAATTCTTGCAAAATTTGAAGATAAAATAAAGCAAAAATCGATTTTTCAAAGTTTCAAAGTTATATGCTCATTCCTTAATCGACAATGATCATTTACCTGCCACATCTTCGTGACGATGAGTCCCGAAGAGCAGAAGAATAGGGTCTTTATCGTCATCCCGATGACACGCATTTCCGATGAGTAACATTCACTGGCAACGACAGCGGCCACAGTCGACAGTCCGAGTGAATAAGATATCGCGAAAAGCAGGATAAATCCAATAGGCAGATATTCCCAATCCTCCAGATTGAGTCCAATCGATTGCAGATGAAAGTATGTACCGATGAGGGTCATTAGAATCGCCGATATCAGGCCCGACGTCATGAACAATACTTTACGTCCGAAACTATCGACGAGGAGACTGCCAACGATTGTGAATATCAATTCAAAAAGTCCGAGCAACATCGACACGTAAGTCGCCGGCATAACTTTCACGGATTTTTCGAACAACAATTCGGCGTAAACGTTCATCGCTTGGATACCCGAAAATTGTTGACCTGTACGATTTTTATTTGCAACAAATAAAAACAATTTTTTTTTATGTGATTGGATGAAAAAAAATTTTTTTTCCTAGTTTTGCAACCTCCAAAGAAAAAATGTACGATATTTTATATCACGAGGTGCAATATGGACGTTTTCACGTCCGCTTGCGGACCTAAAAGCGTCCATTATTGTACTGAGTGATATAATAGTACATTACATCACAAGCACGTAATAACATTTTCTGACGAGTGATGTATACGATATTTTATATCACGAGGTGCAATATGGACGTTTTCACGTCCGCTTGCGGACGTAAAA
Source organism: Alloplasta piceator (assembly GCA_946863875.1). Taxonomy (NCBI): domain Eukaryota; kingdom Metazoa; phylum Arthropoda; class Insecta; order Hymenoptera; family Ichneumonidae; genus Alloplasta; species Alloplasta piceator. Next base: position 9,638,919 of record OX333075.1, on the reverse strand, counting down.
GCGTCCATTATTGTACTGAGTGATATAAAATAATTTTATCGTCTCCGAAATTTATTATTTTTTTTCAGTCTGAAATCATTGGAGAATAACAGGGTGGAAAGGAGGTGAAAATTTCGAATTCTTAATTCTTGATTAATTAATGATTGAATTGATTGATATCTGATCAAATCAATTATAAAAATAAATGGAAAATAAATTCTTTTTTTTTTTAAATAATAAATATTTTTTAATAATAAATAATAAATAAATAATAATTTTTAATACAAACCTGAGGTTAGTAGAACGACGATTAAAATGGCTTTGCGATTCTCTATTCTCGAAAAAATTCTCTTCAATTTGCTCCGTAAACCCAGATCGTTCATGTACGTGTGCGAGTGTCTGTTAACGAATTGTATTATCTCCGCGTACTCTTTGTCAACGTTTTCCGTACGACGCAATCGTTTTAGGCATTTTTTCGTTTTTTCGTGATAACCCTGTCGAGCGTACCAGAAGGGCGTTTCGGGTCCGATCACGGCGAATATGACGTAGTAAATCATATAAAAGACCAAATAGACAGCTGTCGCCGATGGTATCGGTAGAAAAGGACCGATCGTGAATGACAGTAAAAGACCGAGATGCACACTTATGCTGCAACTTGCGCACAAACGACCACGTATTTTCGGCGGCGAAAGCTCAGCGATGTACGATTCCGTGAGATCGCAACATGAGCCGATCAGTATTCCTAAAATGAAACGACCAACGAGAAGCTCCTAAAATAATAAGAATTTAAATAATTATTTAATAAAACTTACCACGAATTTCAGGGAGATTAAAAGAATGTATTATCCTAGCAACTTTTTATTTCACTAGTTTTTCCAATAAGTTAACCCTCCGTGGTCACTCTGGGTCACAGATGACCGGAGCAAAATTTCACTTGAGAATTTCTTCGCTCAGATAGATATTTACAGGGTGAAAAACAATAACTGTTGTATAAAGAAGATTAAAAATAGTACATTGTACGAAAATATATGAAATAGTACGATATTTTATATCACGAGGGGCAATATGGACGTTTGCACATCCGCTTGCGGACGTAAAAGCGTCCATTATTGTACTAAGTGATATAATAGTACATTACGTCACGAGGACGTAAAAACATTTTCTGACGAGTGTGAGTTTGCAGGTCGAGCCGAAGGCGAGTCCTGCAATCACACGAGTCAGAAAATATTTTTACGCCGAGTGATGTACGATATTTTATATCACGAGGTGCAATATGGACGTTTTCACGTCCGCTTGCGGACGTAAAAGCATCCATTATTGCACTGAGTGATATAAAATGTATTATCCTATCAACTTTTCATTTCACCAGTCTTTCCAATAAGTTAACTCTCTGCGGTCGCTCTGGGTCACAGATGACCGGAGCAAAATTTCACTTGAGGATTTCTTCGCTCAGATAGATATTTACAGGGTGAAAAACAATAACTTTTGGGCTTTATAAACATTGATTTACACTCTACAAACATTGAGGAATAGTCAGGAATTTTTTGAGCGTTTTTGAAGCATTTCAACCCGTTGAAAATTGTACGCAGACATATTCAGCTTCATTTCGTTTCATCCAAAAAAAAATTGGGATTTTTTTGAAACCCGGTCTTTATAGCATGGTCGTTTTTCGACTTTTTTTTGCCATTCTAAATTTGGCGCACGACCCGTGCATTTTTTTCGACTGTTTTTAGCATGAAAAACTTGTAGCGGGGAGTGTTAGCTTCAATGTCTTTTTTTTTTAAATTTCGTACGATTTTTTTTCGCACAAATTCAATTTTTCGCAAAAACGACCATATTTATAAAATATAGCGTAACTCTAAAACTACTCGGTTTTCGTGAAATCACTAAGAGGGTTAAAAGTTGCATACAATCATTCTGGATTTAATGAAATTTTTTCAGATTTTTTTTATACATTTTTTTTTTTCTAATTTTCCCTGTAGACGAGATATGTTGTTATCTTAGACAATCGCCTCATCTACACGGCTTTTTCATCGAAAAACTTCATCTGTATAGTTTTTTTATCGAAAAACCCGTGTAGATGAGGTAAGAGACTCGATTGTTTAAGATAAAAAAATAACTCATCGTTGACAGGAACAATTTTCGAAAAAAAGAATTTGAAAAAAAATTGTAAAAAGATTTAATTGAATCCAGAAGGATTGTATGCAACTTGTGGATTGTAAAACATAATCTACACCATTTTTTCATCGAAAAAATCGTGTATATGAGGTAAGAGACCCGATTGTTTAAGATAATCTCGTTTACAGGAAAAATTGGAAACAACAAAATTTTTGAAAAAAATCTGCAAAAATTTCTTTGAATCCAAAATGATTGTATGCATTTTTTTACCCTCTTAGTGATTTCACGAAAACCCCGTAGTTTCAGAGTTACGCTACATTTTATAAATGGTCGTTTTTTGCGAAAAATGGAATATTTTTGCGAAAAAAAATCGTACGAAACTTTTTAACAAACGAAATTGAAGCTAACACTCCCCGCCACAAGTTTTTTTTTCGAAAAACAGTCGAACAAAATTTGCATGGGTCGTGCACTAAAATTACAATGCCAAAAAAAAGCCGAAAAACGACCATGTTTCAAAGGGTGTAATAGGTTGAAAAAAAAATCGCAAAAATTTTTTGGAATAAGCAAAATGAAGCTGAATATGTTCCCTTTAAAATGCCGCTTGGCGAATCAAAATATCTTCATTTTTAATGAGCAGCGAAACTTTTTGTGCGGCGTGGAATCGGGGCGAGTGTTTCCAAACTTTTGGCCAGCAGTGTACATAAAAATCATAATTTCTCGTAATTTCGCCAACTTCCTGTAAGTATTCGAGTTTTCTGATTGCTTATTCGTTATCATCAAGCAGTTTCCATGATTTGTTCATGAAGATTTGCTGATAAAATATAAGTAAAAAACATTGTTTTGCTCTCCATGAGCCCTGTTTGTTTGCAAACCCACTTTGGCTGATCCTTAACGCAGAGGGATGGTCAAATTTTTTTTTGTCATTTAGAGGTTCATAAGGTGAGTTAGGAATCGGAAATTCCCTGGGGAACACGAATATGCTGATAAAAGATAAGTAAAAAATATTGTTTTGCTCCCCATGAGCCCTGTTTATTTGCAAACCCACTTTGGCTGATCCTTAACGCAGAGGGATGGTCAAATTTTTTTTTGTCATTTAGAGGTTCATAAGGTGAGTTAGGAATCGGAAATTTCCTGGGGAACACGAATATGCTATTTGCGATACTAAAATTTCTTCGGATCATGCTCAAAAACGTGAAAAAGAAGGAGATAGCTTAACTAAATTATTATCGACTATAAACTTTTGAAATTACAATTTGTATAACTAACGTTTACGGATATTTGGGTTACTGTGAAACGTGGAAGTTTTGAAATGTAACAATTTCTGTCACTGCACCCACAAACGTTTTCTTCCATTATCGTTTGTGAACTTTTGACCCCGATTTAAAAATAATATAAAAACTCGAGCATTGTTGATATTCCATATTTAGAAAGCACGATTCTTCTCACCCAATAACTTGTGGCAATTGCGATGATAATCCATCCGCTGAGAGACGGAAGAATACCGAGTAATAGTGTTCTTCTGACCCCATAACGATTCGCCACGAATAACGATATGATACCACCGATGAAGAAACCGGCGTATGTGATACCGGCAACCCAAGCACCCTCGTCGTACGTGAGCGGAATCGGCGCATTGTCCGACAACAATTTTGGTAAAACTGACTGTGGCCATCCCGCAACAACACCGCCAATGATAAAATTGACATTCACTGAAAAGAACCAGTTACGATTTTATCTTTGATCCATTTTAAAAGGGTTGCTGGGATCCCGGGAAAAAAGTTCAGATATATTTATATATTATTATATATCATTATTTAGTTCTAATTAGATCTTCAATTTGGCGCGATCTCATTACGACGGCAGTATGGAAGAACGTGCTATCTCAAATTGTGCTAGAAGAACGTGCTATCTCAAATTATGCTAGAAAAACGTGCTATCTCAAAATGTGCTAGAAGAACGTGCTATCTCATAATTTGAGATAGCACGTTCTTCTACCACAATTTGAGATAGCACGTGCTTCTAGCACAATTTGAGATAGCACATTTTTCTAGCACAATTTGAGATAGCACGTTCTTCTAGCACAGTTTGAGATAGCACGTTCTTCCATACTGCCATCGAATTAGATATAGCTAGATCTGATTTTATATAAACATATCTGGCTATATCTTTTTTGATAAATTTAGACATAATTAGATATGCATAACCACCCGTGCAGAATTATTTATTTTTTCCATATATTTAACATTTGTTACGATGAAAATCAGTTCCATATTCATAATTGATAGTTTCTAAGGGTCAAGTAACGATGAAAAAAAATTTAGAGAAAAAAAAATTTTTGCCCTCAGTGGGGTTTGATCCCGCGACCCTCGTTTTTACGCATGTGCTCAAATTCCACGTGAATTAAATTTAAAAAAAATAGATAATTGAAAAGTTCATGGATTTTTCTGACTGATTTAGTTTTCTTGCATATTCGCGGCCCCTAGAATATGTACGAGACGGGGGGGTGGCAATGCCGAAATTCCGTGACCCCGTTAGTGACGCCGCGTAAACTAATCCACCATGCGGCGCTAGTAGTCACCTGCAATACCCCTACTTCCCCCACTCCAGTCGCGCAGCGTCGGCATCGTCTGCTTAATTCGTCTGCGTCGTCTGCGTCTGCATGTCCATCGGGTAGGGGCGGTAGGGGTATTGCACGTGACTACTAGCGCCGCATGGTGGATTAGTTTACGCGGCGTCACTAACGGGGTCACGATATTGTTAAGAAATGTATCCCAGTGTCACCCCCCTGACGAGACCAGAATTGGATTTGAAATCTACCTACTTATCGAGCTTAACTAACAACCTAAGACTGGGACGCTAACCACTGCACCACCGACTACTTTAGATATACCGATGTAAATATCATATTTATAGAACACAGGCCGCGAAATAAATACGTACCAAATTAGCATTAAGAATTTATTTTCATTACCCGAAGGCCATTTTTTGGTTCAACTTGTCTCTTAACTATTAATTTAAAAAAATCAAATATTGAATCGGATGAATAATAATAACAATAATAATAAATATTATTGAAAAATTTGTTATAATAATAATATTAAATAATAATGAATATTATTACTTAATGTATATTGTTATTATTACCATTTATGTATTTGTATTATTTATAACATTTTTAATTTATGTATATGGGGCATTCCACGTCAAATCACGCGGTTATCGGCCTGAGCCCCTCGGATTTTGATGTTTAATGAATTGTGGGTTTCGATTGGCCCAAAATATGACCTCAAATTTAAGGAATTTTTATTTCATTTTTGAGGGGTTGCCCGAGCAAAAAATCATTAAATTGAGGGAAAACACAAAAAGGGGCCTTTTTTAAATTATTGAAATTTTTTTCACAGAAACTAGGACCCAAAGCAGAAATTTTCGTCATAGTTCGATAATGGGACAAAACTTCCTAACCTATCAAGTCCTTATTTAAATTTATTGTTGGGAATTCATCGCATCATATAAGTATATATGATGCGATGAATATTGCACAAGTCCAAATATTTCCCATATAGCAAAATATAAATTCATATATAATCAGATATGGCAAATGCACTTATGCTCGATATCGGCCATCGCCATCCGCTTTATTTTATATTTTTTCATATCTGACCATATCAACTTACAGATATTATATATATAACGCTGTCTGGTTAGAACTTGTTATATATCAAACTATATTAATTATTCGTGGACTGCAAAATTTACTATGAACTCATATATGGTCAGATATATGGCGCATTACGTCGATCAATTTATAGGAAAATATGACCAAATCTATTCAGATCTAATCATATATTCAACAACCCATAATTCAAATCTAAAAATGTATAACTAGATATGAGAATATATGCTTATATGATATTTACTCAGATCGAAACTTTTTTTCCCGGGATTGGCGAGAGTTGAAATACTTTTTTTCAACGTTGATAGATTTTTTGAAATTTTGAAGTAACTATTATTATTAAAATCCACAAAATTAAAAGTTAAAAAATTAAGTGGATTTAAATTTAAAAATCCCCAAAAACCTTTAAAAAACACCATTATTTTGAATACACTGTAAACAGAGATATGAAGGTTAGAAAGAGTTGAAATACGTTTTTCAAACGAATTTTTGTCAATTCCTCGAGAAAAAAAAACCAAAAAACATAAAATACTCGAGAATTTGCGTTGCAAATTTTACCGGGATTTTTCCACGCGTTTTTCCACTTTTCCAAGAACCATATCTGTTATCTTCTATTTGTCACCGTTAAGGTAGCCGTAGCCCACTGTGACGGGATCACAAAATCGATTATTTCTTTACATTTTTTGTAAGATAAACATCTTAATAATATATACTGTTAAAGTTTCAGACCGAAATTAAAATTATTTTTTAAGTTATAGCCAAAAGAAGAGGGCTACGAATAACAACATGTAAAAATTTCAAAAAATTCATTTTCTTAATTTTTTTATCTAATGCTGTAATATATTTATTTTCCCAATAATCATCATGAATAATTGCTTTTTTCGAAAAACACTATTTTTGAAATCGGTGAACACGATATCTCAAAAACTGATTCACTGATTTCATTGAAATTTTGAACACGTCTTCGAAAAGGAACGACTACTGTTTAAACGAAGGTTTTTTTCGGTTACAAGTAATTTTAATTGAATTACTAACAAATAAAATTTTGTTTTTCAATTTTAGATAAAGAACTCATGAGTTATCTTAACCACAAAGTGGACACTTTTTTTGAGGGCTTCTCACCGGCTGAATTTTCCAAATTTTTCAATGAAAATGTTTTGAAAAATTATTTAAATGCTGCTCTTTTATATGCTTAGAATTTTAAATAAAACGATTAATTTATTATGCAAAAAAAATAGATAAAATATGCCTCCATAATGGTAGAATAAATTTTCCAAATTTTTCCAATTTTTCCAAATTCTGTTAATTAAAAAAAAAACACTAGCATGAAAGTGTATAAATTTATCCCTGAAAAACGTTCTCTTTAATCCCAAAGTTGGTGTCAATCGCGCGCAAGATATCGTCAGTGACGATAACCCGGATCACCGTTCAAATCACCTAATTTTTTTTTTTTTAACGTTAAAATAATCACTAAATGTCACAAAGGACGAGTTTAAAAGGACAGAAAATATTTTTCATTCCCTTTACCGATATCTTTATTGACTATATTGGCACTTATATCACAGTTTGATCTTGAAGGACTCTTCTTTGACGACTTTTGATGTCAAAGCGATTTTTTCTCAAAATTTCTCTTTTTCAAGTCCTTAAGCAACAATTTAATCCTCACCGAGTGACACACAAGTGTAAAGGAAAGCATTATTTCCGGTATCCCGTGAGCGACACATCGGCACGTCGACAGTCGTCACTGTGAATATACTGACAAACTTTGAGCTGCTTTAAACTCAAGTCACAAGTTACATCGTGTAATCTTCTTGCATAAGTGTGTATGCTTTAGTGGCCATAATCAACCAGTTTGACTTTTAAAATTCGTGACATTGTCTTCGAAGGAATTCAATGACGACTCGTTAATTTTTTGGACCTATTTGAACAAACAATCTGATTTTTTCTGGTTAAATAAAAAAGAAATAAATAAATCTAATAATAATAATAATAATAATAATAATAATAATAATAAATTTCGTTAATGTTGATGACCTCATTCAATTATTTTCTTGTTACTTTTTCAAATGAAACGACAATTTTTAAGGCAACCCATTATTTTGGAGATCTACACTTTTTATATTACATTTTATTTCAAAAACGTTTTCGAAAAGCTGACAATCAACAAATTTCACTTTAAATTAAATTAAAAAATTTAAAAAAAAAAATTAAAATTAAATTCATCATTCTATTTTTTGCGCATTTCTCAGATAACGTTTTAATCCATTTTATGGAATATGGTATCTTAATAATCTTGCGGATTTTTTTTTTCAATAATTATCTCTTAATCGCACATGAGACTGTTGATTTCAAAGGCTTTCTTGAGACTGTGTTGACAAAACCGGTATAATAAATGGCCTCAAAGTGTTACGAATATTACACCAAGCTTCCATGCATTATAATCTTAGTATTTTAATTTTTCCATTCAATTTTTCAAAATGCAAGTAAACCTCCAAATATCTTGGCTAGAAGCTATTTGTTATAAAAATGTTGATGTTTGGAAAATGAACAATTTAATTCGAATAGAATAATAATTTCAACACGGAAAAAAATGATCAGTGTCAATTCATGTATAATAGTTAAAAAATTACTGAATTCAATGCAGAATATACGGTTCAGAACTGTAATTCAGGCTTTCAACTCGGAAACCATTATAAATAAATGGATTTAATGTAGTTTCTACTTTTCAAACCATTATAAATGCTGATTTACACTGTAAAAAATGCAATGGTCACGGCAAAAAAAAAAGGACAAAGTAGAAATAACAAGCAGAAATGACGGAATCCACTGTGTTTGAACTGTAAAATTTACAATGGTCCCTGTAGAATGTTCAAAGCACGTAATTAGAAATTGCAGTGTTCCCAGTGGAAAATCAAATGCGCGCCGCAAAATATGCAACGTCAATTTCAATTTTTACAGTGTCGCACTGTAACCGGACGACCTGCGGCGTGCCACGATCTCTGCGTTTCGCCCGAGATCCGCTAGATGGCGTCGGACGGCGCGCGCTCTCGCGCTAGCGAGAGAGCCACCGAGCACCTATAAGGTCCGATGTATTACCAACATCGGCGTCCTCAATTGACATACAATTGTTGGAACATCGACCGCGTTCTGTGCTCGAGCAGTCCTATGGACTGAAGACTACATTTTTTTAACAGATCACCATTGCATTTCTCACGATTAATTAGTCAAGTACAAGCCCTCGTAGCTATGAGCCTGAGCGAGGATAAATAACGGTTTATTGCAATATTTGAATAAATTGGAATTTATTCAAATATCGAAACGATTCACTACTCTATAATTTATTTTAGAAATTGCAGTATTTTCAGTGAAAAATAAAAAACGTACCGCAAAATATACTACGTTCTTTTCAATTTTTACAATGTACACTGTAATTTTTTCACGGGCCCTGGATAATTTTTACAATGTGAAATGTGTAAAAAGTTCACCGGATACAACAGAAATATAACGTTTCACGTAGTGTACATTTTAATGTTCCACACTGTAAAAATTCGTCTGATGGGAATGTACTATGTCAAATGTGACATCTGTATATTGTATTCAAGAAATATGCAAATTTCACTGTTTGCCCTTCCAGAAGCGCTGTTGATGGGGAAAACTGTAAAAATTAATGGGAATCTCAGCGGTTCTCACTGATCATTTTTTCCCGTGAATAATTTCAATAAACAATTTCAATAATTATTTCTTTCATGTAAAAAAATTACATATTTACAAAATGAACAAAACAAATGTGAATATTGCTATTTCGATATTTTTCACACACTTGCGAAATAAAATTTGCTTCGATATACGATTCAATTGTTGTTTACAAATTAAGAAACGCGTTATGGAATTTTCAATTTTACACGATTAATAACGAAACAATGTTTTATTTGTCACACAAGCAACCCTTAAGATAACTCTTTCGTTTTTATCGTGAAAATCGGGCACGCTTTTTCCGAGAAAATTCATGTCTCATGCATCCATATTGGCTTTTTCGTCCTTTGTGTGTGAAAGCGTCATTTTCCATTTTCTGCGAGCGTATCGAATAATCCTTTTGAGCTTGGCTTCGATATATTCACGGCTTTTTGCACCGATCCGGGAAAATGTGTTTCGATTTTCGTATCTCACTGAACAGAAATTAATTTCTCGTTCAATAAATGACGTTCGATTAAATTTGAACAAATAAATAACGATTAATATCTGGCAACAATAACGTTTAATTTGTTCCAATTCCATTTCGTTCGGGAATTTTTTTTTCACCATAAAACGTTGAGAATTCGATTTATGTTAAATTTCTTTCTCTCGCAGAGAAACCTTTTTCTATGATAAAAAATATAAATTAAATAATCCGGAAGCCAAAATGAAGCTACTATAATTCAAAAATGGTTCGACAAATCGGGCTGAAATTTTTCAAGCACGTGAAGACAATGTCACGAAATTTGATTATGTAAAAATAAAATGTTTACAACAAGTAGATGAAAGTATTATAGTCTGTAATGTGCACATTGATTTTGCTGTAAAAAATAATTTACAATAACTTACCAATAGTTGGAATAGTTTTTTTTCAAAAATAGAAATCGTTGTAAAAAAAATATTTTTTTTACATCTCTAAGTCAAGTAAAGTTAAGCAATCATGTAATTTTGTAATTTTCAACAGTAAAAATTACATGATTCCTCAACTTTATTCAACTTAGAGGAAATTCAAAAATTCATATTCTGGAAGAAAAAAACGCGAAAATTTCAGGATTGTTTAAGAATAGTACAAGGTGTTATAAAAAAAAAAATTGAACCAAAAAGTTAAAGTCGGATCGTGGATTTTCACGATTTTTAAAAATTCATCATTCTCCAAAAATTAATCATTTTTCAAAATTTTTGTTCGAAATATTATTTTTTTTCGTACCAAAATGATTTTTTCGTATAATTATCATGGCTTTCGAGATATTTAAAAACTAAACTTGAAAAACTAAAAAAATAGTGAAATTTTGAATTTTCGAAAAAAAAAAAATTAATTTTTTTCCTTTGGTAGAACTTTGTTTTATGATAAAAGAAAACTTCTGACCAAATTTCATCGAAATTGAAAGCGGTCGATTCCAACTATTAGTCGATTTGACATGGAATGACCCAGCTCGTTATAACGGGAAGTTATTCAAGTAATAGTTAATTGAAAGTACATAATCCTTGCAGAGATTCATTTTTTTTCGTCACTTTTGCAGACGGGATACATATTTCCTTATTTTGCGGAGGATTAACCGGAACTTGCTCGAGTTTGTACATTTTATCCGTCGTTTAATCTTCTTCCCATCTTTCTCTTTCGCGCTTCCGGTGATTCTTTTTTTGTTTTTTTTTTCTTAGTCTCCCGAGAGGATGGCTGAGCACATTAACCGGGTGTATCCGTGAATTTCAGCCGTTATGAAAATCGGGATAGGTGAAACGACTCCCCCGGGAAGAATATGCAGAACGCCGATGGCGGATATTCTATTATATACATATATATATCTACACACATATACATTAGACTGGCTCCAAAAAAAGCGACTATTTTTTTTTTGACATCCCCTGTTAAATACTTTCAGGGAAGTAAAAAAAATATGCCTGTTAAAAACAGAGCTCCCAATATTAACATTTAGAGGTCTCTCATCGCATTTTTCTATTTCCCATTCAAATAAACACAGGAAATTTTTTTTTCAAACTTTGAAATTTTATACCTCGGCTTCAAGTCAATGTACCGAAATGAACGGTACATATTCTTGTAGAGAATTGAACGCTCTACAAAAAAGGTGTCCTATGATTTTTCGAAAAACTTACTCCTTCAGAAGTTATTTAAGGTTAAACTTAAATTTAGAGTAAAATCTCGTTTTTTAGCTGTTATCTCCGAAATGATTAACTTTACCGAAAAAATGTAGAAAATTTTTTTTCTGAAAATTTAATTTCCTACAAAAAAGGCAATTCAAAACTTTTGGTTCGAAAAACTATTTACAAATTTTATACCATAAATAAGTTAAGGTTCAATATCACAAGAAATATTAATTTTAGCAGTTAGGTCTAAAGGATCTTTTTTGTAGGAAATTAAATTTCCGACAAAATTTTTCATTACGATTTTTCGGTTCAATCAATCATTTCGGAGATAACAGCAAAAAATCAAGAATTTTGGGTAAAAATCAACTTAAGGGACCCGTACCATCTCACCAGTGTAAGTCACACTTACGCTGTAAGGGACACTTTTGAAGATCGTTCGATTCTACGCAAATTGCGACCAAAATCGATATGATAGCATAAGAAACCGCGGAGTGGCAAAATTTTAACGAAAAAAGTTTTTAATTTACGTGTATTTTAGATGGAAAAACTTATGACGCAAAGGGAAAGTACTTAATATTAATATTTAGGGCTGTAACTTTCAGGGCATTTTCTTTCAGACATATACAACAAAATTTCGGGTGGGAAGTGAAAGCAAAAAAAAAGTCGAAAAAAAATCGCCCTAATATATATGTATTAGATCGTGAATAACTTTTGAAGGGGTGAGTTTATCGAAAAATCACAGGAGACCTTTTTTTTAGAGCGTTCAATTCCCTTCAATAATATCGTTCATTTCGATACTTTGACTTGAAGCCCACGTATAAAATTTCAAAGATTGGAAATTTTTTTTTTTCCATGTTATTTAAATGTCCGTGTACGTTTTTCTCACCGAACATTTGGATGAAAAACAATGATTGGTCAAATATACTTCGGCCAAGTCAAAGTTTTGGCTAAACAAAAATTACTTTAATTACTTTAAATTTTTTATTTAATCCCAAATTGTTTTACAATAATTGTTTTTCGTATCCAAACTATGGACATTGACTTTTCATATCTTACAATAAAAAGAAAAATTCATTGCGATACCTCTAAAAAAAAAAAGTGAACGTAGCCCTCTTTTCACGGTCTTCTATAATATGGTAAAAATTATGATTTTATGAAAGAGGAAGTAAAATAATGGCGTTTTACTTTGGCCCAGTCTAGTTTAAATGGATTGCGGATCGTTGCGTTCCTTAAGGTCCGAAAACACTCTGGTGAAAGTTGTTTTCTCGTTCACTTTATTGTACATTTCGTTGCTCGAGAGAAGCTTATCGCTTATTTTTATTCCCTGTTTTTCCTTTGCCTGTAAATATAATAATAAACGATAAGTCAAGAGACGAGAACCATGGTTCTTGTATTTTAGAGCCGCGATACAGCTGCAAAGTTCTCAGACCATTTTCATCCTCATTTTTGCAAGGTGGTATTTCTCCCATCGAATTTATACGATAATAAATTCCTCGGGCACGCTAATAAGACAATAATAACAATTATTATACATTTTATCCGCCTCTTTGCTCTCATTAAATTCATGAATTCCGCGCCAAACACACTTAAACAAATTTACATTGACACTTACACCCCGAGCCACACTTAAAGTTCGATAACTTAGTGAAAAAGAAAGATAATCGAATTTCCAAAGCGGCATTTTGAAAAGAACATATCAGGCTTCATTTTTCTTTTTTAGAAAAAATTTTGCGATTTTTTTTTAACCCGCTGCACCGGTTTGAAAATGGCCGTTTCTTGACTTTTTTTGACTGTTTTCAATCGGTTGCACAGTTTCTAAAACTTTTGTTCGTCAATTTTTTTTAGAATATCCTTGAAACGGTAACCAATAGCTTCAATTTCATTTTTTAGAAAATTTCGTGCGATTTTTTTTGAGGGAGTTATGATCGTTTTTACCTAAAAATGACCATTTTAAAAAAAGGCAGCGCAACTAAAAAACATTGAAGTTTGAATAAAATTGTTAGGAAGGAAAAAAGTTGCGTACAATCATCCTGTATTGAGCAGAATTTTTTCAAAATTTTCCTTCGAAATTTTTTTTTTTACTTTTTTGGGTCGAGGCTCTCATAATGTAAGTGGCTCAAACTCGTAGATTATTAAATTTGGACTCAATCACCCGAGAAAATCTTATTAGAACATTTTGAACTTTTTATAATGTTTTCAAAATTTTTTTGCCACCATTTTTTTGGTCGAAATTTGAAAAATTGTAAAAAAACGAGAAAAAAAACAAATTTATATTAATTGTCTTACTTTGCTCACAATGTTCAAATAAGAAGATTTTCTCGCGTGATAATTGAGCCCAAATTCAATAATCTACGAGATTGAGTCACTTAAATTATTAGAGGCTCGACCCAAAATAGTGAAACATAAAATTTCGAAGGAAAATTTCAAAAAAATTCTAGTCGATTCAGCATAACTGTACGCAACTTTTTTCCCTCCTGACAATTTTATTCAGGCGTCAAAGTTTTTCAGTTGCGCTGCCATTTTTGAACATGGTCGTTTTTAGGTAAAAACAATCATAACTCCCTCAAAAAAAATCGCACGAAATTTAAAAAAAAATGAAATTGAAGCTCTTAATTACCGTTTTAAGGATATTTGAAAAAAAATTGATGAAATTTTTTTTCAGAAGCTGTGCAACCGATTGAAAACAGCCAAAAAAAAATTCAAAAAACGGCCATTTTCAAACCGGTGCACGAGGCTAAAAAAAATCGCAAAAATTTTTCTAAAAAGCTTAATGAAGCTTGATATGTCCTTTTTAAAATGCCACTTGGAAATTCGATCATCTTTTTTTTTCACTAAGTTATCGAACTCTTAGTGCACCTCAGAATTTCGTGGGGTGTACTCAAACTTTTGGCCTGGGGTGTACATTACACTTAAATTTGTATTTTAAAAGCAACACGGAATGCTTTTTTTCCCTGTACGATGATAAGATAGACCAGAGATAACAATTATACCATAATACATTTTATCCGCCTCGTTTGGATAATTAAATCATGAATTTCAAGTAAACATACTTGAACAAATGTTTGACAATTTTTGACGGCGCGATTAATTGATTACTTTGCACATTTTTATTTGGTAATATATACCAATTATAATAATTATTATGTATTTTATCGACTTACTGTTATCAAAGCCATTTTATTACGATTCGTCGGAAATAAAAAATAGTAAGCAGTAAAATAGGAAAATAGTAATTTGCCTTGATGAAGAAAAAATGCCCATTGTTTTGCAAGAATCACGACTATTTTTTCAAACATCATTGAAGCATTAATTAATTAATTAATTAATTAATTAATTAATTAATTAATTAATTAATTAATTAATTAAAAATCAGATAAATTATAAATCTCGCCAAATTCGTAATCAACTTCCTGTTTTCCCCACTTAAAAATCGCAAAATACTTTTTTGCACAGCTTTTTCTTTATAAGAAAAGAAGCGTGTATTTGTATACAAAAACATTACCATAGTACCCATTGTATGTTATTTCTTGAAAGACCAAACTTTTAATTATATATGTAAGCTACTTATTTCCAAAAAAAAAAAAAAGGCAAAAATATGCTTGGCTCGGCTAAATGGAAAATTTAAGTAAAGCGGTATTCTGGTCTAGAGACATATTTTGAGCGTTTTGTTGAGCTCGATAAAAAAAAACAAAAAAAAGTTTCACTGTTCTTATTTTTACAACATGTTTGTTAATATTTTCACAAAATACAAAAAAAAATCGAGAAAAAAAAATGAAAACTTAATAAGATGTAAGCCAGTAAAGTTGGAGTTAAAAAAAGGGGTGTGCTGGCTGACATGATTTCAACCCTTCTAGTCATCCGTTACAAAATTGAAAAAAAGATTCTTAATTAGTACGAATGTTGTTATAGACCCTACCTCAGAGAAAACGGGAAAAAACAATTTCGCAAAATGGCGATTGTTTGAACAAAAAAAAGGGATTTTTCGACCCTTTGTTTCTTTGTTCTTAATTTCTTCATAATAGCAACAAAAATAATGTCGATACAAAAGTAGTGGAGGCGATAGAGAATTATACATCGAAGATTGGTAAAAAATTTGAAGTAAATCGGTTGAGTATAGAACTTGAGATATCATGTCAGCCGTGTTGTGAAAAGTAGTTTTTAAAAAAACGTCTACTGCGTTACTGAAATAGCTGTAACTCTGAAAATTATGGAAATTTAAAAGTTTTCTTTCAAGGATATATTTTTAAAGGTCTAAGTTTTAAAAATCTGCAAAAAAAATTGACTTTTTCAAAATTCTAGACCAGAATATCCCCTTAAAGTTAAGCTCTGAGGTGACCGGCCTAGTTGCTGCGTCACTAAAATAGCTATAACTCCGTGAATTATTGGTATTTATGAATTTTCTTAGAGGATATATTATTAGAGGTCTAAATTTTAAGAATCTGCAAAAAAAAATTGATTTTTGCCAAATTCTAGACCCGAATACCCTCTTGAAGTTAAGCTCTGACGTGACGAATGTAGTTGCTGCGTCACTAAAATAGCTATAACTTCGTGAATTATTGGTATTTATAAATTTTCTTTTGAGGATATATTGTTATAGGTCTAAATTTTGAGAATCTGCCAAAAAATTGATTTTTTTTAAATTATAGACCAAAATACCTCCTTGAAGTTAAGCTCTGACGTGACGAGTGTAGTTGCTTGCGTCACTAAAATAGCTACAACTCCGTGAATTATTGCTATTTATGAATTTCCTTTAGGGGATATATTGTTAGAGGTCTAAATTTTAAGAACCTGCAAAAAAAATTATTTGTTCTAAATTCTAGACCAGAATGCCCCCTTAAAGTTACGCTCTGACGTGACCGGCGTACTTGCTACGTCACTAAAATAGCTATAACTCCGTAAATTATTGGAACTTAAAAATTTCCTTTCGAGGATATATTGTTAAAGGTCTAAATTTTGATAATGTGCAAAAAAATTGATTTTTACAAAATTATAGACCAAAATACCCCCTTGAAGTTAAGCTCTGACGTGACGAGTGTAGTTGCTGCGTCACTAAAATAGCTATAACTCCGTGAATTATTGCTATTTATGAATTTCCTTTAGAGGATATATTGTTAGAGGTCTAAATTTTAAGAACCTGCAAAAAAAATTATTTGTTCTAAATTCTAGACCAGAATGCCCCCTTAAAGTTACGCTCTGACGTGACCGGCGTACTTGCTACGTCACTAAAATAGCTATAACTCCGTAAATTGTTGGAACTTAAAAATTTCCTTTCGAGGATATATTGTTAAAGGTCTAAATTTTGATAATGTGCAAAAAAAATGATTTTTACAAAATTTTAGACCAAAATACCCGCTTGGAGTTAAGCTCTGACGTGACGAGTGTAGTTGCTGCGTCACTAAAATAGCTATAAATTCACATTTATTTATTTATAAATTTCCTTCTCGGTATATATTGTTAGAGGTCTAAATTTTAAGAATCTGCAACAAAAATTGGTTTTTTCAAAATTATAGAATACTCTCTAAAGAGGATTTTATGCCCACAGCAATTGACGAAAACTTTTCGAAAGTTCGTCATTCTTTTTGCTATCTCCACAATGGTCACACCACAATGCTTGATTTACCCCTCATGCATGTGTCCCAAAACCCTTATATTCATTTCTGTGTAAATGCCTCATGCTCTAGGATTTTTTCTCTTCATCCTTTTCCTCCCATATCTGTCCCTCTCTATCTCTCTCTCTCTCTCTCTTTCTCTTTTCACTCTCTCCAACGTTTCCAATAGTTTGGGAATGCACAACTGCGCCACGTTCCATTTTGAACGTGACGGGAACGCGAATTATGGAAAATTCATGCAAAACATACAACTCGATAACGCACTTGGGCGACCCTCGCCCCCGCGTCACACTGGGGGGTGGGGGGCGGGGGGGGGGTCGCCCACAGGGGTTTGTGTGCTCTTCCTCCCCGTCATATTCCCATTCGCAAAGGCCTCTATCACAGAGGCCAATTCACGTATAGTGGCGCTATTCCCCGGCCTCTGCCAACTTTCCAACCCCCTTTTCCTCATCCTCATCCCCCTCTCCTCTCCCCACCCCTCCCTTTCAACCCCCGGAGCACTACCCGAAATTTGATATTTGCCCGTTTATATACGTGCAATTTGTCACCAAGCAATTCTATTTATGTGCCAGAGAGAGAGAGAGAGAGAGAGAGAGAGAGAGAGAGAGAGAGAGGGAGGGAGAGAGAGAGAGAGAGAGAAAGAGGGTGAGAAACTAGTGTGTTTGGACTATACCGGATTCCGCATAGTGTCCCTCGATCTATTCCCTGATATGACTACTATTCCGTAAAATTGCGGCTGTTTCCTCCCCTAGCACAGCGCTAGGGGAGAAGACACACGCAAACAGACGCGAAATGATACTTTGGCCAGCTTAGAGATAAACTGTTTGTACGCTGTGTGCATTTGTCCGTACTACGTGGCTCTCTCGCCGATTGCTCGTCGACGGTCCGTTTCTGGATTTACATTGGTTCTTACATGATAATGTCACCGGGGGATGAAAATAAAGGGAAGCGCGAAGCCGTGTGATTTCATGAAGAAAAGACAAAGTACGAGGTGCTCTCCTCCCTCAAATATCTCTAAAATGGGTCGCCGTAATTTGTACCGATTTACCGAGAAAAGGAAAATTGCAAAGTCAACTTGGTTGTGCTTTACCGAATTTCACGACTTCATTGGAACGGGTTCCGGATCTGTGAAAATAGTAATGTAAAAGTAATGAGTTACCCATTGCTTTAAACAATGTGTATTGGATAAGTTTTCCATTACAAATTACAAAAGTAACGTGTAATGAATGAATTTTCCAATATAAATGAAAATAGTAATGTGTAATGGATGCGTGTTCCATATTACAAATAAAAAAGTAATGTGTAATGTACGCATGTTCCATTACAAATAATGAAAGTAATGTGTAATGGATGCATGTGCCATTACAAATTTAAAAAAATAACGTGTAACGAATGAGTGCTCCGTTACAAATTATAATTGAAAAAAAAGTAATTCGTTGGTGGAGAGTATTTCATTACAAATTAATGTGTTTTTACCAGAATTTGGAGCAGGTACTATTTTGCTCAAAGGTACCGTAACACGGGGCTACTTCCGGCTACTTTGACTTTGGGGGTTACTTTGTTGATTTTTGGGGCTATACTTTGGACGAGCAGCAAAATACGGTAAAAACGTGTGCGCAGTGAACCCTTGTGACCTTGTGGGGTGGGAGGGGGTGTGGAGAGTGGGTAGAAGAGGAAAAAAAGTTATTCATAAACCAGGTACATAGATATGTGTAACAAGCCAAGATGTCCGAACAATCGATGATGCCATTCGCATGAAGGGACTAAAGAAGGGCAAGAAGAACAACTCCAACGTCTGTTACATCTGTAAGGCCCGAATTTCAAGTCGCAAGTCCTACCCTAAGATCGAACTTTCCATGGAACTCAAGTTGGAACTTAAGATCGAACTTAAGTGCCAATTTAAGATGAATCGTAAGTTGAACTTAAGTGCCATTATAAGTTCATACTTAAGTTCAAACTTTAGTGCGAACTTCAGATCGATCTTAAGTTCAAATTTAAATTTGATTTGAAGTTCGAACTTGAGATCCATCTTAAGCTTAAACTTAATTTGATCGTACTTGATTATTTTCACAACTAATTTAGAATAACACGGTTGAGGGAGGCGATGAAAGAAGTTTGATCGAACTTAAGTTCATGCTCAAGATGGATCCCAAGGTCAAATCTCAAACCTAATTTAAGTTTGAACTTAAGATCGATTTGATGTTCGCATTAAAGTTTGAATATAAGTTCGAACTAAAATTCAAATTTGAGTTCAATAGAAAGTGATCTCAAGTTTGATCTTAAGAACTTAAAATTCGGGCCTAAGTATTTAGTATTTCGATGTAAAATATTTCTACAATAAAAATGACGAATTCATTGTCAAAAATCGTTGTTTCACATTTAATTTCATGTACAATTTATAAAATTTTATTGTTTTTTTATCAAAATTATGTCAAAGTTGCATTTACGATGTGGATCTTTGACATAAGTTGCATTTCAATGCCTCTCCGAAGTAGCCCCACACTCGTGGTTACTTTGGCTTTTTTTCTAAATATATAAAATTGTGAGGGTCTGGTGGGGCTTGCTATTGTTATACATTTTATAGCCAAAGGACACATTGTTCTGTTCAAGCAAAAAAAAATTCAATTTTCTACGTTAAAAAAAAGTTACGACCGAAAAACTTCCGAAACACCAACAAAGTAGCCCCGTTTTACGGTAAGTCTATCAATGTTTCAATGAAAATAATTTGTATGTATCAAGTTTTTTTTTACCTTACTATCGCAGTGGTAAATGTATGAACAGTGATTTTTTGGAGTAATTTTTACTCCATTCTTGTAAAAATTGCAATTAAAGAAAAACTTATAGGTGTCAGTGTATAATAAATTAAGGGGTCTACCCTAATTAGACACGCAAAAAAATGCCTATTTTCACGATTTTTTTTCATTGTTTTAAATTAGAAATATTAATATGACAAGTATGAGGCTTGATAAATATAATCTTGAAATGCATGAAAAAAATTTTTTTTAATTTATTCTTCGGTTTTTTATTATATGAAAATGCAGGCAGAAAAAATATCCAAAAAAAAAGATGAGTGCGCCCTGTTGACGGAATCTCCGGAGTGGATTATCTAAAAATAAAAATAAAGAAGGTTTTAGATTCAGTAAGGTCATGACTATGTCGCATATCATACGATTTTTGATTTTTTTAAAATTGGCAAAATGGCGGCCATATATCGAAAAGTAACGAAAAATAACCTTTTTTATCAGTTTTTTTTATTTAAACCAAGTTAAACTCAAAAATTCAAAAATCGTATGATATGCGACATAGCTGTCGACATAAACAATATGTGGTAAAAATTTGGTAAGGATTGATGCAGAAGTTTCCGAGATTTTTTCAACAAGCCGTACAAAAATGTCATTTCGAGAAAAACGCGATCAAACTCCGAACGGTCACTATTAGCGCGCTCAGGTAACTAAGTAAAAGTCCTTCAAAAGTACACTTAGACTGCTCGGATCTTTACGAAAATTTAATATGATACTTTCAAATATCTATACTTTCGAAAAATGGAATTAAAAAAAAATCGATTTTTTGAAAATTGCAATTAGAGTAGACCCCTTAATATACACTGACACCTGTGAACAGTGATTTTTTGGATTAATTATTACTCCATTGTTGTAAAAATTACAATTCAAGAATGGAGTAAAAATTACTCCAAAAAATAACTGTTCGTACATTTACCACTGCGGTAGCAAAGTTAACAAAAACTTAATACGCACTAATTATTTTCATTGAAAAATTAATAGACTTACCTTTGAGCAAAATAGTACCTGCTCCGAATTCGTTTCGAGCGAAATAAAATAATGAAACAGCAATGTGCAAGTTTCTAATTCGTGCACAGCATTTATTCTATTTGTAATGGAATATTCTCCACTACAAATTACTTTTTTCAATTGTAATTTGTAATGGAGCATTCGTCCATTACACATTACTTTTTTATTTGTAATGGCACATGCATCCATTACACATTACTTTTTTATTTGTAATGGAGCGCGCATTCATTACACATTACTTTTGTATTTTGTAACTGTACACTTATCCATTCCACATTATGCAGTATAATACGTAATGAATACAGTAATGCATTATTAAAATAATGCATTATTTACAAGTTTGTACCCCAGCGATGAAAATTTTTACAAAAAATATACCATTTAAATATTTTGACTTGCAAATTTTTTTAGAACTTCTCAAAAGTTTACTTCCCAAAGTCATACCAGATTTATCGTAAAATATCACAGTTAAATATACTTAAAAAATTTGAATATTCAAAAAAACTTAAAAAATGACAACTTTTGGGAGACCTGGTTTCCAGTGACCCCTCAAAAAAGTGTCCTCGTGGTAGTCAGGATCATGATAACTTTATCTGAAATAAAAAACAAAATTTTACATATTATTATTATAAATTCTATAAGTGTAGCTCGTTATTGAACAAAGGATTCAAAAAAAAAATGAAATTTGAATTTTTGGCAGTCTATTTCTTATCACAATAAATTCATTTCACGTTTAATAAATTTAATTTTTTTAATAATCTTTATTTAATGTAAATTAATTCGACATAAATTTCGAACTCGTATTTCATGATCAGCCACCAAATGAAAAACGATCGTTTCCTTATCTTCGAGGCTGAGGAAGCGGAAAGACAAGGTTTATGATAAAAAAAAAGCATCGAATTAGTGCAAATAAGTTTTAGTGTATTGTAATCAGGTCGTTGAAGTTGTAGGGTACAAAAATAGACGAGCAAATTGAATATTCGGTCGAAAATAGATATAGGTCATAAATCAAACCGCAGTAAAAACCGTTGACTCCGAATATCAACTATTTTTAGTAATTATTCCATTTATGACCGTCACCTTTGCTAATGTACAACATCATGTACATATATTTACTTTGATGTGTGTATATTTCGAAGAAATGAAAAAAATCGTAAAGTATATGGGGCGTTCCATACAAACCATTTTTAATTTTATTGAAAATTTTCTATTTTTTCGGACGTACTGAAAGCAGTCTTTCAGAATTTTTTTAGATTTTTTCGAAAACTCTCCTTACTACAATAAATTTTTCAAAATTTCACACAATTTTTTTTTAACGCTCGTAACTTAAAAAAAAAACAGTGATATAAAAATAAGACATTTTTCGTCTTGAGTTCTAGTTTCATGAGAAAAAATACAAAAAAAAATATAAAAATTAATTCTCATGTTTGTTTCAGTTTTAAAGGTAAAATATTTTTTTTTTACTTGGACCATTTTGATTTTTTTGATAATTCACCACTTTTTAAAATACATTTTAACAAGTACTAAAAAATTTGCAGCTTGTGATATTCATAACATGTATTTTTTATCCATTTTTGAAGTTAAAAAAATACTAAACAGTAAATTGAAAAAAAACATCAAAAATAATTTCGATATTTTTTTTTGTATTTTTTTCATGAAACTGCAACTCAAGACGAAAAAAATGATTCCCACTCTTATTTTGATGTCTTCTTTTCTTGAGAAGTTACGAACATTTAAAAAAAAATTGAGCGAAATTTTGAAAAATTTATTTTGGTAAGAAGAGTTGAGACAAAAATCTAAAAAAATTCTGAAAGACTGCCTTCAGTAGGTAAAAAACCGATAAATATTTTCCATTTTATAAACAATAGAAGGCAAAAATTTTGTTCAAAAAATTGTTCAAAAATCGAAATTTTTTACCGCGGCTTCAAGAATCATTATTTTTCAAAAAGAAAAGATCTAAAATAAAGTTAAAAGTTAAAAAAATATATATATATAAATTTTTGGGTTAATAAATTAAAATCTCTATCCAGAAAAAATTCTTGAAAAATCGCTTCTTTTCAGTCTCTTGACTACTTTTAACTCGTTAACAAATCGTATATATCACTGTTCACGGAAATGGACGCTTTTCAAATAAGTACGTCACTGTTTCAGCCATTTGCATGAATACGCATTTCTTTTAAATACAATTAAATAATCCAAAGAATAATGACAATGAAGTGGCCTTCCGTTAGCTGATAGTTGCTGCGTCATTAAAATAACCATAACTCCGTAAATCATTGGAATTTTGAAATTTCCTTTAGAGGACATAAGGTAAATGTCCCAATTATTAAACAGGGCCCAATAGAGAACTTGCATGTTTTTTTTAAATTTTTTTATTCGAAAGTAGGATAAAAAATAATGTATTTCCCAAGACAGTTTTTTTTTTAAAGGAATATTGACGCTGCAAAAAAATATTCTTTGACTCTAATTTTTCTCGAAAAATTTGAATTGGCAACCATATTGTTGTACCCAACTATGGGTGGGGGTCGAAGAGTCGACTAACCAATATTTCGAATGGCCGAAATCCCGAATTTTACGATTACGAGCGTTAGAATAACGAAGCGCCGAAATCCCGAACGCCAGAAAAGAGAAAGTCGGGCGAGCCGCCCCATGCGTAAGAGAGAGAGGAGGCGCATCTCTCTCTCTCTCTTACGCATGGGGCGGCTCTCTCCGCTTTCGCTTCTCTGGCGTTCGGGATTTCGGCGCTTCGTTATTCGAATGCTCGTAATCGTGAGATTCGGGATTTCGGCCGTTCGAAATATTGGTTAGTCGACTCTTCGACCCCCACCCCCCAACTATCAGCGCCGCCAGTGTCGTGTCCGGGAACCACGTCTCATTGTAAACAGTTTCTGCTCTCGGTGACGCAAAAATCTAACCTATAACTTACGTATAACCTACAGTATAATATTCTTCAATATTATTATTTACGTCAAAAGTATCACAGAAAAAATATAAATTGACAAAGCAATTATGGATTCATTCACCCTGCAACTAAACTTGGATTGATTCATGTCTTGTTTTGTACTATCGTGCAAAAACACAACAAGTACTACACCAGAAAAGATATATTTGTGGGGCGGGGTCGAAGAGTCGACTAACCAATATTTCGAACGGCCGAAATCCCGAATTTCACGATTACGAGCGTTCGAATAACGAAGCACCGAAATCCCGAACGCCAGAAAAGCGACAGCGGAGAGAGCCGCCCCATGCGTAAGAGAGAGAGAGATGCGCCTCCTCTCTCTCTTACGCATGGGGCGGCTCTCTCGACTTTCTCTTTTCTGGCGATCGGGATTTCGGCGCTTCGTTATTCTAACGCTCGTAATCGTAAAATTCGGGACTTCGGCCGTTCGAAATATTGGTTAGTCGACTCTTCGACCCCGCCCCATATTTGTCCATGTGCCAAATAATCCAGTGAAAAGAAAGGTTTGGTGCGCGGCTGTTGGTTTTGAGAAAAATAAAAAAATAAAAATAAATAGTTATTGTTGCGAAGATCATCTTGAGGTAAGTCCTTTCTTATACATTTAAAGAGAAAATAATATCAGAGCAGCGTTGCAAAAATATTATCCTTTACAGCTCGGAACTGATTTGAAAAACTACGATGAATATAAACGGTTTCGAGCTGTAAAGAATAATATTTTTGCAACGCTGCTCTGATATTATTTTCTCTTTAAATGTATAAGAAAGGAATTACCTCAAGATGATCTTCGCAACAATAACTATTTATTTTTATTTTTTTATTTTTCTCAAAACCAACAGCCGCGCACCAAACCTTTCTTTTCACTGGATTATTTGGCACATGGACAAATATCTTTTCTGGTGTAGTACTTGTTGTGTTTTTGCACGATGGTACAAAACAAGACATGAACCAATCCAAGTTTGGTTGCGGGGTGAATGAATCCATAATTGCTTTGTCAATTTATATTTTTTCTGTGATATTTTTGACGTAAATAATAATATTGAAGAATATTATACTGTAGGTTATACGTAAGTTATAGGTTAGATTTTTGCGTCACCGAGAGCAGAAACTGTTTACAATGAGACGTGGTTCCCGGACACGACACTGGCGGCGCTGATAGTTGGGTACAACAATATGGTTGCCAATTCAAATTTTTCGAGAAAAATTAGAGACAAAGAATATTTTTTTGCAGCGTCAATATTCCTTTAAAAAAAAACTGTCTTGGGAAATACATTATTTTTTATCCTACTTTCGAGTCCCATAGATTAAAATACAGATTTCAGATGCATGCAAGTTCTCTATTATTGGACACTATCTTGTATTTTTATTATTTCTCATTCTCCTGCATGCATTTACTTATTTATAAAAATTTCATCACATATATGAAACTTTTAGTTATCGAAATGTTACCTTACTTGTGCAAAAAAAGCTTTAATTAATAGAGAAAAAAATTATTTAATCAGCAACGGTGACCCGATTTGACCGATTTCCTCAGAAAATTTCTTACAAACAACAATTATACAAATTTTTTTTTTAAATTAATTATTTGTTAAAAAATACGGTGTTCGATCATTGGGACATAGAAAATGCAGTGTGTCCCAATTATTCAACGCTCGAATTTTCCAAGATGGCGTCATTAAACCCATCAAAACATCGAGACAGTCAACGTGTGACAGATTGTGTGAATCGGATTTATTCAAACAAAAACTGTAAGTTCCTGAATAAACTTACCTTTATTCTTTTAATAATAACTCTAAGATCGTCAAATATATTTTCTATTTGTATTTTCGCGCAATAAACATAAAAATAAAAGTAAAAAGAGAATATAACCTAAATGTAACCTAAAAATACGAATGTAATGTTCAATATTTTTTGCTCTCCGATATTTCAGTCGAAAAACAAGAAAGCTGCGACAGAATCAAACAAAAACGGAACATAAAAAAGAGGAAGCTGAAAATAAAAATAAAATAAAGTTCGAGTTGAAAAGCAAAAATAAACCAAATGCGAATGAACCAAAAACCTGTCAAAAGCGACTAAATATATATTTTTGTATTTTTACATGATTAATAAAAGATTATTCAAGTGTTTGATTTTGCTTTTGTTTCTTATTATTGTACCCAAAATAATATTTTCAGAACGGAAAAAGAATTCTTGTGAGTGTTCAATAACTGGGACATGCCTGTTCAATATTAGGGACACAGGCACTTCGAGTATTCAATAATTGGGACATTTGCATGCTTCACATTGTTATTCTTTTTTTTTCATTTGAAATCATTCAAAAATAATTTAAAGGGTGATTTTTCGAAAGTAAAAATATCAAAGTATCATTTGAACATGAAAGCGATGGTTTTTTTCTTGATTTTATATTTTTTTCTCACCGAATTAAATCCCCAGATCCTTAGCTGTTCAATAATTGGGACATTTACCTTATTCTTAAAGGTCTAAACTTTAAAACTATACACAAAAAAAAATTCTCAAAATTCTAGACTAGAATACCCCCTTAAAGTTACGCTTCGACGTGACGAGCGTAATTGTTGCGTCACTAAAATAACCATAACTCCGTCAGTTATTGGAATTAAAAAATTTCCTTTCGGGGATACATTCTTCAAGGTACAAACTTTAAGAATATGGCAAAAAAATTTGTTTTAAAATTCTGGACTAGAATACTGCCTTAATTTATTTATACGACTACCGCGGAAATCGAACATTTGTGTAAATTTTGTATTTGTCACTCAATGGTGTAGAAACCTAAATCGAGCCAGAAGGCCTAGTCACGAATTGTCCCAAATTGCCCCTATCTAATCTATCTGGGATACAGAAAGGGTGGTTGCCCTTAAGGGGATGGGGTGCATAGAGCGAGAGAATGAGGGACAAAAACACGGGTTCTGGTGTATTAGAAAGCTTTGTGTACGTGGAGGGAACGACGAGAGAAAGATTCCTCGAAGATGAATGTCCATGATTGGGAACTATGAGTCATGGGACATTGGTATATAGCTACCGATTGTACGGCTCGTTGGATCCGATCGACTTTTCCAAACTATTGGACCAAGCACACACACACACACACATTTTCCTCCCTCTATCTTTCGCTCTATCACTTTATCCATTTTTTTTCTTCCTATCTTGCTCTATCTCTTTGTATCCGTGGATCTTTCATTCGGACGCTTTAATCCAAACTCTGAGAGTCGACATTTGTATGATTCTTGTCACTGATGATCTTTTATATCCGGGGAAACTCGAGCCTGGAATCACTTTTGTTCTCTGTTCTTGAACCAAAATTAACCCTGGCCTCAAATTTGATTGAGGTTGCAAATTGACAGATTTCTAACAAATATTCAAGAAAATGTATTCTAGATTTTTTTTAATTTTCTGATTGGTGCCATTAAAAAAAAATGATTTGTGCCAAATTTTCGCACAGTTCATGGAAGAGAGAGCAATTATCTAAATTCAATAGATTTTATGGAGTATCAAATTTTTCAGTTTCATATTGGGTCAAATGGCTTTTGTTCGAATAAATCATTTTTTTTTACAGTGTTGCAATTGAAAATGAAGGTTTTTTTCTTCTTGATTATCAAAGTGGAAGGGAGAATGAAAGGCACCGAGCCAATTGGTATCTTGTGTCGTAAACTGGATACATTAATTCCAAGCATAAGTACCGATAATACGAACCCTCGTCGTTGGAACGAGTGAGGCAGGAACCGTTTGATTAAACTGCCACTAAATCTAAGCCATGTCAAACAGTCATTCGTTATCTCGGTGCCGACCAAGGGAGAGAGAGAGTGGAGGGGGAAGGGGTGCGCGTTTTAGGGATGAGTTGAGTACAAAGCGAGTTTGTATATCTATACAGTATCCCCGAAAGCCTTGACTATAACATGAAGCCACTTCTAACCCCTCAACCCAACGCCCGATGAAAATCTCTCAAGTTTTGCCGTCGAGACACTCCGTTATCCTGTCTTCTTATTTTTTTTATATTGACCATAGTCATCCGATAGTGTCCCCTCTTTGTTATAAATTTGAGCATTTAGTTTTCACGGAAATTTCCTGATATACTTTACCCAAACTTCAACCACGTGGTTAACGTGGTTCTTATCAATTTGGCACTTAAATTAGGTTAGTTCGACATATTTTACACATACATATTTACTTAACTCACTTTGTTTTACAACCGATTGACTTTTTACAATGACGAACTCGACTTACATTATCTTTTATACCGTAAAATTTTGATTATAAAACAAAAGTAACCGTAACACTTAGTATTTATTATTTATGATTCATTCATTTATTATATTATTTATAGTACTTAGAAGATTAATACTTAACCAACCTTACTGACCAACGAACTTTCTCTTTGTTGCACATTTCAGTATCTGGTTTTCACAAAAACTTCCCGATATTCTTTAGCCAAACTTCAACCGTGTAGTTAAAGTGGTTTTTATCAATTTTCCACTTAAATGAGGTTAGTTCGATATATTTTTCACATACATATTTACTTAACTCACTTTGTTTTACATCCGATTGACTTTTTACAACGACGAACTCGACTTACATTACCTTTCATACCTTAAAGTTTTGATTACAAAACAAAAGTAACCGTAACACTTAGTATTTATTATTTATGATTCATTCATTTATTATATTATTTATAGTACTTAGAAGAATAATACTTAACCAACCTTACTGACCAATGAACTTTCTCTTTGTTGTACATTTCAGTATCTGGTTATCACTAAAACTTCCCGATATTCTTTAGCCAAACTTCAACCGTGTAGGTGAAGTGGTTCTTATCAATTTTCCACTTGAA
This sequence comes from Alloplasta piceator, assembly GCA_946863875.1. Classification (NCBI taxonomy): domain Eukaryota; kingdom Metazoa; phylum Arthropoda; class Insecta; order Hymenoptera; family Ichneumonidae; genus Alloplasta; species Alloplasta piceator. The sequence goes on along the minus strand of OX333075.1, from coordinate 9,610,097 downwards.
TTAGGTTAGTTCGACATATTTTTCACATACATATTTACTTAACTCACTTTGTTTTACATCCGATTGACTTTTTACAATGACGAACTCGACTTACATTACCCTCCATACCTTAAAGTTTTGATTACAAAACAAAAGTAACCGTAACACTTAGTATTTTTTATTTATTATTCACTCATTTATTATATTATTTATAGTACTTAGGAAAGTAATACTCAACCAACCTTATTGACCAATGAACTTTCTCTTTGTTGTAAATTTCGGTACTAAAACTTCCCGATATACTTCACCCACACTTCCAACGTATGGTGAACGTGGTTCTTATCAATTTTCTACTTACATTAGATTACCTTGACATATTTTACACATACATATTTACTTAACTCACTTTGTTTTACATCCCATCGACTTTTTACAATGACGAACTCGACTTACATTACCTTTCATACCTTGAAGTTTTGATTACAAAAAAAAGTAATCGTAAAACTTAGTATTTATTAATTATTTATTACATTATTTATAGTACTTTGAAAAGTAATACTTAACCACCATTACTGACCAACGAACTTTCTCTTTGTTGTAAATTTCAGTATTTTGTTTCTAATAAAACTTCCCGATATACTTCACCCACACTTCAACCGTGTGGTTAACGCAGTTCTTATCAATTTTCCACTTAAATTAGATTAGCTTTACATATTTTACACATACATATTTACTTAACTCACTTTGTTTTACATTCGATTGACTTGATACAATGACGAACTCGACTTACCTACATTACCTTTCATACCTTGAAGTTTTTTGTTACAAAAAGAAGTAGCCGTAACACTTAGTATTTATTATTTATTTATTATATTATTTATAGTACTTAGAAAAGTAATATTTAACCACCCTTACTAACCAATGAACTTTAACTCAGCGATTTTAAATTTGCTGATCCTTGACAAGGAGTACGTGAAGAAGAATTGAGTTAGAAAATTGTTTATAAGTGCACCAAAATGCCAAAATAATAACGGGCAACGATAGATCATAATCAGATCTCCCATCTGCGGATGAACCGGATATACTCGACGAGTCAACTAATAAATGGATCGAATGTCCGTGGTATCAACAGCTCAAATGGGAAAATCCGTATTCACGTGATACTCTTTATTAGGTTTCGGAATCACAATTAAACTCGATATTATTAAACGCATCCTGCATTAGCACATTTGCTAAATAAACACTTTCATTATCACGTACACACGTGATTGGCTATTCTATTGATACGAGATTCACGTTTCAAAAATTCATAACAATTCATTTTGCTGGTTTTATCATTGCCAACAATTGAAAATAAAACAAAAAGAAAATCGTATCAACGTTGAAATATAACAAAGATCATTGACATCTAATCTGGGCACGGAAAAAACGACTTAGTTGATCCAACCAACTAGATAGTTGGTTGGATCAACTAAATGGTTAGTTACCACAACTAAGTCGACTAAATAACTAGTTGATCCAACCAAGTATCTAGTTGATCTAACCAACTTCCCTTCTAGCGCCCAGAGCACTAAGTGGTTGGTTGGATTAACTAAGTCGTTTTTTCCGTGGGAGTTCAATTTAATGATAGAACTCAGGAACATGCTTTGAAGATTTTTAAAAAATCGTGAATATCAATCCTCCTTTATAAATTCACCATTCAACGATTATCGACGTCAGTAACTCAAACTCTACTTATTTTAATACAACTTTCATCAGACATGTAATTTCACGAAATCGACTCTTGTAACAAATCATTACGGTGACTGACATCCAAGTAATTGTAAGGCTAACTAACTTTGCGTCAAACTTTGTGCTGCTACCTATTTAAGGGTAATATTTTTCGTAACAACCAGGGGCAATAATGCAAGACAGCTTCGAGTGTGTATACGATACTCTTGGGTGTGAAACTCGAGTGTCCCATAATTTCTAATAAAGGCGTTTGGTGCCCCGTAGGCATCCCCGGAAGATTTATCGAAAGACCTCCTGTTGATTAATGAAAGAGTCGAGTGTGCGGTTTGCGAAAGAGGACATACAAAGAGAGAGAGAGAGAGAGAGAGAGAGAGAGAGAGAGAGAGAGAGAGAGAGAGAGGGAGAAAAGTTGTCACAACCTTGACTAAATTTATGGCAAACGTTGATAACTTATCGCTGTTTCACCGAATAATTTGTTTAATGAATATCTACTTCCGGAAGTTTTCAAAGTCGTTAGAGCAGGTGGCATTCGGCGTTTGTAAGCAAAATCTTTGCACCAAGGCGATGTTATGACTTCTCAGTCCACTATCAACGTTTGTTCCCCTCCCATTGCGTTACCGTGATAATGAAATTTGCAGAATGCTCATTATGCTATTATACATTGATCGAATCGAGGAGAAAATGCCAGCTGGAAAACAAAACCCCTGGGAAATTGGAAAAGCGGCTCATGTTATTTGTTAAATCGACTAAAACGATCTACCTTAAGGATGTTGAGTAGGGTGGGTCGAAAATCCGCTTTTTTGAAATTCTTTTAGCAATACCGAAAATATTCATTCATTACGCTACCCAAAAAATCTGTGTGAAGGGAAAAAATGTTGAGTCAACATCCTAAGCTCGTCCAAGTTTGTTAAAGTTCAAAGTGTTGAAAAAAAATGTTCTCGGCTTATTTTTATTGGAAATTTAATTCCCTACAAAAAAGGTCCTTACATAAAATCATGTAGGATCGATAGTTTCTGAGTGAATTGCTGTTTTAGTGAAAAAATTGTCATTTTCCTCTATCAAGAGGCGCGGCAGCGTCTCGACGCCAAGTATTTAAAAAAACTGAGTCTCAGTCGAGACTGCCGCGCACTCTTGTATACACGAATATGCCTCGGACCACGCCCCTTTTATATTTCAATTCGATATTACTAAAAAATATTTATACTTGTTATGGGTAAAAAAATATTTGATAAACTTCTTATTTTATAGGAAATTCAATTCTCTACAAAAAAAAAGTCCTTATATGAATTCATGAAGGATTTATGGTATCTAAGATAATTGCAATTTAGTAAAAAAAAATTAATTTTCCTCTATATTTACATTTTTTTTGGTTAAAAAATAATTGATATACTCTATATTTCGTAGGAAATTTAAGTCTCTACGAAAAAGTTCTTATATGAAATCATGTAGGATTGATGGTTTCTAAAATAATTGCTAATTTCCTTAAAAATAGTCATTTTTCTTTCTATAAATATTTTTCCTATGATGAAAAAAAATTACCTTCCCTTTTTTAATAGATTCTCTACGAAAGCAATCGTCAAGTCTATTTACTTCAATATTATATGTATATTTTGAAATTGTCGCTTATTGTTACAATTTTTATTCTTCCAAGCAGATTTTTTCATAATAACAATTACAAATTGGCTACGTTTTCCGTAAGTAACATTTCCGGTGAGTTCATTCAATGGCCGGGTTCATCTATGACTCTTTCTGTAGTTCTGCTTTTATAAGCAGAGGTCGCGTCGTATGTAAAAAGACTCGCTATCGCGACCTTTGATCATATGGAACCGATTTTTCCTAAAGTTCGCAACATTTTTACCTCTGGCACTAGTATTTCACGAAGAGAACATCCAACATTTGTTTCGACTTACGATTAGGCTGTGTTTCGAATTCACTGCGAGTACTGACGTCACATCGTGAGTACTAAAAAAAATAATAATAAAAAAAGGAAGGAAATTTTTGTTTCATAGACAAAATATTTATAAATAGAAAAATGATTATGTTTAAGTAAATTTGCAATTATCTTAAAAACCATCAATCTTACATGATTCTGTACAAGGACCTTTTTTGTAGAGAATCGAATTTCCTATAAAATAAGATTATCAAATATTTGTTTACTCATAAAAAGTATAAATATAGAGGAAAATGACAAATTTTTCACTAAAACAGCAATTATCTTAGAAACCACGGATCCTACATGATTTGATACAAGGAGCTTTTTTGTAGAGATTTAAATTTCCAATAAAAATAAGCCGAGAATTTTTTTTTTTTTTTCAACACTTTGAACTTTAACGAACTTTGGCGAGCCTAAGATGTTGACTCAAAATATTTTCCCTTCACGGAGATTTTTTTTGTAGCATAATAAACAATATTTTCGGTATTGCTAAGCAAATTTCAAAAAAAGCGGATTTTCGGCCCACCCTAATGTTGAGTCCGTACCGTCCCTTCCAAAAGTTTGGTACCTCTTCTCATTTTACTGAATTTTATTGGAATTCATAAATACTTAATTTCGCACGGAGAGAAATAGTTTTGCTACGACAGCACACGGCATGCTAACATAGTGACAACAAAAGCTGCTAAATTCTTGCTACATTCTTGTTTCTTGCTGTAAAAACCACGTACTTTTTGTTTATTATTTATTTTCTGGAACACGAGCATTCTAAATGTGTTGAAAAAATTACACAATGCTTCTTATATGTTTTTCCTCAAGGCTGATTTTTTTTGTATTTTTGGCATCATTTTTTGTAACGAAAAAAAAATAATTACAACATTACTTCGGTTTCCACAAGGCTGCGTGTAATTTGTTAATTCCAATTTCTCAGGAGCCAGCTTTTCTAATCGTCGTGAAATTTTTACACAACCTTTAAAATGTTTTACATAATGACATATCAAATTTTTAATAATTTATCATCATTTTCTATTTGGGACTCAAGATGTAGATTGGCTCCGAGCTAAAGATAATATATTATCTTGAGCTACTTAGAGATAAATAGATAATATCATATAATAAAAATAATACGTTATATAGATAATATCATATAATAAAAGTAATACAATATAATATAGATAATATAATATAATAAAGATAATATATTATCTTGAGCTACTTAGGGTACTTTTTTATCCTAAATGCATCCAACAAATTTAGAAAGTTATTTTTATTTGAATGGAACAAAGTTCAGTACACTAAGATGTTTCAACCGAGGATAAAGGCCAATTTCCCAGGGGGAAATTTTCCGGGAGCCAGTTTTCCTGTTAGCGTTTTCATGAGATTGTGACGCTCTCAGCGACAGCGAATGATGCGTCGGCTCACATGTATTTCCTGATGGGTATTTAAGACTTTAATTAACGCGGCAACTTGAAGAAAAATTTAAATAAATGAAAATTAAAGGAAACTCATAAGCAATACTAATTGAGTCATCGGACTTCATCGGTGCATAACTTATGAAAAAAAAAAATTTAATTTTTTTTTCCCTGGTAGAACTTGGTTTTATGATAAAACAAAACTTCTGACTGAATTTCATAGAAATTGAAAGTGGTCGATTCCAACTCTTGGTCGATTTGACATGGAATGACCCAAGTACCAGAATTTACGAGACGTACCCGAAAACTTGCAAAGTACTTGATACTGGTACTCGATTTTTTCAAGTACTTGTACTTCAAGTACTCGTCTTGACGAGTACTTGCAAGTAACTTCAAGCACCTACAGTACTTTGTACTTGATACTTGAAGTACCTTAAAGTACCTTGTCCAACTCTGCTTTGAATATACACTCAAATGGATTCTAAAAAAATTAATAATACCAAAGACTAGAATAGAAATATATTTTTTATATGTAAGAATACATGGTTTTCATTTGGAACAGATCCGACCTTATTTTCTTTTTCATTTCAATTTTATTTTTTTGTTTTTTTTTTCATTACCAATTCGCAGTGATAAAATCAGCATAACAACTTTCTTATGAATCATCGAGACCTGAATTTCATATTATCAAAATGGCCGATGAACTATACTCGTTATAATGGAAGCATTTATTCAGGAAGTAGGTTAATGAAGGATTTGCTCTGTAACTGCAATAATATCAATATTAATTATATTCTCGAAACCTAATTATGAATAGTAAAGATTGGGAAATTTTGTCTCAAAAAAGTTATGTTTCACGGTTTCACGGTAATAATTATGAGCGACCTTCTGTTTAATTATAACTGATGGCCCTAGATGAAAATTTTGACGGAAACCGGTATTTAAATATACACCCTACTGCTTCAATTCCCATGAATCTCAAACCGGATCCCTACTCCCTCTATAATAATAGGGTTTGTTTCAACAAACGACCATTTTCGGCCATGTGGCTCGGATTACATCTCTAATTAATTATTATATTAATTACACGTTGATAATAATCGCCCGGTCGAATTAGGATTCGCCGTACATTGACAAACCTCAATTCTCATGGTAGAATTTATACTGTATGAGATCATTCATATTTATTAATTAATTTACTAATTTATATTTATTGATAAATTTACTCATTAGAATCTCTATTTTTTACTAATTAATTTACTAATTCCTTAATTTTTTACGAATTATTATTTACATTTTTTGACAAGAAGATAAATGTTAATAAATACTAATCGATTAATCGAAATCGAATTATCTATGGCATCATAAATATGAGATTATTTGGATCTAAAAAATCACTTCAATACGAAATTATTTTTTTCGAACAAAATTGTTTCTTTGCAATAAATTCCTCATTATTTTACTTCTAAAAATATCTTTATTTAAATAGATTTTAATAAATTTGCATTCATTGCATTAATTAGATTTATTGCATCATAAACATGAGATTATTTAAATCTGAAAAACGACAAATTATTTTTTTTGAACAAAATTATTTCTTTATACATAAATTGTTAAAACTTAAAAAACTGGATTTTTAAATGTTTTCTCATATTCGAATCTTCATAACTCCTAACTTTTTTCAAGTGCATAGTAGTAGTCGATAGCGTAATAGGTAGCGTGTTAGGTAGTTAGGTAGGATAGGTATGATGGTAGGTAGGGTCGAGGGTTCGAATCTCGGTCGAACAGAGAAATTAGATCGGAGAATTGGCGCAGATTTGTCTTTTTTTTTCTATTTATCTCTTTTTGGGGTCACTAAACTATGCATATTAAATTATTTGGCAAGGGCCATATATTTTTTATAAAATGTTTAGCAACAATTAATAAACACGCATTTGATTGAATCAATCATTTTCCTATTAATTGGACTAATTAATTTGTTGATTCAACAAATTTTTTTTCTCAGTGCTTCCTGTATTAAAAGACATGCATGTTTTGAATGATAAAATGTGTTCTTGATTCAAACAACATATTACATATAATCGATAACATATTGTTAGATTCAAGTAAATTCGTTTATTGAAACAGAAATTTATGGAATTTACTGAAAAAAATTAACCAAGTAAATATATAAGGAAACCAATCTAATGTTTTGGCAAATAATGAAATAATAGTACATTATATCACGAGGACGTTAAAACATTTTCTGACGCCAAGTGATGTACGATATTTTATATCACGAGGTGCAATATGGACGTTTTCACGTCCGCTTGCGGACGTAAAAGAGTCCATTATTGTACTGAGTGATATAATAGTACATTACGATACGAGTCAGAAAAATGTTTCTCGCACGAATTTCGTACAAAATTTTATTGCACGAGTGCGGAGAGTGCCATTTTACGCACATGAAGTGTGCGTAAAATGGGCACTTTACGCACGGAGTGCAATAATAGATTTTTTGCCTTCAAAACTACATTTTATTGGTTCTAGTAATTTTTTCTCTCAGTGTATTTAATTTTATTCGTTATTCCTTTCGGTTCAGAAAGAAAAAGCCTAGAATATGAAAACAACCATCGCTCTGAATCTGCCAGTCATTCGTCTTCAGCTGTTTTTTCGGTACATCCTGCATACAATGTATAAATAATGATCCTGAAATATAAGTACCGTTATATTCAAAGTAGACTATAACTCCCGATCGACAGATCGGAGTTTAACTTTTTCGGTGTTAAATTATTTAAGGCTGTTGCGGTATATATATGATGTGAAGGCTTTCGCCAGGTTTCCCTCTGTGAAACAAGTCACGAGAAAAAGATGCCTGAAGCCCTCTTATTTCGGCGGATCAACGATGAGGTATAAAGTTCCCGCGATCCAGGAAAGGGCTCGCTCTTTCCCCGTTTTCTCTCTTCCTTCTTCTGTCTTTCTTCATCTCACTGTTCTCCGTCTCTTTCTCTCTCTCTCTCTCTCTTGCTCTCGCAAAAGCTCGTAGGCTTCTTCGTCTATAAGCTTGATGGATTTGTCGGCTCTTCATGAATGTTATTCACGAGATGAAGCCTATATATCGGTCTTTCGGATATCTCGCTAAGCTGTAAACGTGCCGCGGATACCGGAAAATTGTCTGCCTGGTTAATGGCATGGAATGAAAATCGATTAAGGACGTTGAGTCCCAAATCGCAAATGATGAGAAAATTCTGAAAATTTGGTATGTTTTTGGATGAAGTACTTAAAAGGTCGTGCAAATTTTTTTGCGACAATTAGGAAGCTCGTTATCGAACAATTGACATTAACAAATTAAATTAAATTAAATGTAGTCTTATGGAAATTGATATAACTTTGCGATAAGTTTTTTTTTAGACCTCTCAATTTTTTAATATCTACAATACATTGAAAGCAACGGAAACAAAACGAAGTTTATTGATAAATATTTTGTTTATTTGTTTAAAAAATTATTCTCAACAAAATGTTAATTTTCTAATAACGAGCTTCCCAATCGTCGTGAAATTTTTACACGACCTATTGAATACTTCATACAAAAACATACCAAATTTTCAGAATTTTCTCATCATTTTTCATTTTAACCCTGAAGGAGGTTGAATTAATGATGATAGAATTCTGAAAATTTGGTAAGTTTTTACATGAAGTATTCAGGAGGTCGTGTAAAAATTTTACGACGATTAAGAAGCTGTATATTGAACAATTAACATTAACAAGTTTTATAGGGACTCAACATCCTTAACATCGTAGTTCTGCTTGATAAACTTTTTTTGTAATATAAGAAAAAAATAATCGTGCTATTTTTTTTAAATGTTTTTGTACGAGAGAAAATGAAAGTAATGAGAACGATTGAACGTTGATCGATCTCAGAGAGATCTAAATTTGGGGTGGGGTCGAAGAGTCGACTAACCAATATTTCGAACGGCCGAAGTCCCGAATTTTACTATTACGAGCGTTAGAATAACGAAGCGCCGAAATCCCGATCGCCAGAAAAGAGAAAGTCGAGAGAGCCGCCCCATGCGTAAGAGAGAGAGGAGGCGCATCTCTCTCTCTCTTACGCATGGGGCGGCTCTCTCCGCTGTCGCTTTTCTGGCGTTCGGGATTTCGGCGCTTCGTTATTCGAACGCTCGTAATCGTGAAATTCGGGATTTACGCCGTTCGAAATATTGGTTAGTCGACTCTTCGACCCCGCCCCCTAAATTTCATGGAATTGTCATGGCATATATTGTTAAAGTACACTCCAGTCCAAAAGTTTGGAAACACTCGCCCCGATTCCGCGCCGCATAAAAAGTTTCACTGCTTTTTTAAAAATGAAGATATTTCAATTCAACAAGCGGCGTTTCAAAGGGAACATATTCAGCTTCATTCCGCTTTTTCCAAAAAAATTTTTTCATTTTTTTTAACCCGGTACGCGATTCGAAACATTGTCCTTTTTTGTTTTTTTAGCATTGAAATTTTTGCGCATGACCTATGCAAAATTTATTTAATGGTTTTTCCCGTGAGTATATTCGGGGGAGTACAAATTTCAATTGCGTTTTTTAAAAAGTTTCGTACGATTTTTTTTCGCAAAAATATTTAATTTTCTTGCAAAAAACGACCACGTGTATAAAATGTAGCGTAACTTTACAACTACTAGGTTTTCGTGAAACCTTTAAAAGAGAAAAAAGTTGCACACAATCATTCTGGATTCATTGAAATTTTTTCAGACATTTTTTTCCAAATTTTTTTTTTTTCGAAAATTTCCAGTCAACGATATATTTTTTTTCTTAAACAATCTCTTACGTCATCTACACGGGTTTTTCGATGAAAAAGCTGTATCGATACGGTTTTTCGATTAAAAAGCCGTGTAGATGTTGAAAGAGACTCGATTGTTTAAAATTAAAAAAATATCTTGTTGGCAGGGAAAAAAAATTCGAATAAAAATTCTGAAAAAATTTCATTGAATCCAAAATAATTGCATGCAAGTTTTGACCCTCTTAGTGATTTAACGAAAACACAATATTTTTAAAGTTACGCTACATTTTATAAATTTGGTCGTTTTTTGCAAAAAAATTGAATATTTTTGCGAACAAAAATCGTACGAATTTTTTTTTAAAACGAAATTGAAGCTTTCACTCCCCTCCATAAGTTTTTTACGCGAAAAACAGTTTAAAAAAATTTTCATCGATCATGCACCAATATTTCAACGCCAAAAAAAAGCCAAAAAACGAGTCGGGGTCGAAGAATCGACTAACCAATATTTCGAACGGCCGAAATCCCGAATTTTACAATTACGAGCGTTAGAATAACGAAGCGCCGAAATCCCGATCGCCAGAAAAGAGAAAGTCGAGAGAGCCGCCCCATGCGTAAGAGAGAGAGGAGGCGCATCTCTCTCTCTCTTACGCATGGGGCGGCTCCCTCCGCTTTCGCTTTTCTGGCGTTCGGGATTTTGGCGCTTCGTTATTCGAACGCTCGTAATCGTGAAATTCGGGATTTCGGCCGTTTGAAATATTGGTTAGTCGACTCTTCGACCCCCACCCCAAAAAACGACCATGTTTCAGAGGACGTACTGGGTTGAAAAAAATCTAAAAATTCTTTTAGAAAATGCGAAATGAAGCTGAATATGTCCCCTTTGAAACGCAGCTTGTTGAATCGAAATATCTTCATTTTTAAAAGAGCAGTAAAACTTTTTGTGCGGCACTGAGTCGATTTTTGAAAGCTGGTCAAATCTGGCTATAAAATGCTCTTCAACGTTCTCAAGTATAATCTGCAAGAGATCATCCTTAGAAATCTCCTTTTAGGCTACTTCATGTCATCCTCTAGTTCCCTAAAATAAACCATTTTTAACCTTGCCAAAAAAAAAAATCACGTTTCCTTCGAATCTTCCGAATGGCGCTGAAATTCCCACTTTCAATAACGCAGTGAACCAAGAGAACCGGAAACTGGAGCAATTTCTACTTTGATTGCACTTTGAAATTCCTTTAAACAAGTACGAACTATTCCCGCCGTAGGATTATAATGTCTACGACGGTCGGCATAAACGTGAATGTAAAATCCAGCGTGATCAGCAACAAAGTTAGCCGCAAGTGCTTATAAATCATATTTGCATAACGATATATATGAGGTATTCCAGCCCAAGTGTGTAAATCCGTGACTCTGACCCTGTCGGATTTATTTGATTTTTTTTTATATGATCGCATTGAGTCTAAAATGCACCCTCATAATTTTTTTAGATTTTTCCAAACATCCCTTATTTAAAAAAAAAAAAATTTTGAAAATAAAACGCCATTTTTTGAAAACCTGAAAAAATTCTGAAAAAACCGTGATAATATGTGAAAAATTTCAAGCTGTAGCCGTAGTGGGCAGATTTTTTTTCTATGTTTTACAAGCTATTAAGGCCGTGTTATAGTGTAGAATTTTGAAAAAATCGATTTTTTTTTGCATATTTCCAGTGTTTGATGTCTCAAGAATGTACCCTCCAAAGGAAATTTAGAAATTCCAAATATTAACGGAGTTATAGCAGTTATTATAGTGAGGTGGAAATAACCGACGTTTTTTTCCCACCCCCACTTCATCAGCCGGTATCTGTCAAGACATTGGACTTTTTTTTCGCCAATTTTTTTGTAGAATATTGAAGAATGAATAAATGTGTTGTGAAAAAATGAATGCAAAAACATGGTTACTTTTTTTTTCATAGCATGTTGAAAAATCCCTAAATTTTGGCTTTCTACACTAAACACGGCCTTAACGTTCTCAACATTCCAAAAAATTCTCAAATAGCTCACCTTGAGCAGATACTCAATTTGAGTACCAAAGTTATTCAGTATCTGCTCAAGGTGAGCTATTTAAGATTTTTTTGAATTTTTGAGAACGTTAATAGCTTGTAAAACACAGAAAAAAATTTGCCCACTAAGGGTGATAGCTTGAAAATTTTCATATATTATCACGGTTTTTTCAGAATTTTTTTAGATTTAAGAAAAATGGTGTTTAAAAAAAAAAAAATTTCGAAATTCAATACGTAAAACACAGAAAAAAAATCTGCCCACTACGGGTGATAGCTTGAAAATTTTTATATATTGTCACGGTATTTTCAGATTTTTTTTAGATTTTTAAAAAATAGCGTTTAAAAAAAAAAATTTTTTTGAAATAAGGGATGTTTGGAAAAATCTGAAAAAATTATGAGGGTGTATTTTAGACTCAATGCAATCATATGAAAAAAATGTAAATAAATCCGAGAGGGTCAGGGTCACGGGTTTACACACTTAGGCTGGAATACCTCATATATGTGTGGCCTTTGGCAAAGTATAAATTCGACCGGTTGCGGAAAATGGGATTCGTCGACACGTTCAAGTGGAGGGAAGCGTCGAAATGGTAAATGGGGGGGGTTCAATGGTAAAGAGAAAGGGGTGGAAGAGAAGTGGAAAAAGAGAGTACTGGATGGCACGATATTCCACCAACCCAAACCTAAACCCAAACCCAAAAGTCTATGATTCGGACGCCGTACACAGAGGGTAGCCCTCCCCCCCCCCTCCGTATCCAACTTTTTGATAGAGAACCTTGCCAAATGGCCTCGCTAATCATTTAATCTCTTCCGTCGCAGTTAACGCTTCTTTCCGACTCCGATACTGCAATTTATGGGCTTTCCTATAACTGAAAAGTTTCCTTCTTTTTCTCACCCCTATATCACGGGGAAAAGAGCGAAGGGGGGGGGGTTGAGGGGGGAGAGCTTTGCTCGTCTTCTCTTTCCTACATGGTGAAAAAGAGGCAAAAGCTTCTATAAATATATCGTATCGAACCCAAGCAACTCAAAACTCAACAAAAAGACCTAACTTCGATTTATAAGTTGGCCCAAGTAGAAAATAAGATCTCAGTTCTTTTTTCTTCTTCTTCTTTCTTCTCTTGTTTTGTTTCTCTGAGATAGATGCTTGAGGGAAAATAACAGCGTTTTTTTTTTTTTTTTTTTTTTTTAAATCGTTCTCGATACATTTGGGACAGTGTCCCGCTTTGTGAGGCCTAAGAGAAGCTTTTTGTCGAGAATTTTTTCAGAAGGAAAAAAAAGCACTGAACTTTGTGGTGTATTTGAATATGTTTTATGAGATGTATGAAAAAAATTGTTCAAGATAAAACAATAAATTACTGCAGATTTATTAGCCCATTCAATGTCACAGATTTTTTTTGTAGCGTAATGAACAATATTTTCGGTATTGCTAAAAGAATTTCAAAAAAAGCGGGTTTTTGGCCCACCCTAGTAAGTATTCTTTTGGAAGACCCTTACAACTTTTTTAGGTATGAAATTTGGAAGAGTGGATTAAGGGGTGAAGCACTCACATCTCTGCTCGATACGTTCCTCTGTACTTTTGGTTTTGTATCTTCCCAAATACTTCGAATTAGCATCGGTAACTCTCCACATATATTTTTGAATAGTCGTTTTATTTAAGAAATTAAAAAAAAAAAAAAGATTTCTTGGACCTTCTAAAACGGGAGACTGCCTTTAAGGGTTTGCGATATAGTTACGCGGTTTTTGTACTCCGCACGGTGTGTGCTTTCGACACAAGAATAATAATCAAAAGCTGAAGCTGCTATGATAAACGGGAGCTAGACTAAGGGCTCTTGGGGTCGTGGAGGTATGCACAGCACACGGGTGACGCTGCGGTTATTTTAATTAACACGGAAGCACCGAGAGAAAACCCCTTGGAGCCAAGTCAAAAACGAAACCCTCAACCTTCCAACGAGTAATTCTTGCCTTTACCATTCATATATATATTATATACATTAGAGTGGTCCTTATTTAGAGCTCGGACGAATTTTTCATCAGACGTTCCCCAAGTCGACTCCAAATAATTCAAAAACAATACCCTAATTTTTTCAAAATTTTATCTAGGTTCTAACCCCTCCCGAAAAGAGGGTAGATTTCCCCATTCAAAAAAACACGTAATTCGGACATATTCTCAAGATATATTTTATTCCAAGTGTAATAAGTTTTTAAAAAATCTGTAACTACAAGATTTTAGTATTCATTGGTGCTACTATTTGAGAAAAAATTAACATCATCATACATTTCAATCTGGACGAATTGGAATTCGTCCAGATTGAAATGCCATGATGACCACCCTAATATATATATATATAGCTACATCGTTTTATGGAACATGACTTTGCAAACTGGGTAAAGTTCTTGATTGAGATATTTCGCGAAAAATATTCTGGCACAAAGTACGATTCGTATCAACTTCTCGTTCAAATGTAAAATTAGAATTTTCGATGCCAAGGATAACTCGTTATTAACTACCCTTGCCACTCACACCCCTTTTAATCGTGATGAAATGATCGATTAACCGTGGGAACAGGGTATGACGGTTTGAATACCAGAAGGGAGAAAAGGTAGAAGCATTTTTAGACGAAAAGTTGACTTTGTGAGGGTCCTTTTGTGACTGGAAACTCACCGAAGGAAATCAATTCCAATAATGGATTTTCATGGTTAAAAATGAATTAGTAGTCTTATATCTTTGTTGCTATTTTAATTTTGTTGCATTTTTTAATATTTGATGCCTTCTCACCATTCAAATCAAATATGCAAAAACAGCGTTCTTTGAAATTTCAAAATTCAGATACCAGAAAGTTTCTTGTATAAATTATTTGTGATAAAGCGAAAGTTTTTGTCAAACTCTATGCAGATTTTTTATAAACAATTGAGTGGTGCAAAATTTTTGAAATTTCCATTATTCTCTAATAATACAAGAGAAATTGATTTATGATAGATTTTGGGATCATTTTTGTTTTATTATTATATTTTCTTTATTAACTCTTCATGGTCACATTCATCTGGGTCGATTTGACCTTGTCCATTTTTCAACAAGTATTGTGACCGAAATATCGGTCGAAAAAATCTCAAAAAATTACAGAACACCCTTCAAACATTCTAGCTGATGTATTAAAAAATGGTTTATAAAAAATCGCATGACTATATATTCAGAAAAATTCACAAAGAAGAAAAAAAGAAAAGTTTTCGTGGGGTCGTTTTGACCCAGTGTGACCATGGAAGGTTAAACGATAACTTCTAGGAAAGATGAGAAATGTGCGGCAAAATTTAGTAGGCAGAATTTAGACATGTCATTTCGAAACACAATTTTTAACTTCAATTTTTAACAGAAAAAAAAAACATTATGAAAAATTGAAAAATAGGGATTCTACGTACCTAATTTTTGAAAAACCAAAAAGCTTTTATGTCAAATTCCAATGTGGCATCCGTAAGAAAATCAAGATTTATTTTTAAGGAAAAGTCTAAAAGATTTCAATGTAGAACCAAATCAAAAGAAAACTTGTATTTTTAAATCACCTGTTACGTATAGGGCATTTCATGTCAAAAGAACCACTTTTAAACCCGACCCCTTTCGATTTGGCTGATTTTTTTTTCCTTTTCTACCCCGTTAAAAAAAATTTTCTGGAAATTTTCAAATTTTTTAACTCAAAGTAGAAGAAAAAAAATTTTTTCTCGTAATAGCTATAACTTCTTGAAAAATTGACTAATTGGGGCGTTTTTTTTCCAAAATTTTCGTCTTCAAATGTACTTTCCGAAAAAAATACAAAAAAAAAGACTAAAATCTTTGAAATTTTTTACTTTTTCGAAAAAAATCATCTTTTTTCGAATTTCGTTTTTTTTTTCTTCACTCAAAAAATACTTTTATCAATTCCGGAAAAAATACCGCCCAACATGGAGTGGGTCGACATTTCCTTCTTTTTTTTTATCGATTGAAAAAAAAAAAATTTCTCAGCTGCGCTTATTTCACAAAACACCACTATGAAAATTTTTGAGGATTTATGAAGGACCTCAGAGTTTGAAAAATTGAGAAAAAAAATTTTCGATGAAGAGCCAAATCCGAAGAAAGCTTTTTTTCCCCCTATTATAAGTATACAATTGGACCTCTTAAGGCGATTTTTCCGTAAACTATTTTCAACCCGTCTTGTCAAGGAACTAAGTAGAAAGATTGAGAAAAAAGGAAAAAAAAAGAAAAAAAAATTCTTGAAATAAAAATTTTATGAACACAGCGTAGCATCAGAATCCGAAGAGCTCTTCGAAATTTTCTTCCCCCTCTTTTTTCATTCTATCTTTAAGCCATTTGAGTCTCAGAGATCTGTAAACGGACTTTCATTCCGCTTTTTTTTTATCCAATGAAAGCACGCGATTTTCCAACGACTCTCTTTCCCTCTCTCTCTCTCTTTACCTTTGCAATGGCTCATCGCAGGACTTCAAGTTTTCCCAACTGCGGCAGATCGAAAGCTCACTTGAGCTTTGCACCGATCCTCGGCTTATAAATATATACAGCCGGTATATTCATCAGATCCTTTTTACCCCATTCACTCACTTTTCCCTTTGATCAGGCTCCCTCGTAACTCTCTTCCCATAAAAATATATATCTATATACATGTGCATGTAAACATGAATATATGTTTGTGTTTGCAAATCTCCGGAGCCTGATGTATTCACAACGCATATCCCCAATTAATAGCGATTCATTAGTCAGTAATAGAGGAAAGGGAGATGTTATACGTATGGACGGATGTGGAATTCCCGTCAAAGGAATTATTATCGGAGAATTTGTAACGTCCAAGTAATCACGAGGGTATCATAATAATTCTATGATGCAGCATCGAGATTGATGAGTAGAAGAAACTTGTGTATATTATCAATTACAGACTGTTTACTCGGTTGAAGATGGTTTTATAATCCTATGCTTCCTTTGATTATCGCGTTGCAATGCACATCAAGCATCAATATCCATTTAGCAATCGCGAGGGCTTTCCTGAAATTGGATATTTAGCTTTCACAAAAAATCCATCTCGATTTTTCGGAAAATAAGATAATTAAGATACTTAAGATAATTAAGATAATTAAGATAATTAAGATAATTAAGATAATTAAGATAATTAAGATAATTAAGATAATTAAGATAATTAAGATAATTAAGATAATTTAGATAATTTAGATAATTTAGATAATTTAGATAATTTAGATAATTTAGATAATTTAGATAATTTAGATAATTTAGATAATTTAGATAATTAAGATAATTAAGATAATTAAGATAATTGAGATAATTGAGATAATTAAGACAATTAAGATAATTAAGATAATTAATATCATTAAGATAATTCAGATAATTAGTATACTTAAGATACTAGTCTACTTTAGAAGGCCAGAAAAAAAGCAAAACTTCAACCCTTCACGGATCATACGGGTCATATCTGCCCCAAGAGAAATTTCCCCCTTAAATATCTTCTGGATCCTTGAAGGGTAGGGCTTCCCTCCCCTCCCTAAAAAAAACTTAGTAGTGAGGGGTACTCGGTGCCCAAGTGGCGCCTTGATCTAACAATTCCTCTCCGGACGGCAGCCAGGTGAAATCTCGGGTGGGTCAGATCTGACCAATATGATCCGGGGTGCCAGTATTTTGTCAACGTAAGTGAATTTGTGTTTTCCGTGTTTTTAGCATTTCTTTCGATGCTTGTTGATAATCTTCGGGGGTTTTCGTTATTGTACCTAATAAATCGAAAAACACGTGTTTCTAGGTCATGACCGCCTCATCCAGCACTTCGCTATCAGTTGTTATATTTGTAACTTTCCTTTAAAAATGTAATTTCATTTACTTTTTCATACATTTTTTACGATTCTTTAATAAAAAAAATGTATAAAACATTTTATGATAAAAATACGTTATTTAATAGTAGTTCTGATGCTCGAAAAATATCCTCCTTTCAGATGCCAAAATAAATATACTTTTTCAAATAGGCAGACTTACGACTTTTTTATCTGATAGAGTATAGTTTCAGCTACAAATCCGCGTAAGATTTTTTGCTTTATGTTAGATAGAAAAAAAATAGTGATTTTTTCAGTAAAAAAACTTTTTTTCGAAAATAAGTTTTTTCCAAGCGATTGATTTAAAAATGAAAACATCCAACGGCTATAAAAACTATTAGATCTTGAAGTAGAATCAGTAAAGAGTATTCCTGAATTTTTTCAGATTTTTTTCTCTCTAAATACGTGCGGTATAAGCTGCAAGACAGATATGACCCACATGATCCGCGGAGAATTAAGATTTCTTTTCTCAGCTCCTTTATCAGATATGGCTATAAAACTATTTTTACAACACTGTTTCATCCTTCGAAAACACAAAAAAAAAGTTATTTTTGATTTTTATTCTTTGAATAATTTATAGAAGGCGCCAAAGTCGAAAATGTCGTGTCCCATGGCCGACAGTTAATTTCAGGATTGGCAAGTCTGAAACAAAAAAATAAAAGAGCATTTTAAAGAGGATAGTTTCTTACACGACAATTTACCACCGTTAATGAAAAATCGATTACAAAAAAAATGGCGGATATTTGAAATGAAGATGAAAAGTTGAATTTTTCACAATTTATTTCAAACATCCGCCATTTTTTTTTAAATCAATTTTTCATCAACGGTGGTAAATTGTTGTGTAAGAAATCTTCCTCTTTAAAATGCTTTTTTATTTTTTTGTTTCAGAATTGCCAATCCTGCGATCAAAAATTTCCGAAGACTCGACTTTGGCGCCTTTTAGGAATTATTCGAAGAATCAAGATTTTAAAAAAAAAATTTTTTTTGTACTTTCGAAGGATGAAACAATGTTGTAAAAACAGTTTTATAGCCATATCTGATAAAGGAGCTGAGAAAAAAAATTAAATTTGATTTTTTTTTCTTGGTCTTCTGAGAAAAAAGTGAGACTGAATCATTATAATGTTAACTTCAAATGCCATACTCTCGATGCCATCTGGCGTTAGGACTGTCAAGCTTCAATGCAGCGAAGCTTTCCCCAAGATCCGTCAGATGTCGCTATCATTCGTTTCACGACGCAGACTCGCGTGAAGTGTCCCCCATTCCACGTGAATTGTAACGAGATCGTATGTAACGAATGTGCACACTGCTAAACCGCAATTTCACCCACATGCATTCGTTGATGTTATGCAAAGAAAACTCCATTAATGCGAGGGTGGGAAATATATTAGGAACTTAGCATTTTTCTCGAATTAGCGCCATTTGTCCTTGTATTTAAGTCGAGTGAATGAGGTACTAAAATTTGAAAAATAGTTTGTTCATATTTCGAAGTTGAAATGCGTTTGCGAACCGAGATAGATTTGGTTTAAAGAGTTTTAATTCAATGAAGAAAAAAGATCTCAAAAAATCTAGAGTTAAATCCTGCAAATTTTGCAATTTGGCCGATTTTGTCTTCAGTTTTCGAAAATTCTAAATTTTGGGAATTCTTATACCAATTGGTCATGTGAAATTTTTGGAATTCTGTTACCAGTTTGTCATGTTGTGCATAAAATTTTAATTTGCTGCCAAATTACAAAATTCGATAATTTATGGGCATTTTTGGAAATATCAGAATGTTTAAAAAATTAAAACCTCAAGCGATTTATTCCTAATTTATTCCCAATCGTTTTCATCATCGAATATATCTGCTCATATAATTTTTTACTATGTTAATTGCAAAATTTGGAAGTCAGACATACTTAACGGAACGTTTTGTAAAAAATTCCGCCAAATTGACAATTGATTTGCAATTTCGACAAAATCTGTCCCAAGTGAAGAGAGAAGAATGTTTGAATTGGGTTTCAAATTTCGACTCGGTCGCGTGAGATTTTCGCCAGATATATTATTTCAATTATATTAGTCATTATTATATTATTTATTATTTCTCCATTTTTATTATTCGCCCCCAGATTTCTGGACATTTTTTCTAAAACTAATTTTTCATCTTTTGGGACATTTTGGATATGCTAGCATAAAAATTTCAGAAAAACAGTTTGATCTAAACGAAGCTTTTTCAAAGAGAAAGCGAAATGACTCAAATTAGGTTAATAAATTTAAAGGGATTGTTAGATTTTCAATAGAAAAGCTTAGCTCAGGTCACAGTTCTGTTTTCATTTGTAAAAATGGCTTCAATTTATCAATGGCGAATATTAAAAAAAAAAATAAAACTAAATATTTGACTTTACAAAAAACTACGCTAAAATTGCCTGAATAATTGTCTAACGATCATCTAATTACGATTTGGTTCATTCGTGATGCTTATCGGCTTTTTCTTAGCATTTAGTTTCCCTATTTTTGTCATTTCGTTTTTTCACGATTAACGAAAGGGAGACAGGTATAAAATTATGGATCCTTGCGACAATAAGTCACGGAAGTGTCACTCATTGTGAGACGACATCAAACGTCACGCAACCTCACGAGTCACTATTAAAGAGAGAGAGAGAGAGAGAGAGAGAGAGAGAGAGAGAGAGAGAGAGAGAGAGAGAGAGAAGGGGATTAATGCATGCTTGAGCATACAGTCAAAACTCCCATAAGTTGATAAAAGCTCGATCCCAAATTTTGCATCCCTTGTCTACTTTTCTCTCTAACAACTTCAAGCGCTCGCAGACTTTGATGAATCTTTCTTTTGCTCTCCCATAGATAAAATTTTCATTTCAGGAAAAAAATTTATTTGATGGCTTCCATTCTTTATATGGGTCATTCCACACCGATTCGACCTGGGTTTGACCCTTCACCACTTTTTGTGATTTTTGTGATTTTTTCGGATTTTTAAATCTGGGCAAAAAATAATTTGTAAATGCTACTTTAGCTCGATACTTCTAAAAATGCGGATGTTTGAGCGTTAACAAAATTTTTATGGAAATTTCAAAAAAAAAAATTTTACCGAACCCCTCGGGCGATTTTTATGAAATTCGGTATTATTTTTCATTGTCATTGATTATATCGTCACAAAAAAATCAGCTCGATAAATGCAAAATTACAAAAGTTAGAGAACTTACAAATTTTTTGCGAAAAATTATTATTTTTTTTTCAAACCAAACCTCTTCAGCGATTTCTCCCAAATTCAATCCCAACCGTCCTTATTATAAAGTGTATCTGCACATAAAATTTCAGGGTGGTAATTGCAAAATTACGAAAGTTAGACGACTAAAAAGCAATTTACAGAAAATACAAAATCCAGCCAAATAGACAATTATTTTGCAATTTCAAAAAAAATTGCACTTAGAACAGGGACATACGTAGTCCACTTATATACCAAATTTCGAGTCGATCGGCCAAAGCGTTTTCCAGACATATTCATTTTAAGGAAAGCACAAAGCGTACACACACACACACACACACACACACACACACACACACACACACACACACACACGCACGCACACACACACACACACACGCACGCACACACACACACACACACACACATACATACGTCCGGACATTTTTTCTAAATGCGATTTCTCGACGTTTTGGGACATTTTGAACATACTGACATGAAAATTTCGAAAAAAAAAATTTTCGCGAAAACAAAGCTTCCTTTATGAGGAAGCAAAAATGAAATTTAACAAAAAATCTTCGACTCCAAACAGCATAATTGTCCATCACACTTCTAGATGGTACGAAAATTGCGGTATTTATAACTATTTTCGTATATTTCATCCCCCATCCCTCGAATATCTCTTGATTATTTTTTTCCAACAAACTTTTAAAAGTTTCGACTGTACGAATTTCGATATTAACATGCAGAAACGATGCAGTTGATGTGAATCAACGGGACATATTGCACAGGTGCACAGAGAAAGAGAGGGAGAGAGAGAGAGAGAGAGAGAGAGAGAGAGAGAGAGAGAGAGAGAGAGAGAGAGAGAGAGAGAGAGAGAGAGAGAGAGAGAGAGAGAGAGAGAGAGAGAGAGAGAGAGAGAGAGAGAGAGAGAGAGAGAGAGAGAGAGAGAGATCTATTTATCGCGGAGGGAAAACGTCGACGAAACTTTGTAAATTAAGTCACGAAAGGAACGAGGGCTTTCAGCCTTCAACGTTTCGTTGTAACCATATATATATATATATATATATATATATATATATATATATATATACACGATGTATAAAAGATACGCGTTGAAAGCACGAGAGGAGAAGTTCTTGTCGCGAATGATCGAGGAAAAAGGAGTCGGGGGGGGGGGGGGGTGAAGTATCATTAGTCGGACATGCTAATCCAGGAGTATCATTAAAACTCTCGTGGAAAAGTGACAGTGATGACTTTGCAAGCTCTCTATTTCTCTATCTTTCTTCATCCCTCTCCGACTCAACCTTTCTTTCTCTCCCTCTTAAAGCTTAACCCCGTAATCAATCAAGTGATTCTACGGCTTTATCGGGACCCTGGACTCGATGAGCTGGTCCTTTCCCCAGAGGGAAGTAAGATAGAAAAAAAAATACCCCGCTTTCTCCAGCGATAAAAAAAAACATCGGCTACATCAAGACTATGCGTTTAGGCGGTATTCGGATGTAGAATTTTGAAAAAATCATTTTTTTCATATTCTTAGAGTTTAGATCTTTAATTGACCCTTGCTTGACACACTGGGGTACAACAAACCCCAGGCCTAAATTTCCTTAATTTTAAGTACCGAAATTAAAAAAAATGGGACCTACAGCGACATCTGTCATCAGTTCGAAGATGCCACTACTCCGTCAAGCTTATTTTCTTTTATGTTATATTATTTTACTACTAATATTTTTTTTCTTGTACTGCTATGTATTAAGCAAACTCAGTCAAATTTTTAACGATTTTTGTCGAAAAATAAAAAAGTTATGATTTTTTTTGTAAAAGTTGTAATTTTTTCAATCATTTTGGATATTTAAATTTTTTTATCATGTTTAACTTTGAGATTTTACTATGAATTCTATATAACTTTGGGAAGTCACCTCTTAAGAGGTTGTAAGAAAACGTGTAAGTTGAAATATTAAATGGTATAGTTTTTATAAGATCTTTTATCGCTGGGGTACAAACGACCCCAGTAAATATTTGGAAGTGTCACTTCTGTCAGAATCGAGCTGATTTTTTGTGTGGTTTCTTACAGTTGAAAACATCATATTTAATATTATTATGACGGTGCATAATTATGTTTTTACCCGATTAAAAAAAATTTTGAATTTAAAGTTTTTTTTCTAATAAATTTAGCTACTAGAATAGATATAGCAGTTGCAGAGTTTCCGTTGTTTTTTTGGGTTTGATAAAAAACCAAGTTTTTATAATTAAAATTTTTTTTTCCAAACCCAAAAGAACAACAGAAACTCTGCAACTGCTATATCTATTCTAGTAGCTAAATGCTTTATTTTATTTTATTAAAAAAAAGAAAAAAAAATAAAGTTCGGTAAAAAAATTATGCGCCATTATCATGAAGAATTCATATAAAAATTACACTTCCAGTACACCCCTTTTTTTAACCCCAACTTCACCAGCTTATAACTTATTCAATTTTCATTTTTTTTTTCTCAACATTTTTTCTGTTTATTGTCAAATCATTAATAAATATGTTGTAAAAAGAGAATGATAAAAATTTTTTTTGTTTTTTTTTTTATCGAGCTCGACAAAACGCTCAAAATGAATGTCTCTAGACCAGAACATCACCGCCTTAAAAAAGTGTTTTCACCAAAGAAAAAAAAAGACTCAATCACTTTTCATTGGAAAAATAGTTGATGGCATGAAAAGTGATTAAAAAAATGTATTTCCAAGAAAAAGAGGCAGTTTTTTTCGTCATAAGCGAGCAAATGTCAAAAAAGTAAATTGCCGGCAGGACTCAATTGTTCCAGGAAAAATGGGGTGCAAACTGTGTTTTTTTTTTTCATCCCTCTAACCTGTCGACACCCCTTTAGATGTGTTTTCCTTGCTAGCGACAAAAAAATGGCGCGAGGGTCGCGAAACTCGACAGGGTTAAAAAAAAAACGAAAAAATTATTGGACCACCGGGATTTCCTGTTTTCCTCGATGCCGTTGAATAACGCACTGACATTGCGTGTGTTTGTTTCGTCGGCGCGAATATAAAACGAGATCTCGTCACTCATTCGACCTTTTTTCCTACGGACCGTATACATTTCAATTTGCTATCCGGCTATCCGTGAAAAATTTCAAGAGCATAGTTTTTTTTTCGTCCATAAATATTTTGCTCTCCCCTTTTTCATGAACTGATTGATTGTAAAAGCTCAGACATTTTTTGGGAAATTTCGAATTTTTATTATTTCAGATTATTACTATTTTTTATTATTTTAGATCATATATCATAAGATTTTTGAGAGGTTTTTTGAGAAAGATCCTACGATCAAAAAAGGTTTTTTTAAAAATAAATTAGTCTGGAAAACAACTGTATTGAGAAATCTACAATCGTTATATTTAATGTGTCCAGAATAAAAAAAAACCCTGCAAATTGGACATTTGCACATTGCTTCCTTATCTATAGCCATAGTTCATATAGCTTTCTTTATCACTAAGGATGGCAATCAAATTTAGCTTCCTCATAAAGGAAGCTTTGTTAACTATCGAAAAACATGAAGAATCGACGTGCAAATTTGCCAAATTCTTTCGAATTTACTTCTTGCCAAATTTGATTTTTGCCAGATTCAATAGCGAACAACCTTGATCACTATTTTGAATGTATACAAAATTTCAGTATAATATTTGGCAAATAGCCGGAGTTAGAGTACGCTATTTTTCAAAAATACCAAAATTTGATAAAATTTTAATCATTCGATCGATTTTCGCCAAATTCAATAATGATCATCCTCGATAGCTATAATAGCTCTGTGCAAAGTTTCATTACAATATCTTAAAAATTGCACAAGTTAGAGCGTATAAGCTATTTTTCAAAAAATTAAAAATTTCATAAAATTTCAATCCCTCGATGGATTTTCGCCGAATTCTATAGTGACTAAGCTTGATAGCTATACTAGTTCCTTACAAAGTTTCACCGCAATATCATGGAAATTGTGCAAGTTAAAGCGTTTGCGATATTTTTCAAAAAATTCCAAATTTGATAAAAATTTAATCTTTCGATCGATTTTTGTTAAATTCAATACCAAACAACCTTAATTGCTATACTAATTCTGTACAAAGTTTGAGTGCAATATCTTGAAAATTGCAGAGGTTAGAGTGTTGACGCCATTGTTGCAAAAACGAAAAAAGTCGATAAAATCAGAACACCCGGTAGAATTGAAACAAAAAAATGTTTTAATGAAAGGCAATTTGTGCTAGACAAGTGTGCCAAATTTTAGCTCGATATCTCAAAGCGTTCTTAAGTTATTAATTATTAACATCAGAAACTCAGAATACACATTAGGGTGGGCCGAAAATCCGCTTTTTTGAAATTCTTTTAGCAATACCGAAAATATTGTTTATTATGCTACAAAAAAAAATCTGTGTGATAGCCTGATCAGGCTATCCTCTATTGGGCTAGCTGGATCAAATTTCTGCTCGGGTATATTTATAGTTTTTATGCGTAAAAAAATATTTGATAATCTTCTTATTTTATAGAAAATTCGATTCTCTACAAAAAAGGTCCCTGTATAAAATCATGTAGGATTGATGGTTTCTAAGATTATTGCAAATTTACTTAAAAATAGTCATTTTTCTTTCTATAAATATTTTTTTTTTCCGCCGGAAATGTTACTTACGGAAAACGTAGCCAATTTGTAATTGTTATTATGATAAAATCTTTTTGGAAGAATAAAAATTGTTACAATAAGCGACAATTTCAAAATATACATAAAATATTGAAGTAAATAGACTTGACGATTGCTTTTGTAGAGAATCTATTGAAAAAGGGAAGGTAATTTTTTTTCTTCACAGGAAAAATATTTATAGAAAGAAAAATGACTATTTTTAAGTAAATTTGCAATTATTTTAGAAACTATCAATCCTACATAATTTCATATAGGGACTTTTTTGTAGAGAATTAAATTTCCTACGAAATATGGAGTATGTCAATTATTTTTTAACCATAAAAAATGTAAATATAGAGGAAAATTACAATTTTCTTTACTAAATTGCAATTATCTTAGATACTATCAATCCTACATGAATTCATATAAGGACCTTTTTTGTAGAGAATTAAATTTCCGATAAAAATAAGCCGAGAATTTTTTTTTTTTCAACACTTTGAACTTCAACGAACTTGGGCGAGTCTAGGATGTTGACTCAAAATTTTTTCCCTTCACACAGATTTTTTTTGTAGCATAATAAACATTATTTTCGGTATTGCTAAAAGAATTTCAAAAAAAGCGAATTTTCGGCCCACCCTGATGCACACACGTATATCTAACACACACATTTTTTCTAAATATGATTTTTCGACGTTTTGGGATATTTTGAATACATTGGCATAAAAATCTTGAAAAAAAAAAAAATCACGAAATCAAATAAGCTTCCTTTATGAGGAAGAAAAATAAATAAATTAATCAACGGTAAATTGCGTCTGCACAGATGTAATTTTCCTCTAATCACATCGGAATAGTCTCCCAATCACTACATTTCCACGTACTTATCGAGATATCGTTGATTGTGTTGAAAAAAAAAACTCTTGTTTTTTCGTTCCCGCTTTCGTTGAAAATTACGCGCGATTAGATATTAAATCGACTTCCATGTACATCCTCGTACTTGCGGTACCGATTTCACCGATGATCTTTGAAATGTAATCAGAATTCAATATGTAATTTTAAAAAAAATCCACGCGTCCCGATTTTTTTTCCCATTCGGCGCCTCATCGATTATAAATAATCTGATCGATGATTCCCTTTCACGGGCTTATGAGGAAAAAGGCTACAAAGTCATAATCACACATTAAAGCGAAATAGGAAGGAATCAGGAAATCCAGACCGTCCAAATTTTGTCAAAGAGTTTTAATCTGTAAAAAGGATTAATTTGCTCTATCGCTGAGAAAACAGTTTATTTGTAGTAAAGAAACATATTTAGTTGGCGTTTTTACTTAAATATTTATTAACTGTTACAAAATTAGTTAGTCGTTAAAAAACATTTTATTTGTGTCAAAATAATGTATTAATTGTTAAAAAATATTAATTTAATTTATTAACTGTTAACAAATAATTGATTTCGCCATATTCAACTTTACATTTTTTAACAGTTTACAAATTACATTTTTTTCTCAGTATATTCGCAAAAAGATCGGCTAAGTATATTTATTCCGTCAGAATAAAAGGAAAATATAAAGATGATGATATATGAAAAGAATGACATACTCAAAATTTATTTCATTTCTTTCTAGAGATCTTTTCCATCGACGATTTTTGTCACAATCTTTATTTACCGATTTGAAAAAAAATATCATAATGAAATCAATGGTAACAATAAAATATCTTGTAAGTTAATAATTAAATTAATCAAAGATTTGAAGAATAGTCCATAATTAAAATAATTAAAGATTTGAAGAATAGTTAATAATTAAATTAATTAAAGATTTAAGGAATAGTTAATAATTAAATTAATTAAAGATTTTAGGAATAGTTAATAATTTAATTAAACAAAGATTCCAAGTGCTATGAGCAAACGCCATTCCAGAAGGGGTCATCCAAATTAAAAAAACCGATCAAATTTCCTTGGTACAATAGTTTATCCTGCGATTGATCAAAAGAATTTTCAAAAGATGAATTTAAAACCAAACTGCGCATGTTCAAAGTGAGAGTCTTTGTGACAAAATGATGATTTTCCTTTCATCCAAAAAATTCGTCGAGCAAATAATAGATTTCCAATCTAAACCTAGAAAAAAAACCCAAAATTTTGAAAAAAAAACGATGCAGTCGCTTCAAAGATGCTTTCCGATTTCAAAAACGACGATTTAAGAAAAATTGCGTTTAAAGTTCTAAAAGTAGATTAAACTTAATTAAGCAAAGTCAACACAACAGCCTATAAATCTGTGAATTGTGAACCGACTTGTGAAATTTTTACACAATATTTTTAAGATGATAACCTGTCGAAAACACACATTTTGGAAAAGAAAAAAAAACGGATTTTCCAAGTTTTACAACTTGGTGCAATTTGGAGTATTTATTATTATCCCTTAAATCGTAACGTGTTTTTTGGCACCTTTAAATGGTAACGGTGGGTCACTCGTGCCTGGCGCTTTAAAAAGTGCTCTAAAGTGCTCTAAAAAATTCCTCAAAATTCATGAAATCTCATCAATTATCCTAGAATAAAGACCAATCACTATATTGTTGATTTGATCGTTTGTTTAAACAATATAACCATATAAACAAAGGAAAACGCGAAGAATGCACCATTTTGTTTAAAAAATCATAACTTTGGATGTAATTAATATTTTTTTAAATTTCAAACAGGAAATTAAAGCTTAGGAATGGTACTTTGTAGAAAAAATATTGAGATTCTGCATGAATAAAAAAAAATGCTTAAGTTTTGAGCATGAAAATCAAGTTGTTTCAAAATACATAAAGAGTTTCAATTTCCAATAAATTGTCTTATTTTTTACTCAATTTTATTAATCAGAATGAAATCAATTATCAAAGTTCACCAAAAAAATGAGAATATAAAAATTTAAATAAATTGTATAACCCAAGAATCTCCAAAAAAGACCATTTTCATGAAAACAAAGCTTAAAAGGAAACAAAAAAATGTATTGTCATGAAAAAAAAGCTCCTGGACGAATTTCACCCCCCGGAACGTATTCCTCGACATTCCTCCCCTATATTCATCGTGCTGCATGCACGCATCGTGAGCATTGTTCGGAATACAGAGGTACATGAATTGGAACGAGCTTTTTTTTTTTTAATTTTTTGCAAAAAGGGGACTAATCTGCGAGAGCAACTTTTGTACGTATGCGTTAAAATGAAATAATAGGAATGAGAGCTCTAGTGGCAAAGACGTTTAAAGGTGTGTATGTGTGTGTGAAAAGGGGGGGATGGGTTGAGGGTGAGATTCCCACATTTATATATATGTGTATATGGGGAATTCCATACCAATTCGACCTGGGTCTGACTCTCGACCCCTCAAATCTGGTTCCCGATTTTTCCTATCATTACTCTCACTCTATCAAGCAATTACAATTTTTTTCAGATTTTTCAAAATAAATTTGAGCGCGTCATGAATTTTTGAATTTTATTTTTTTAAACACCTCGATGGCCGTAATCGGAAAATTTGAAAAAATTCTCAAAAATACAGTGTCAGATATAAAAAATATTGGTGTAAAATTCATAATGTCCGGGCTCTTGCTTCAACCCGTTTTTTAGCTTTTTCATTTTTTTTTCTCAAAAAGCTAAAAAACAGGTTGAAGCAAGAGCAGAGACATTATGAATTTTACACCAACATTTTTTATATCTGACACCGTATTTTTGGAAATTTTTTCAGATTTTTCGATTACGGACATCGAGGTTTTGAGAAAAAAATTCAAAAATTCATGACGCGCTCAAATTTATTTTGAAAAATCTGACAAAAATTGTAATTGCTTGATAGAGTGAGAGTAATGATAGGAAAAATCGGGAACCAGATTTGAGGGGTTGAGGGTCAGACCCAGGTCAAATTGGTACGGAATGCCCCATATACACACACGCTCATATATGTGTGTGTACATGCTTGGTAGGTACACACTATTGTTTGCACACGTAATCCTATGCGGTGAGATGAAAGGACCCACGGAGGGTTGAAAGGCATAGGCATTCTCGGTAGCGGCTAATGTAATTAAACGGCTCGAAGGTTCCATCCCTCCCCCTTAAACTCTTCGTCGTTGGCCACCCCACGAACTCACCACCAAGCATCCTTTCCCGAGCCATTGCCATATCCACTTTTGCCCACAGGCTCTAATGTGGGCAAAAAGCCCGATCTCTCTTTCTCTCTGTATATCATATACGAGGTATTCCATATCATACGGACCAATCCGTGGACCCAACCATTTTTTATTTTGCTGAAAATTTTTCATTTTTTTGTACGTACCGAAAGCAGTTTCTCAGAATTTTTTCAGATTTTTGTCTCAAGCCAACAGACCGCAATAAATTTTTCAAAATTTGACAAATTTTTTTTTTAAATGCTCATAACTTTAAGAAACGGAGATATCAAAATAAAACAAAACATCATTTTTTCCGTCTTGAGTTGAAGTTTTATAAAAAAAATACAACAAAAATATCGATATTTATCTTCATGTTTTTTGAAGTTTTAAACCCAAAATATTTTTTTTTCCACTCGGACCGTTTTGATTTTTTTGAAAAAATTCACCACTTTTTAAGAGACACTTTCACAAGTACTATAAAATTGGCAGCTTGTATTATTCATAACTTGCATTTTTTATCTATTTTTGAAGTTATAAAAAACATTTAAAAAATAAAACAAATAACTTATTGATACTTTACGGTAAAAATGCAACGATTCCGAGACTGACAATTAAATAAATTATTAAATATTTGTTAACGGAATAATAGTACACGAATATAAGAGGTTAACACAATCCAATATTTTATTTCTATTCGTTTCGGTTTATTCAAAAAAATCAAAATGGTCCAAGTTGAAAAAAAAATTTTGGGATTAAAACTTCAAAAAACATATAAAAATGGATATCGTTATTTTTTTTTTTTTTTTGTATTTTTTAAATAAAACTACACCTCAAGACGGAAAAAATGATCTTATGTTTTATTTTGATATCTCCATTTTTTTAAAAATGATGAGCATTTCAGAAAAAATAGTGTCAAATTTTGAAAATTTTATTGTCGTTAGTGGAGTTTAGACAAAAATCCAAAAAAATTCTGAGAAACTGCTTTCAGTACGTACAAGAAAATAGAAAATTTTTAACAAAATAAAAAATTTTCGGGTCCACGGATTGGTCGGCTTGGTATGGAATACCTCATACATATTTACTATATATATGTATCGCGGTTATCTCTAGTGTGATTCTGGCTTGAAAGCACGGTACAGGTCCGCTCATCTGGATGCACGTTTATTTCGTTTCCGGGCACAAAACAGCTCGTAATATCGTTGGCCATATTGCTCGTTCACTCAGACTTTTTATTCGCAAAAAGCAGAAAAATATAGGCACTTAATCCAAATTTCTACGTCGCATAATTGTAAAAAATAATTGAAATAATAGTTCCTTCAATACTGATTTTCTGTCGCCAATGGATTTTTTTTTGAGCGAAATTTATTGTAAATTTGAAAAAAAATGCTGTCTAGAAAGTTAGTGTTGATTTTGGACCCATTAATTTTGCGTTAATCCGGTGGAAATTGACCATTTAAGTAATCGGTGTGAAATCATTCAACTCTGTTTGGGGTATATCAAACAATTTGGATGAATTCGAAAATAGAACAAAATTGTGCAACTATTTGCATCTATGAATGTGAATGACAATTCCGATTAAGGGGTTATACGCAGTCAGGATTTTCAAAAAATTGATTTTTATTTTCTTTTTCGTAATGTATTATATCAAGGTTGCAAATAATGCATTACTTTTTTAAATGCATTTGCATTTTCATTAACCATTAACGTTTAATGATTATTGGAAATTATTTTCATTAACCATCAACCATTAAAATTTAATGGTTAATAGAAATTATTTCCATTAACCATTAACCATTTAATTTAATAATTCAATGGTTAATGAAAATGCAATTGCATTACAAAAAGTAATGTATTATTTACAACCCTGCCCATTACAATGTAGTGTGTAATAGAACAAATTTTCCATTACCCATGGCAATGTAATGTGTAATGGACAAAACTTTGATTGCAATTTTGGGAATGGAAAAATATAGATGAATAAATTATTGCGGTTTTGCATTACATTTTATTGACTTAAGACTTAGATTCTTAGAATTATAATATAGATGCTTTTTATAGTTTAAGGTGAAAATCTAAGTTCTAAGTCAATAAAATGTAATGCAAAATTGCTATAATTTATTCATCTATATTTTTCCATTCCCAAAATTGCAATCAAAGTTTTGTCCATTACACATTACATTGCAATAATAATATAGATGCTTTTTATAATTATAATATAGATGCTTTTTAGAATTTAAGGTATTTGAAAATTTATGTCCTATGTCAATAAAATGTAATGCAAAATTGCAATAATTTATTCATCTATATTTTTCCATTCGCAAAATTGCAATCAAAGTTTTGTCTATTGCACATTACATTGCAATGGGTAATGGACACTACATTGTAATGGGCAGGGTTGTAAATAATGCATTACTTTTTTTAATGCAATTGCATTTTGATGGTTAATGAAAATAATATCCATTAACCATTAAATTTCTTTAGTCATTAAAAAAGTAATGGTTAATGCATTACTTTTTCATTTAAAATTTTGCAACCTTGATTTAAGTACATACACAGAAAATTTTATGTCAATCCGACAAATGTTTTTGAAGTTATAGACATATTTGTAAACCCGTGATTACTATGAGTAAAGTGCTTTTGAAATTTTGAAAGTGTCTTTCTCAAAACTGTGTTTTCAGAGTCGATGAGCAGGATTTCTCAGAAACGTCATTACCGATCAGTCTCAAATTTGTACACAAACTTTGTGAATATATTTTTTAGTAATTGATCGAAGGGTTTTTTTTACCGATAAATATTTTCCATTTTATAAACAATTTAAAACAAAAATTTTCATAAAAAATAAAAAAAATTTTTGGAGAAGCCGCCATTTTGTTAAAAATTGATATTTCGCTTATTCTTTCGAACAAATACTAGATTATACCTTATATTTATAAAATATGTTTTATTTTCATTTCTATTTTTTTATTTTGAATGATCCAATCCAGAAATATCGTGCTCAGTGAAAGACGCCTTCTTTTAGAGGATCTTCTGGAGATCGACTACAGTGGCTTCAAGAATCATTATTTTTTAAAAAGAAAAACATCAAAATAAAGTTAAATGTAACAAAAATATGTATATGAATTTTTACATTAATAAATTAAAATATCTTTCCAGAAAAAATTCTTGAAAAATCGCTTCTTCGGCCTCCTGAGTGCATATAACCCCTTAATCATTTTACAAGGACCAACCTAATATTTTCAGAAAATCAAATAAACTGTCTTTATTTTTTAATTGAAGTAAAAATTCTGAAGTGAACATGCTATTTTTCTAAGCAAATATTGAATTGTACCTACATAAATTTTATTTATCGAAATATTTTAAATGTAGAAATGAAACCGCCAGAAATTAAAATGATGGACTCAAAAAGAATCTATTACAATTGCGATTAATTTTTTTCCTTCATTCTGCACAATGCATTTTTTTTATTTTCAAAGTAGTTCAGTCGTTGCACCGAAATGAGGTTGTAAATATGCATTTTTTGGTAACGAAAATGTTGAAAATTTTCGTAATCAAAGAATCTTCATCTTCATCTTCAATTTTAAATTAAATAAATTAAATAAATTAAATAAATTAAATAAATTAAATAAATTAAATAAATTAAATAAATTAAATAAATTAAATAAATTAAATAAATTAAATAAATTAAATAAATTAAATAAATTAAATAAATTAAATAAATTAAATAAATTAAATAAATTAAATAAATTAAATAAATTAAATAAATTAAATAAATTAAATAAAAATTAAATTAATCTTGTGGAATGTGCAGCATTTTCATCAATCTGACATCGATTTATTGTGCTACCCTTGAGGAAATGATGACCGATCGACGAAATCGATTTACGTCACATGAGACTAAAAATACAATATAATTTTGAAATTTTCAAATTAAGTTACCCTTATATTCTAAAAAATTTTACAAACTATTTTCCTGATAAAAATCTCTCGTTACAAAATAATACCACGGATTTAACATTATTTTGGTCAACCAGCTCAAATCTATCTTAAGGATGTTTGAGTCCCAAATCGCAAATAATGAGAAAATTCTGAAAATTTGGTATGTTTTTGGATGAATTATTTGAGAGGTCGTGTAAAAATTTCACGACGATTAGGAAGCTCGTTATCGAACAATTAACATTAACAAATTAAATTAAATTAAATGTAGTCTCATGGAAACTGATATAACATTGCAATAAGTTTTTTTATTGACCTCTTAATTTTTTAATATCTACACTATATTGAAAGCAATGGAAACGAAACGAAGTTTATTGATAAATATTTTTTTTATTCGTTTAAAAAATTGTTCTTAACAAAATGTTAATGTTTTAATAACGAGCTTCCTAATCGTCGTGAAATTTTTACACGACCTCTCAAATACTTCGTACAAAAACATACCAAATTTTCAGAATTTTCTCATCATTTTTCATTTTAACCCTTAAGGAGGTTTAAGTAATGATAATAGAATTCTGAAAATTTAATATGATTTTACATGAAGTATTCAGGAGGTCGTGTAAAAATTTCACGACGATTAAGAAGCTATTTATTGAACAATTAACATTAAAAGATTTCATGGGGACTCAACATCCTTAAATAATTTAAATAATAGAGACTTCACACCGACGCAAATTGCAACGTTCTCCCTCGTATTTTCAGCATTGAAAAAGATTAACTTATCTTTTCTTGGGTGTAAAGCTTCTCTTGCGGAAAGCACATGCGTAGTTTTCATCCCTGAAACGAGAAAGGGAGGGAAAAAAGTGCACGCACGAATAAACTCCCAAAGGATCCTACGGTTTCATATTTAAAGTAAGGATTCTCGTTACAGACGATAATACGTAAAGACTGTCGCGCCTAATTGTGTACAATTGTATATTGTATTGTATGCGAAATAAATGTACGAATGCCGGTGCTCGGACAATATGGCGAGAGTCGCAAAATGCAAGCTCTCATAGTATTTCACCCTTTGCGCATGGCTTCCCAATCTGACCATCTCCAACTTTCCAACTCCACGGGACTGTGAAACAAACTCGTCTTTCACTTTGAGCCCGACGATTGAGGAGGGATGGGATTTTACGTGGGAGCCACCATCGCCTTGAAACCGCAATTCTATATAATTGCCTGCTCTGGGCTCTCCCTTGCGTCTGTGGGATTTTCAACTTTGTGGGTTTCACTGGCTCGAGACGGTAAATTTCATGTGGGGCGGAAAAAACGACGCCGACAATGAATATTTGACATTTTAAAAAAATTGAATGTTTTAAAGGTTAGGTATTAAGTAAGTATCCCACACGGAAATATAATATACCGGAAAATATATTTTTCGATATACGTAAAAATATATTTAAAATATATTTGAAGTGTACATTATATATTCTAAATACATTTTAAATGTATCTAAAATATATATCAGATATATATTAAATGTATAATATGTATATTCCATCCCGTAGTAAAAAACTCCATTGAATCGCCAATGGCAACCAATGGTCCTCATACGACTCCATTGGACAATGAATGGGGACCCATTGAGATTTCCGCATTTTGCAATGGCGTATAGGAACGATCATTGATCAGTGAATGGATATCCATTGAAAAGTCACCATTGCCCAATGACGTCCATTAAACAACAAATGTGGATGAACCGAATGATCACCATTACTCAATGATGCCCATTGGAAAGCAAATGCTGATGGATCGAGCGATCAGCATTGCCCAATGGTGTCCAATGGAAGGCAAATGCTGATGCACGAAATGATCAGCTTTACCCAATGATATCCATTGGGAAGTAAATGCGGATGAACTGAATGATCAGCACTACCCAAAGATGTCCATTGGAAACCGCGTCGCGTTAGTTCCGAGACTTGGCGCGAGATGTCGCAGGACGGCAACCCGCTGAACTCCCAAACGAATTATGCGAAGAGTATGCTTATCTAGACGAGTTTGAGCAGGGAATATTAGCAGAAGTTGGTGTCCAAAAAATCCATGCAAGGAGTTCTTGTCGACTGATGCCCATGGGATAATCCCTATTCCGTTTGAAATGGGAAAGTCAATCCTCATTGGAAAATCCCTATTCGATTTCAAATGGGGAATTCAATGGCGAAAATGTCCTTGGGCAATTCGGCATTCATCTCCATTGGTTATTTTGACAATGGGGAATGAATGGCGATTTTTCAATGGTGACGGATGGAGTTTTTTACTATATGAAAGAATCTCCATTGATTATCGCCATTCATTCCCCATTGCCTACAAAAACTAATGGAGATGAATGCCGAATTGCCTATGGGGATTTTCTTCATTGAATCCCCATAGGATAATCCCCATTCCGTTTCAAATGGGGAAGTCAATCCTTATTGGAAAATCCTCATTCGATTTCAAATGGGGAGTTCAATGGCGAAAATCCCCTTAGGCAATTCGGCATTCATCTCCGTTGGTTATTTTGGCTATGGGGAATGAATGGGGATTTTTCAATGGCGACGAATGGAGTTTTTTACTACGGGATATAAGAAATATACTCAAAAATATATTCGTGATAAGTACATTTTCGGCAGAAAATATTTCTTTGAAATATATATTAAATATATTTTAGATATATGATTATTGTGCATAAAAATATATTTTTTGATATATGTAAAAACATATATTGTGTATATGTAAACATATATTAAAATTATATCGAAAATATATAAAACGTACACTCAATATATATGTTTGATGCATTTAGTATATATCTTCAATACATTTTTCATATTTATATTGTAATATTTTTTTAATAGATTAAAAATATACCTAAAATCATACTTGCAATACATACATTTTCGGACAAAATATACTTAATATATCCAAAAATATATTTTCCGTAATATTTGCCGATATATTTTATTTCCATGTGGGATTAATTAGGTATTAAGAAACATTTTTCTCTGCTTAATTAATCATCGTGCAGAGATTTAAAATATACAAAAAATAATAACTACATTCCATTCTTCCATTTAGTTCGCCTTTATTAGTAATTATGGCCATGATCAAAAAGGAAGAAAATTGTAATCCGATCAAGTTTCGGGCGGGTAACAAAAATTTCTTCAACCCCAAAAAATTAAGGCTCGTGTCGCAGAGCTTTCGCATGAAATCTTTGAAATGACTGTAAATGTTGTAACCCACCACTGGAAAAACAAAAGGTCGTGCTCCTCATCCATTTTCCCTTCTCGATCGTACGACTTACGCCCTTTTGTCTGTCATTCGTAAACGATACACGTATATACGTGGGCATAAAGGTCTCGTGGTACTTGTGGAGTGGAAACGTGTCGCGAATACAATTTTTCGTCGGCGACGTGTTTGGAATAAATATAACCAGGCTCGGGGTAGTTCCGATCGACTGTAAAAGTCCACGTTGATCCAGTTTATAAGTAAGTTTAAGTCATTACTCGCGTTTGAGAAATTCGCGACGTGATACATTCGGGGGTCGGCGAACGAGGGGTTTATTCGCGAAACAGGTGAAAACTTTTCGTTTCTCCGGTCGGAAGAATTTTGATGTCACTTTCTTCTTTCACATTTTACTCAACGAACACATCATAAATTACGTATTACTCAATGTTAAGTCAAAAATACTAAATTTAGAGACCACTATTCTTGGTACGATTTTTATTCCAAAATTCAAATGAAACATTTGTAATTTCACAGAGAAAGTTTCGTTTTTGTGAGTATTCAATGTTGCTCTTTCATATGCTCAAAATTTTGAGTAAAATAGTTCATCAATTAAATTTTTTTAATAGAGAAATTATGCTTGTTTTTAACCTTCGAAACCCATGCAACCTCTTAAGGGGTTCAGTTTCGAAAGAATTTTTAAGAAAAAACACTTGTGGAGTTTGGGGTCAAAAATTTTGTTAAGGGGGGAAATACATAGAAATGGTCGACGACGACGACGAAAAATTTCGGGATTTTTTTTTCAACGCAACTACTCGACCAATCTTTTTGAAATTTTTAGGGTATTTTATTGTACCTTAGAAGGGATGAAAAAAATTTTTTTAAATCGATAATAAGTGTTCATCAGAAGCCTGCAGCTAATTGTAGCTGAACGAATTTTCCCCGCGAAGTCGAACTGCGGCAGCTGTAGTTTTTTTCAAAATCTGAAACAAAAAATTCAAAAACCATGACATTCTATATGAAAGTACGCTGTCGATAAACAAAAAAAAAATGTTTAAAAAATTGAATATTGTAATAACAGCGTCACTAGAGGAGAAAAAAAACGATTATTCACCGAAAATTTGTATGCAGAAAATGGTTGTTAAATTAATTTTTTATTGTATATGGAGGTTTATCGTCAAGGGTTTGCAATTATGTGTCTAAAATCCTTTGGTTTAATTGGTTCGAATGAATAGTTTCTTTTTATCGCCGCCGCAAATTTCGAAAATGTGGGTTGGGTTATTGGGTACAGGCTGCCGATGAACGATTATTGTCGATGTAAAAAAAATGTTTTCCATGCCTTATAATGTACAATAAAATGCCCTAAAAATTTCAAAACGATTGGTCAAGTAATTGGTTTGGAAAAAAATCCCTTAACTTTTCGTTGTTTTCAACCATTCCTATGTATTTCCCCCCTTAATTTTTGACGTGGAATAAAAAAATTGAATATTTCTCTTTTTTTTCTCCAACCGCATTGATTGAAAAAAGGTGGAGGAAGGGCGAATAAAGGAGACTTGGCCATTTTCTAATTTTCACGATTTTTTACGATTATTTTGCTTCGGGTTTCACGGTTAATATAAATTTTTCTTTTTTTTTTTTTTGCACAATTTACTTCAGTATATATTGGAATTTAGATTCTGAGTGTGGTATGTGTTGCGCGAAACTTTTCCATTGCCGGTTAGTTGAAATCAATACTCCGTCTCTCGTCCGTCTCTCGTCCAGGGACGAATTAAGAAGGGTGGCGACGCGATTGTGCTTTACAATTTTGGCACCAACTTCCCTACGTAAAAATCTCCCAAAATTTCGGGTGGGAGTCGAAAAACCTAAAGATCAAAATTCATAATGACCGAAATTCAGAAAATCGGATACGCGAATACTATTACCAACGAATAGTCTATCAATCATAATTTAAAATTCCCAAAAGACCATAATGTTATATTACGTTTTCACAATTTATGCAAATATGCAAAGCATGTTTATACCGAAAAGTTTTTTTCAGATTTGAAATCAGCAAACATAGCTAAATGCAAATTGTATGACAACGGCAGATTCAAATTCCAAAATATCTCATTTCCAAACAGGCATTATCACGATGGAGAAAAATTTCGAACATCAATATATCGATACTAAAAGATTAGATGGTTCAAAATACAGAAACTGAAAATCCCAAAATATAACCCCAATAAATGGGGCGGGGTCGAAGAGTCGACTAACCAATATTTCGAACGGCCGAAGTCCCGAATTTTACGATTACGAGCGTTAGAATAACGAAGCGCCGAAATCCCGATCGCCAGAAAGGAGAAAGTCGAGAGAGCCCACCCCATGCGTAAGAGAGAGAGGAGGCGCATCTCTCTCTCTCTTACGCATGGGGCGGCTCTCTCCGCTGTCGCTTTTCTGGCGTTCGGGATTTCGGCGCTTCGTTATTCGAACGCTCGTAATCGTGAAATTCGGGATTTAGGCCGTTCGAAATATTGGTTAGTCGACTCTTCGACCCCGCCCCCAATAAATGCCACCGGAAATGATCGTCCATTTCGGGTGCCTACAATTTGATCAGTCGGTATTTTGACCATTCGATATTTTGAACATTCGGTATTTTGACCATTCGCTATCCCAGTAATTTTGTACTTCCAGTTCGGTATTTAAATTTTCGGAATTTTGACATATGTTGGAATGACTTCTCCGATTCATCCAGTTTATGGAATTTGAACAATGCGCCTTATTGTCTCTTCGACGATTCATTTAACCGACATTTTATTTATCCAGTAGTTGAGACTTTCATACATTCATTTTCTGCATTTTTCAATCTCTCCTATATTAATCTTTTATATAATGCACGTGCGAATTATTAATTTTTGGAATACATAAATTTCTGAATTTCGGTCATTATGAATTTTGATCTTGAGGTTTTTCGACTCCCACCCCCTTTCACGCAATTGCATTTTTTAATCCCCATTTCCGGAAATTGGTACCAGCCCCTATATTAATAATAATAATAATAATAATAATAATAATAATAATAATGATATATTGATAAAATTGATGAAGCGTGTGGCATAAAAACCATCGGTTTTGTTTTCAATTCTTAAATCTCTTGAAATGTTGTGAATTTTTTGTTCGATCAGAAAACAGGAGTTTTTAATGTCTTGCTTTTACAGGAATTTGTTAAAGCATTATTTGAAGGAGATTTTTTCTTTTCTGACAGCATTTTTTGTAAGTTTGACCAATTTCAGGAGGTTTACCAGTGGTGTCTTTGAAAGCGATCATTTTTCAAAAACACAGTTTGAAAAAAAATTTGGTCAAAAAAGCCCACAGAAAATGTTTCGGAACTAAAATTTTTTCCTGAAATTAGCGAAACGTCAACAAAACAAATTGAAAAATGTTTTTTTCACGATAAGAAAAAAAACAAAGGATAAACATATAAAAAATGAATATTCAAGGGCTATTAGATAATGATAATATTAATGATAATGGACGACAAGAAAAACAAACAAAGCATGTACAAATGAAAACTGAATGTTCAAGGGCTGTTAGATAATGATTGTGTTGATGATAATGCACAAAAAAAAAAGCTATCGAGGTTGAGTGTAAATGCCGAACTACTCTTGATTGGATTTTTTTTTTACCGATCCACCATTCAATATCGAATTATATTTATTACATTTCCTCTAATTCTATGAATTCAACGTACAAAAAAAAAAGTAATGAGAAGAGTGAAAGAAAAATCTTCAAAGTTGGTGAATCAAAATACAAAAATAGTCTAAAACAAATAAAAACTATTAATGATGACAGATATTTATTGGCAAAATCATAATTTCGTTGTTGAAAAATCTTAATTTCAAAATAACACTAAATCTAATGGGACGTAAAGCAATTTCGTCCATCTGTCATCATTTATTTCAAAGATAAAATAATCAATCAATAAGAAATCGACGAAATCACCTGACATCCCTTAAGACAAACATTGCAAATAAAAAATTTTAATTACGAGTTTCCTAATGGTCTTAAAATTTTCACTATTTATCCAATAAATGGCTGTCATTATCGTTAATTACAGATTTTTCACATCATTTTGGTATTTGGCTTTAATTACTTTAAAAATGCTTCGCCCCTACAGTCCCAGCCAAAAATTTTATCTGATGAAAATTTCCGTAGTTCGTGATACAATAAAAATCTGAAAAAATTCAGCGACATTTGGCATGCCATAAACAACAATTATCCATAATAATATTGTCAAAAAGTTATTAATAAATTGTTTAAACAAACAATTATTCGACAATTTTTCGGTAAGTTCTTTTTTTTCTGAAACAAATCGAATGCGTTCAGTTTTCTGAACGCATATGAATTTTTTCAGAATCTCCTCTCTATTTTGAGATATTATAAAAAACATTCTGAAATACAAACAAAAAATTGCCAATTT
This sequence comes from Alloplasta piceator, assembly GCA_946863875.1. Lineage (NCBI taxonomy): Eukaryota > Metazoa > Arthropoda > Insecta > Hymenoptera > Ichneumonidae > Alloplasta > Alloplasta piceator. The sequence continues at coordinate 9,568,805 of OX333075.1, read as the reverse complement.
TATATATGGTTTTTGCACACAGGTTTATCGTTAGCTTTGAAAAAGTTTCAAAGACACTGGGCCAAAAAATACATAAGTACAGTCATTCTATAAATTTCAAAACGAACTTAGCGAAAAAATGTTGAATAATTATTTGTCTAAACGATTTATTAATAACTTTTGGGCAATATTATTATTGATAATTGTTGTTTATTGCATGCCAAATATTGCTGCAAATAATGCATTTTTTCATATCTATATTGTATCACGAAGTAAAGAAATTTCCATCAGCTGAAATTTTTTGCTGGGACGGTAGGAGCATCCTTAGAGCGATTTTCGGAAGAAATTTCAATCTTCAAGAGCTTTGAGGAACATAAAAATATATTTCGCGTCTGGTTAGATCTTGCGAGAGAATCTTTTCCGCATGAAAGGAAAAATCATTTTGCGTTTGAAGGAACGAATGAGGATCAAAATAGTGCCACTGTACAATTTATAGTGAAAATGCATCAACGAAAATTGAAGAGGTTCAGAGGGCTGCAATTTGCCAGTCATATCACTTCCGGGACTCCTCAAGGAAACGTTATATTCGCGTTTAATCTCTCGGAAGCATCTCCCTCTCTCTCTCTCTCTCTCTCTCTCTCTCCAGCTTCCACCCATTCAATTTGCACGTTAAGTACAGAGACCGAGCTTACGTAATTAAAGCGGACACCTGATTTGCCGCTTCCGCGTGTATATAACATTGGAACATCTACCGCATAACGACGTGAGGTTACAAAATACACACGTGCGTATATTTCATTTATCTTGCACCAATTGAATGGGACCCACTAAAATATGATATCCGAGGTAGGAAATCAAAAGGTTGACGATGGAAACAAGCTCGTGCGAGCCTTGTTTCACCGAGCCTGAGTGAGACAGACCTGGGCCAGGTTTCATTGCATCGTTTAGAGAAGCCTGAAACCGAGACTGGCTGCTTAGCCTAAACTCAAGGTTATTTCAAGCTTTATTCAGCCGGTGAATTTTAAGGCTGAAAAATCAAGGCTGAATGCAGGTTTGTTTCAGGTTGCGATAAAATAAAATAAAATTTGAGCCTTGTTGTTTCGTCGTTTCAGGCTTTGTACAGGCTTCTTATACCAGCCTTTGGTTAAGGTGCAAGAGCTTGATGAAACCGCGTTATCATTCAGAGGTTTTGCTAGGCCTGAAATCAGGCTGGTGCTCAGCCTGAATTAAAAAATGTGAGCCTTGTTTCAGAGCTTGGTGAGCCCTTTTTTCATCGTCAATTCCTACCGGGGATATGCATTTTTTTAACGGGTAATACCCAGTCAGAAGGCAAAAAAGGCGATTTGTCCAGAATTTTTTCTGTAAAGACATTTTAATCTATTTACGTAAAAATTTATATACATTTTCGTAACCTTTAACTTTATTTTGATACATTTTTTTTTAAGTAATGATTCTTGAAACCGCCGCAGCCGATCTCCGGAAAGTCCTCTAAAAAAGACATCTTACGGTGAGCACGACATCTCTCGATTGGATCATAAAAAATGGAAAAATTAAAAAAGATTTCGTTAATATAAGGCATAATCTAGTATTTAATCGAAGGAATAAACAAAATATAAATTTTCAACAAAACGGCGGCTTCTAAAAAAAAATTTCGATTCTTGATGGAAATTTTTGTCTTAAATTGTTTATAAAAGGGAAAATATTTATCGGTAAGAAAAAACCTTCGATTAATTGCTGAAAAACATATTCACAAAGCTTGTGTAAAAATTTGAGACTGATCGGTTGTGCCGTTTTTGAGAAATCTTGCTCACCGACTCAAAAAACACAGTTCCGAAAAAAACGCGTTCAAAGTTTCAAAAGCACTTTACTAATAGTAATTACGGGTTTACAAATATGCCTATAACTTTAAAAATATTTCTCGGATTTACATGAAATGTTCTGTGTATGTACTTAAATATATCGACGGCAGTATGGAAGAACGTGCTATCTCAAATTGTGCTAGAAGAACGTGCTATCACAAATAGTGTTAGAAAAACGTGCTATCTCAAATTGTGCTAGAAAAACGTGCTATATCAAATTGTGCTAGAAGAACGTCCCATGCAGAAATTTCGATAGGGATCCGGTGGGATTCTGGCGCGCATCCCGGCCTCCCCATCGGGATCTAATGCGACGTCAGATTGGATTCCAATCGTGATTGTAACATCCGCCCATTAGATTCGAATGGGGATACGCAAACGGGATCCTGTAGGGATACCCAACCGGGATCCTGTAGGGATACCAAACGGTATCCTGTAGGGATACCGAACCGAATCAATTTTTATTAGAATTTATATTAATTTTTTTATTTTGTTAAAGTCTGTGAAAGGTTTTACAAAGCTCCCAATCTCAAGTATTTATTTTTAATGAATAATAAATATTTATTAACTATTATAATCGTTATCAAAACGGTGGAAAACTTGTATTGTTCCTAACCTGGAATTGAAGCACGTGCTTCGGCATGGCGTTGCAGTTCGAGATTAATTTCCCGACGTATTTTCCGACATCGTTGTACGCGAATGCGAGTTTTCTCACGCTCATTCATTTCGTTGTTCATCAATAATAGAATCAGATCACCAAATATATTGAAAGCACAAAATAAACACACGACATAACCTCACTGGCATCGCACAGGTAATAATACTAAATCCCGCACGGCTCACGAGTACGCCATCTATATGATCCAGACCTACGACCGTCATACTCGATCCACATAGGAATCTTATGGGGACATGGTAAATGGGAGTGACGTCATATGGCGATGCAACCTGGATTTTAATAGGGAGTCCCGATTTGGGGAATCCACAGCAAATCCCGATAGGAGCGCCCATAGGGACGCCCGTATTCGGGAATCCATAACAAATCCTAATAAGAACGCCCATAGGGACGCCCGTTTTGGGGAATCCATAGTAAATCCTAGATAGAGACCCCCATAGGGACGCCCGTTTTGGGGAATCTATAGCAAATCCCGATAGGGATCCCCATAGGGACGCCCGTTTTGGGGAGTCCATGCCGAATCCCGACAGGGATTTGATGGGACGTAGGGTGTCCCTATCGAAATTTCTGCATGGGGTGCTATCACAAATTATGAGAGAAGAAGGTGGTATCTCCAATTGATCACAATTGTAGATACCACCTTCTTCTCTCATAATTTGTGATAGCACGTTCTTCTAGCACAATTTGATATAGCACGTTTTTCTAGCACAATTTGAGATAGCACGTTCTTGTAGCACAATTTGAGATAGCACGTTCTTTTAACGCAGTTTGTGATAGCACGTTCTTCCAGCACAATTTGAGATAGCACGTTCTTCCATACTGCCGTCGATATGTACATTACGAAAATGAAATTGAAAAAAATTAATTTTTCGAAAATTCCGAATGCGTATAACCCCTTAATCAAAATGATCTTTCGCCATCGGTACTTGACGTTTGCTATTATCAGTGAGAAATGCTACGAAGCTCTGTTTATTTATTTATTGTCAATTCACTTTGACAGACATTGCAAACTGCAGTGTTTACAAATGGAAGTGAAAAAAAAATACCGTCCAAGGTTTCTTCCTCGTTTAATGCTCGTTTGCAACGACATTTCCCGACACTCACAACGAGACCACGATCTAATCGATCCTTTATCAACGACATATATATGGGGCATTCCACGTCAAATCGACCACTTTTGAACCGGACTCCTCCTTAAAAAATAAGTCAATTTCTGAAGAAGTCATAGCTATTAGAAAAAAAAAGTTTTTTTTTTCATTTGAGTAAAAAAATTTGAAAATTTCCTGAAAAATGTTTTTTATGGATTAGAAAAGGAAAACAAAATTTCAGCCGAATCGAAAGACATCGGGTTTAAAAGTGGTTGGTTTGACATGGAATGTCCCATATATATATACCTTTTGGGCTTCGCACGTCTGTCGATATACGTGATCTTAATTATGATAAAACACGATGGCAACAAATGATTTCGTTGGCCAGATGAACCAGACATTTGTAGCAATCATAGCGTTTAACCTTCGGCAAGGTAAGGTCATATATTTGTTATCATTTTTCTTTTTGCTTTTTAATGATCAATGTATCTTATTGATTTGCGTTATCTGCGACGGTGATCACGCGATCGTTGGGAGATTCCTCTTCCATCGATTCGGCAGTTACTTACAGTAATTACTGCGATCAATCTTTCGATTTCCAATGATCATCGATCGAGAATTATCAATTGGAGAGAATTTTCGTTATTTCAAGGTATTTATGAATTTTGTGATAACGACTAAAATTAAAATAATTTTGTTAAAATAGTTCAATTAAATTAAATTAACATATTTTAGATTCAAATAGTTAAATAGTTAAAATAGTTTTAAAATAGTTTTGTTCAATTGCGAAAATGATTTAAGCAATATGCTATTAGTAAGAAGAGATATTTTATTGCGGACATTTTTTTTTTCGCGAAAACAAAGCTTCCTTTATGAGGAAGCAAAAAACGTCAAAATTTCCGTCGTCACAGTGGACTACTACCTTAAGGGCCGGTCTGATTCCTAAAAAATATTTTTATTGCACTCCGTGCGCAAAATGCCACTTTGCGCACTCGTACAATAAAATTTCGTACGATACTATTATATACTATTATTTACTATTATATACTATTATATGGTCGAAAGACTCCGTCAAGTTTTAAAGACGATTAGGAAGCTGATTATTGAAAAAAATTTGTTTAAAATTTTGAAAAATAACATGTCAAGTTATGAGAAATAGAGCAATGTCGTCGATCTGTCATCGTTTGTTTCAATGGTAGAAAAATAAATCGTCACGAGATCGACGAAATCACTACACTTCCCATAACTCAAGATGTTATTTTTCAAATTTTCTAAATAAAAACTTTACACGAGCTTCAAAATTGTCCTAAAATTTTTACTTACTCTTACTTGAAGTTCTGTGTGATTTCTTACTCGTCCAAAGATTGAAAAGAGTAAGTTTATCATCTTTTCTGTGTATATATGAGGCAGCCCATCCCAAATCGGACAGTTCGAAAAACTTTTTTTTTTTTTTTCCTCAATTTTTTTATATTTTTGAGTATCCATTACACCCTTCCTGTTAAATTTTGAGATTTTTTTAATTACCCGTTCAAAAGATATTAAATTAACAAAGAAACCGCTCTTTTTTTGGTATCTTGGTCATAACTTCTTTAATAATCGTCCAAATTAAAAGTTTTTTTTCAAAATTTTTGCTTGTTCATGGCCTTTTCAGAAAAAAAATACAACAAAAATATTCGACGTGTTTTTGAATGAGTTTTTTAAGTTTTAGACATTTAATCGCGTTTTTAAAAGTGAATGTCATTTTTTTTTTTTTTAATTTTTTTTTTCAAACATCTATCTATTCAACAATTTTTGAGACAGGTCCGATCGTGGAATCTCGATAACTACTATTTTTTTTCGATTTTTGAAAATAAATTTTTTTTCTTCTTTAAATTATTATGAATACCAATTTTTGTTACTGCATAGTATTTTTTTAATAATTTTAAATTAATTTGGACACCTTTTCATTGTTAACAGATTTTTAAAATTAATAATTAATCGATGAGCAAATAACAACAGTTCAAAAATTGCATGAGTGGGCATTGAACCTAAATAGTCTACCGAATATTGCTGTCAAATTTTCACATGAGAAACATTATTCAGATGCAAAAGAAAGATTTTATTTGCGATAAAATACTGCGAAGTCAATCACAGGAGGACACAAAAATTTCATTCAATTATTCCAATGAGCAACGGAAATGTATTGGCAAAGGAATATTCTAATTCAGGAACAGACAGAAACAGACTTGACGATTAATTATTAATTTTAAGAACCTGTTAACCTGTTTAAAAGTGTCAAGATAAATTCTAAATATTGAAAAAAATACTGTACAGTTACAAAAATTAGTATTCATAATAATGTATTAAAAAAAAAAATTATTTTCAAAAATCGGAAAAAAATAGTATTTATTGAGATCCCACGATCGTACTAGTGTTAAAAATTGTTGAATAGATAGAAGTTTGAAACAAAAATTTAAAAAAAAAATTAAAAATGACATTCATTTTTAAAAACGCGATTTAACGTTTAAAACCCAAAAAACTCATTCAAAAACACGTCGAATATTTTTGTTGTATTTTATTCTGAAAAAGCCATAAAAAAACAAAAATTTTGAAAAAAAACTTTTAATTTGGACCATTATTAAAGAAGTTATGACCAAAATCCCAAAATCTCAAAATTTAACAGGAAGGGTCTTTTGGTGGGTACTCAAAAATATAAAAAAATTGAAGAAATAAACAAAAAAGTTTCAACCCTTCTAACCACAATAAAATTTTCAAAATTTCACACAATTTTTTTTTTTAATGCTCATAACTTTAAAAAAAACGAAGATACCATAATAATATAGAGGATCTTTTTTTTCCCTTGAGTTATAGTTATATAAAAAAAATACAAAAAAAAATATCGAAATTAATTTTCATGTTTTTTTTTTCAGTTTTAAACGCAGAATATTTTTTTTTTTTAACTTGGGCCATTCTGTTTTTTTTTCAAATTCACCACTTTTTAAGAGATATTTTCACAAGTACTCAAAAATCCGCAGCTGAAATTCATAACTTGTATTGTTTGTCTATTTTTGGAGTTATAGATAACACTAAAATAGGCAAAAAATACAAGTTACGAATATCGCAAGTTCCGGATTTTTTAATACTTGTAAAAACGTCTCTTTAAAAGTAGTAAATTTTTTCAAAAAAATCAACATGGTCCAAATTTAAAAAAAAATTATATATTTCGGGTTTAAAACTAAAAAAAACGAAAGAAAATTAATTTCAATAATTTTTTTTTGTATTTTTTTTTTTTTTTAAGCTACAATGCAAGACAAAAAATAACAGATCTTTTGCATACTCTCTTCAAGTTTGCATACTTTTCTGAAATTATAAGTTCTAACCTTGGAAAAAAGTCATCTGCGTCTACAAAACGGATGTTCTTCGAACCTCACACATTCGAAGGTACAATTTGACTATTTTTACGCCACAGCGTCGCGAATTCCCTCGGTGAAATGATGTAGAACCGTGTAAAAAAGGACCTTTTTTGTGCGTAGTATAATATACGTGGAAAGGAAGAAAGATCCGCAATATCCTCCGTGCGGAAAATCGTCGCTCGAGTCGGGACAGCAGAGAGAGAGAGAGAGAGAGAAAGAGAGCGAGAGAGAGAGAGAGAGAGAGAGAGAGAGAGAGAGAGAGAGAGAGAGAGAGAGAGAGAGAGAGAGAGAGAGAGAGAGAGAGAGAGAGAGAGAGAGAGAGAGAGAGAGAGAGAGAGAGAGGATCGGCTCGAACAGTATAACTTTCCGCCGTCAAAGGTTAACGGAGCGAAAATATTTATGTGTACCGTGAAAACATTGCCGCAATGGCGTACACGGACAATTAATTGTTCACAGACAAAGGGATATCAAAGAGGGTGCCTAAATATATATATATATCACATATATATATATATTATATACATATACGCAGGCAAAACGATGGCGGCGATGGGAATGGAGGGCAGGGGGTAGTTTAGGGGACGGTGAGGACCCGCAGTCCCTGCGGCATCAATTACGTCGCAAAACGCGCCCGTTTTGCGCCCATCGCAATTAAAGCAAAAAAACGGAATACATTCACGATCTGTGGACCCAGACAAAGATAGAGAGAGAGAGAGAGAGAGAGAGAGAGAGAGAGAGGGTGACAGAGAGAAAGAGTGAAGGGAGCGAAAGAGATAAACCGGGAACGAATATCGAACCCCTTCGATTTTACACAGAAAATACCGTGTCATACGGGCCATTCATTTATATGTATATGGGGTATTCCACGGGTAGCGGGACAGGTTTTGGCCGCGGGTCTCAAAATTTTTCGCCCATTAATATATCGTCTTCGTGTATCGTATAAAAACATTTCCATGTAGTTATGGACCCCTGCTCGGGGAATGTGTCACCGAAATTTTGAGGTTATGCACGAATAATATACATGTCAGCAGATGTCCGGTTACTGGGACTGAACGTAGTCGCGAACAAGTACCGATATCCGGACACATGATCGGTTATCGGTACAAGATACATTGCGTATGTACCAATAACCGGTCATGAAAATTAAGTACTTAAAACGCATTTTTGGCTAATTGAGACACTATGATCAAATTAATGGTATCTTTCCGAATAAAAACAGCTAAAGCTCAGTTCGAAAACAATAAAAACCACTTCGAAATAGCTTCAATGAGATATCGCGATTCCTTAGTACTTCAGCTTAGATAATGGCTTCGGTGCCCCGAATAGTACGCGTGCCGTCATATTTATCCAAAATTAAATTACAGACGATTCTTGAACTATTAAAAGTAGTGTCATAAACGTAGATTATGAATCCTGGATATTAAATCAATTCACAGTTTAAGATTTCTCGTAAGTGAACGCTTAACTTGCTGATATATTGGTTCAAGTGCTCGGGTACTGGGACGTGGTCGGGTATTGGGACATTTACCTTAACAAAAACAAAGTCTTAAACAGGGTTCATAACTGCATGGAAATGTTTTTAAATGATATAATAAACGATGTATTAACGAACGAAAAATTTTGAAACCCGCGGCCAAAACCTGTCCCGTTACGCATGGAATACCCCATATATTGTAGGTATAATATATAGGTACGTGGGGGACCATTCCGAATTTCAATGGCGTCTAGAATCGAGCATTGTTCCGCGTTAACTATTATGCTTCATGGCGCCCTCTTCGTGTAAAAATGTGCAAACCAATCATTCAATTAACCATCACGGATCGTCAATAAAAATTCAATCCATAAAAATCTTTGCATGGAGTGAGGATCATAAATGAAGGAAAATATACGAGATAGTGGAATTCGCAAATTTCCATTGACGATTTTATTTCTCATTTCTTCAGAGTATGTGGAGACGATGCTTGATTCAAAATCTTTTTAACGAGGGTTAAAACAGTCAATTATTTCTCAAAATTAAGCACTGATTTCATTCGAGCCACCGTTCAATTCAATCTGTATCTGAGCCAGTGTTTTGCCCTTGGTCTCTGGTACAAGGAAAAGCACGAACAGAACGCTGAGCGCGCAAATTGCCGAAAACAGCCAAAAAGTTCCGTGTGATCCGATTTGTCGCTTGACAGTGCCGTAAAATTTCGTGACGACGAATGTCATTAGCCAATTAGCGAGACAAGCGCTGCTACCGGCGATTCCTTTGATCTGTGGTGAGAACAATTCGCCAATCATCATCCACGGTACCGGGGCAAAGCCGAACGAAATGAATACATTGAAGAAGCAGATGCAAGCGAGTGGCAACCACCGAAAATTTATCATCGGGGTGCCATTATCGTCGAGATAAAAGTACAAACCAAGAACGAACGTGGCGAGGCACATTACCGTACCGGAAATTGTCAACAAGGGTCTTCTGCCCCATTTGTCAACGACCAGAGTGAACAAAAACACAGCCGTAACTTGCATCGTGCCTATAACGATCGTTGACCAATCGGAGTCCTGACCAGTAGCATCGTGAAAGATGCTATGGGCATAGAATATGATGACGTCAATGCCACTAAAGGCCTGAAAGAACATGAGACCGTAGCCGATGAGCAAACCCTTGACGACTCCCCGTGATTTAAATGCCGCCAGAAAAGCGACGCAATTGTATTCGGCATCATTCTCCAGTGCTTTACTAAACTCCGTCAATTCGGACTCCACATCGTAATGCGAACCTCGTAACCAGATTAGTGTCTCACGAGCCGCTTGCCGATTGCCCTTTGACAAATGATAAGTTGGTGTTTCTGGCATGAAGAAGAAGATGGTGAAGAAAAACAGCGGTACGGTTGCCGAAATCAACGATAAGATGTGCATGTTGCGAATCAAGCCCAAGATATAAGCTGTCAGAATACCCAAACAAAGAAACAACTCGAAATAAGAACCCAATCTACCGCGTGTCTGTTTGTCGGAAATTTCGGCAGTGTACATTGGACCCGTAACGCAGAATGCACCGCCGCTGACACCCAACAAAAAACGTCCGAACATGAGTGTTTCGATCCTATTCGGCCATATAACGCAGATCCAACCGATGACGAATGGCAGTGTCAGCAGGAGCATCGATCTTCGTCGACCTATGAAATTCGTAAGCATACCAATGGGTATGCAAATCGTCGCTGCTCCGACATTGAATATCGATGATATCCACGAGAATTCATCGGGATCAATGCTGAAATCGTACACGAGATTAGCGCCGTCATCACCGGCGGGCGATGTCCAACCGTAGACCAAACCAGCGGCCAAAGCTCCCAGCGATGCTGACAAACCAGCTACGTATTGGGGTAATTTTCGCGGATTAACTGTCTCGTTATCGACACCCCCAGTCATATTCTCGACTGTTCGGGAAATATGCTTCCCCATCAGTTTTTTGCACTATTGCATTGATTCTGCAACATCCATTTATCATTCCGTTATCCAGAACTGAAATAAGGGATTGAGAGGTTAGGTTAACCTGGAACATGAAAAAAAGGCATTAATTGCTATTCCGTAAACAGGATTTTAATATACGATTAGAAAAAAGCAGTTTTTCTTATAGTGGAGTGACTAGTAGACCTTTAAATGTGTCATTTTTATTGTATTCTTAATTTTTTTTAATTTTACCAACCTATTTATTTTATGGTGCCTAAAACCAGAATTAGAAAAATTGTGGTGCATCCTAAATCAATGGCTCATCAAAATATCAGCATCATTTTCGTCTTGATGTCTTTTGGACTTCATGCAGATACACCTGTCCTGGATTGCATTAAAATTATAATCGTCACTGCCCTATTAAGTATTCTCTATCACAATTGTCATTCATTCTCGGATTTCCAAATTTAACTTGATGGCATTGGCACTGTGAATAGCCAAACCAAAATTACGACAATTGTGGTGCATCCCAAATCAATGGCTCATCAAAACATCAGCATCATTTTCGTCTTGATGTCTTTTGGACTTGATGCAGACACACCTGTCCTGGATTGCATCAAAATTATAATCGCCACTGCCCTTTTAAGTATTCTCTATAACATCTGTGATTGATTCTCGGATTTCCAAAGTTGTCTTGATGACATTGGCACTGTGAATGGCCAACCCAAAATTAGGACAATGCTGGTGCATCCCAAATCAATGGCTCATCAAAACATCAACACCATTTTCGTCTTGATGTCTTTTGGACTTGATGCAGATCTACCTGTCCTGCACCAAAATTATAATCGTCACCGTTCTTTCAAGGTTCTCCAAAACAATTGTGATTGATTGTCGGATTTCCAAAGTTGACTTGATGAAATTGGCACTGTGAATGGCCAAACCAGAACTTTGACAATTGTGGTGCATCCCAAATCAATGGCTCATCGAAACATCGGCATCATTTTCGTTTTGGTCTCTTTTGGGCTTGATACAGATCCAACTGGCCTGGATTGCACCAAAAATATAATCAACACTGTCCTTTCAAGGTTCGCTATCACAATAGCGATTCATGTTCTGATTTCCAAAGTTGACTCAATGACTTTGGCACTGTGAATAGCGAAACTTTTGGGGTATCGATTGACTGGTTTGATGCAGGACTAGCTAACAAACTTTAGGGAACTTCTCTGCCTTTGGTGATGAACGACTACTTTTTTCTTGCTTTTTCTCGTGAATCCCTCTCCTACATCAATGGGAAGCTCCGCCAGAGATTAAACGCGTATATTCATATGGCTTTGGGAAGCATTAAGTTGCACGTGGTCGCATTTCCTGAGTTTACGACACGATCAACTTTGCCGCTGAAAGCGATATCTCAGGATCATCTGCTGATAGACGCCGAAGCTCTACCAAGACTCAAGGCTTTGACGTCGTAATCGTGGAGGGCTGATAATGATTATTTTTAAGTTCTTATATTATTATCACCGCGTGGTAGGTACGAAAAGCTTCTGATAAGCCGATACCAAGTCGATGATGATATGGCGTTACGGAAGATAAATGAATGTACTTGAAAATCGATGGGTGTGTAAATCATAGGTCCCGTTCAAAATCATAAAGGGAATATATATTTCCCTCGGATTCACCGATTTCCGTATAACTAAAATCAGTCGAGGATATATGGTTCGTGTTTACGGGAATATGGAGAGACACAGAGAGAGAAAACTCCGCCAGTACGAGCTTGATCCGATGAGATCGAGCGTTATCTACAGACCGATGAGCCTCAATGGCGCACGTGTTGCATCCTCGGCATATTCTTGGCAATGTACGATCCCCGAGCTTCACATTTCGTATAGCGTGGATATCATTGAGGCAAATATCGGGAAAAGTTATTGCCACAATTTCACGATTACCCGATCGACTTAAGGTGAACGAATATCAGGTGCACACTGAGAAAAGTAAATAGTCAAATCAAATAAATAAATTCAGTTGACTTCGAATTGGTTGACTCGCACTTGGAATAGTCTGAGTAACGGAATATTTATTAGAGTTGACAAAATAAATGATTCGGTATACCAATATAAACAGTTGACTTCATATAGATGATTCAAGTTTTTATCCAGTTCCGACAATGCATGACGCATTGTCGGAACTGGATTGAAATGGTGACCTGACTGATATATTGTTGAAACAACTAAAGTTGATAGGTTGTGATAAGTGAATGACATATTTGTTGCAATCCAATTCTGCATCGCTTCAATCCACGTAAATAGTTCAGAAAACTGAATAATCTATTGGATAGCCTATACAATGGGTTCGTTTTTATAGAGTTGATTCAACTGAACCATTGTTAGATGAACGATAAATGCGCATCAACCTAACGCTCATATTTAGTTCATCTAATCGTTGGTTACATTCAAGTTTCTCAAGTTGTCATGCATTGTCGGGACTGGATGGAAATGGTGACCTGACTGATTTATTGTTGAAACAACTAAAGTTGATAGGTTGTGATAACTGAATGACATTTTTTGTTACAATCCAATTCTGCATCGCTTCAATCCACGTAAATAGTTCAGAAAACTGAATAATCTATTGGATAGCCTAGACAATGGGTTCGTTTTTCTAAAGTCGATTCAACTGAATCATTGTTCCCACGCGGAAAAAAGTATATTTGTCATATATCCCAGATGCATAATTAATATATGTCATATAAAACGGCAAAAATTTGTATATTCGTCATACATGAGACAAGTATGACATAATATATTTTTCATGTATATGTAATGCATGTATTTCTCATATATTTCTCATATATTTGCGATACATGATTCATACTTGGCATACATGAATTATATATTTCTCATACGTATTTGAAAGTGTTAATGAAAAAAAGTTATTCATAAACAAAATAGATTTCCCCTTGCCGGAAAAAATTCGAATCTTCATAACCCCTAACTTTTTTCAAGTGCATAGTAGTAGGCGATAGCGTAATAGGTAGCGTGTTAGGTAGTTAGGTACGATAGGTATGATGGTAGGCAGGGTCGAGGATTCGATTCCCAGTCGGGCAAAGAAATTAGATCGCAGATTTTTCTTTTTTTTTCGATTTATCTCTTTTTAGGGCCGCTAAACTATGCATATTAAATTATTTTGCAAGGGTTTCATATTTTTTATAACATGTTTAGCAACAATTAATTAACACGCATTTCATTGAATCAATCATGTTTCCTGTTGATTGGACTAATTACCGGTTAGATACAACTCTATTTCAGTTAATATAAAATAACATTCTATTGAACCAACAATGTTATGTATTGGTTGGACTAATTGCCCGTTAGATGCGACTCGACTCAGTCAACTCAAAATAGCTTTTCATTGAATCAACAATTTTATTCACAACAGTGACTATCGTTAAGCTCAGCCATTTTTTTAAATAATTTTTTTCGCGAAATGCTGCTGATTTGAATTTCTTTTTCTTTTTTAGAGCGTCGCATTTTTGAATTTGTATACTTTAAGAAAATGGAAAAAAATAGTTCGATTTTTAGACCCATCATAGTGATGTTCCCCCTTAACATTCTCAGGGGAAATCATTTATTTATAATATTAGTCAAAATGAATTACGAAAGTTGAGAAAAGCAATTTTTTAATGCAATAAATACATTATTTTATTCAAGCTCTTGACCATATAAAAGAGCAGCATTTAAACAATATTTTGTAAAATTATCATCTAAAAATTTGGAAAATTCAACCAAGATTTTGTTTCCGGAGACTCCACAAAAAAGGGTCCTATTGATGGTCAAGATAACTCATTATAACTGTATCTAAAATCAAAAGACGAAATTTTATTTGTTAGTAGATAAGTATAGCTTATGAGTGGACGAGGAATTTAAAGAAAAAATAAAAATTTTGATTTTTTTGCAGAGTTATATGCAAAACAGTGCAATTTACATTACGAATAACCCTGTAAAATTAGTTGTTATTGCTAAAACATACCTAAACCTTCGGACACAACTTTCAAAGAGAAATTAGCGTGACTCCTCGAGGAAAATTAATTTTGGGAAAATGCCTATTTCTGATGAATTCGAAGATGAATTCTGAACAACTATAGTATGTTTGAATTTTTTTTTAAATTACAATATTTTTAAAAAAACATTAGGGTTGTGCCATCGTTTTTGTTATGAAAAATGGCTGGATAAATTTTTTCAAATTCAGTCGCTGAATCGCAATCCGGGAAATTTTCACTGAATGCTTCTCAAGACTAAAAAAAAATAAGTATATCACTTTTGTTTAATGCACTGATGATCGAGAGAAAAAAAATTGTGCAGTGAATTTACAAGCAGTATGAAACAGACCATTTATGTTGTACACTATGATCGCGAAAATTCAAGGCTCTAGCAATGAAATTTAAACTCACGTACTTCAATATATATATATGGGGCATTCCATCCCAAATCGGACAGTTCGAAAAACTTTTTTTTTAATTTCCTCAATTTTTTTATATTTTTGAGTACCCATCAAAAGACCCTTCCTGTTAAATTTTGAGATTTTTTTGATTACCCGTTCAAAAGATATTAAATTAAAAAAAAAAACCGCTCTTTTTTTGGTATTTTGGTCATAACTTCTTTCATAATGGTCCAAATTAAAAGTTTTTTTTCAAATTTTTTGTTTTTTAATGGCCTTTTCAGAAAAAAAATACAACGAAAATATTCGACATGTTTTTGAATGAGTTTTTTGAGTTTTAAACATTAAATCGCGTTTTTAAAAGTGAATATCATTTTTATTTTTTTACAACAATTTTTATAACTAGTCCGATCGTGGGATCTCAATAACTAATATTTTTGTCGATTTTTGAAAATTAAAAATTGTTTTTTTTTCAATAAATTATTATGAATACCAATTTCTGTTACTGTATAGTATTTTTTTAATCATTTTGAATTAATTTAGACACTTTTTCATTGTGAACAGATTTTTAAAATAAATAATTAATCGATGAGCGAATAACAACAGTTCAAGAATTGTATGAGTGAGCATTGAACCTAACTAGTCTTACGAATATTGCTGTCAAATTTTCACATGAGAAACATTATTCAGATGCAAAAGAAAGATTTTATTTGCGATAAAATACTGCGAAGTCAATCACAGGAGGACACAAAAATTTAATTCAATTATTCCAATGAGCAACGGAAACGTATTGGCAAAGGAATATTTTAATTCAGGAAATAATCGTATGTGTATAGTTTTCAAAAAAAAATACGTGAATAAATAAAAACCGTTGTTATTATTGTTCATAAACGGACTTAACGATTAATTATTAATTTTAAGAACTTGTTAACAATAAAAAAGTGTCAAAATAAATTCTAAATATTGAAAAAAATACTATACAGTAACAAAAATTGGTATTCATAATAATTTATGAAAAAAAAAAACAATTTTTAATTTTCAAAAATCGAAAAAAATAGTAGTTATTGAGATCCCACGATCGGACTAGTCTTAAAAATTGTTGAATAGATAGATGTTTGAAACATAAAATTTAAAAAAAAAATCAAAAATGACAATCACTTTTAAAAACGTGATCTAAAGTTTAAAACTCAAAAAACTCATCAAAAAAAACGTTGAATATTTATGTTGTATTTTTTTCTGAAAAGGCCATAAAAAACAAAAATGTTGAAAAAAAAACTTTTAATTTGGACCATTATTAAAGAAGTTATGACCAAAATATCAAAAAAAGAGCGGTTTTTTTTTTAATTTAATATCTTTCGAACGGGTAATCAAAAAAATCTCAAAATTTAACAGGAAGGGTCTCTTGATGGGTACTCAAAAATATAAAAAAAATTGAGGAAATTAAAAAAAAAAGTTTTTCAAACTGTCCGATTTGGGATGGAATGCCCCATATATATTTGATACGTACAGATCCCTATTTTATTATTTTATATGTATAGCACGTTGTCTCGGACTCGTCCTCGCAAGATTAATCCTTGGTGTGTCTTGCATAGAATTTGACGAATCATTGCAAAATCATAACGTCATATATGCATGAACATAGCTCTACTTTGATACTACTCTTAAATAAAAGGATCATAAAACATGGACCTTATTTATTCATTTTTAAATAAGGATTACGGAATCACATTTTATATGCATGCATAATTTATAATAAATTAGAGAAGAGTGAGGTAATATGGCTCGAGCAAGGAAATTATTCAAAGGCTCTTTGATAAAAACGGCATTTCACTGAGGAGAAATTATCAGTTCATTTTCCGGGTGGGGGTCGAAGTGTCGACTAACCAATATTTCGAACGGTCGAAATCCCGAATTTCACGATTACGAGCGTTAGAATAACGAAGCACCGAAATCCCGAACGCCAGAAAAGGGGAAGCGGAGAGAGCCGCCCCATGCGTAAGAGAGAGAGAGATGCGCCTCCTCTCTCTCTTACGCATGGGGTGGGCTCTCTCGACTTTCTCTTTTCTGGCGATCGGGATTTCGGCGCTTCGTTATTCTAACGCTCGTAATCGTGAAATTCGGGATTTCGGCCGTTCGAAATATTGGTTAGTCGACTCTTCGACCCCCACCCGACCCCATTTTCCAATCGCAACAAGAGTTAAGAACAGTGATCGACAAAAAAGAATCTATCTATTTTTATTATCAAATTTTTTCGAAAAATTCATAATTAGCAAAATAATATTACTAATTGTTTTCAAAAAAATTAGTTATTTGTGTAAACAATTAATAATTAGTGACAAAATATTAATAATCTTTCTAATAAATAAGTAATTAATGACAAAATATTTCTAATTTTTTCAAAAAAATGATTAATTAACGATAAAATATTACTAATTTTTTCCAAGAATTAGTAATTGGCGAGAAAGATATTGCTAAATAACCAAAAACATCAATAATTTGTAGAGAAATGTTGTATTATTTTTGGAAAAAGTATAATAAATAATAAAAATTACTAATGCATTTTTGAATAAGGACTGGTTAAATATTCGTATTAATAATAACTTATATGACATCGTATGACATTCGATACAATAAATACTAATGTTTGAAATATTCAAAATTTCAAAAAAAATAAAACAACTTTTTTAATAGAGTTGTTTGAGCTTAGAACGATGACTCAATCTGTACACACAAATACTTAATATACACAATACTTTTCTACAAATTACTGTTTTTTTATTTCTTAATTAGTAATGTTTTCCTTACCATATATTATATTCAGAAAAAAAATTGGTAACATTTTTTCTAAATATAATAATACCTTTTTTTTTTGTTTGAAAAATTGGAAACATTTTGTTGCTACATACTAATTTTTTTACAAAAATTACTAACATTTTTCTACTAATTTTGAATTTTTAATAAAAATTAGTACTCTTTTTTGGTTAATTATTAATTTTTCGAAAAAATGATCAATATCGTTGACGAAAAAATCGATACTGCCGATCACTGGTTAAGAATAAAAATTGAAATTAAACTGATCTGTATTCCAGCCACTATTGCAAAGAACCTTGCAGGAAATAAATAATACTCGACGAGTCTTTCTGCGAATAATTTTAAATTTTTCATTCAAGCTATTTGAAAATCCTTATTTCTCTCAAATACACAATTCTGGAAAAATTGTTATCCATGATAAAATTTATGGTTCTATCTTAACTTTCTGAAATTTTTTTTTATCATAATTTCATTAATCTTGGAAACTCAATTTATTGCTAATAAACTCAAAATAAAATTCTCAAATTCTAATTTTTTTTATTTAAAAAAAAAATAATAATAAGAATAAAAGTATACATCGAAAAATCGCTAACAGAATTATATACACTAATATATGAATATCAACATTGATTCTGAAAATATTTCCACTCCACAGGATCAAGGAGCGAGAGTTAGAATCCGATTTATTTAAATCGCCCGGATTTTCTTTGAGATTCAAAATTGGGGTGTTCCATTTTACCCCGAATCGCTTTCAAACACGTGTATTATCACTAAATTAGCGCCATAAAAATTTTATACAAGGCTGTATGCACTGACTAATAATATAATCCATACCCGTCAATCCCTATGCGCTATGGTATTAAGTGGGTACGACATAATACCGATTTTCATGCCGATCACGCGAAGTCACGAATGATCGGTAGGTAACACGAGAATCCAGGTGTACTCCCTTGTGGGATTTCCTCTATACGGCCTCGTAGCAAGCATATATGAGGAGTTCCTTTTCAACCGGGCCACTTTTTTTTTACCCTCTCCAATTTTTTTCAAAATCTGCCAGTTTGAAATATTAGTTAAAAGGAACGTCTGTGATTTTTTTTAGATTTTTTTAGGCGTCCGTTCAAGATTTTCAATTTTTCATTACGAACACTGTATCTCAAAAAATATTCATCAAACAAAAAAAAACATAAGAATAAAAACTTGTTTATTTTTTCCACTTTAACGAAAAAAATTGAAATCATAATTTTTCTGCATTGAGAAAATGGAAATTTGGCAAAAAAATTAGAATAACATTTTTTTAAACCGAATAACACACTTTCGATTTCGGTAAAAATTTTACGGGATGTCTGTCATTGGGTAAGGAGCCTGCGAAAAAAATTTCAGAATTGCACCTGCAATGGTTACGATGAAAAAAAATAAAAACCCTGCGAAATCTATATACGGTTATGAGATTTCGCAGGGTTTTGATTTTTTTTTCATTGTAACCATTGCTGGTGCCATTCTGAAATGGTTTTCGCAGACTCTTTGCCCAATGACAGACATCCTGTAAAATTTGTACCAAAATCAAAAGTGTGTTATTGGGTTTAAACAAATGTTTTTCTCATTTTTCTGCCAAATTTCCATTTTCTCAATGCAGAAAAATTATGATTTTAATTTTTTTCGATAAAGTGGAAAAAATAAAAAAGTTTTTATTTCTATGTTTTAATTTGTTTGATGAGTATTTTTTGAGATACAATGTTCGTAATGAAATATTGAAAATCTTGAACGAACGCCTAAAAAAATCTAAAAAAAATCACAGACGTTCCTTTTGACTAATATTTTAAACTGGCAGATTTTGAAAAAAATTGGAGAGGGTAAAAAAAAGTGGCTTGGTTGAAAAGGAACTCCTCATATACACTGTTAACAAAACCTGTATTAATATTGATATGCATGTTTGAGTTAAAAAAAAAAAATTTAATAAATAAAAATAGGTAAAGAATACATTTTTTAAAATTAATACCCACGTATAAGAATTTTTTTTTTTTTGCAGATACGTTCAATGAAATTTCAAATTCAGAATTTTTCTTTGTACAATTAAAGATGTTAATGATAAGATATAAAAAAAGAAAAATGAAAATATTGCATTTTGTTGTCAAAAAAAAATCCAGAAATAATCTCGAAAATTAGACAAAAGCTCCGGACTACACCCTAAATATTATAGTAATCGTATTTCAAAATTCATGGCATTAAATAATAAAATTCATATATGCATGTATTATAAAAGTTATAACATTTGAAATAATTTTAAACTTCAACTGCATTAAAATTTAGAAACAATATCCTTACAGGGATTCATATTCAAATCATTAATTTGTATATTAAAAATAATAACACTGCATGTTTAATCGTCACAATTATGTATTTCCCTAATTTTTACTGAATTTTTAAATTCTTGTTTATGATAATTAAGAAACCTTAACAATCTTGATTATTGTAAAAAATAACGATAAACAATTGATATCGCTTGCAAAATATTTTACTTTTCATCATTTTTCCTTCACATAGCTTCTAATAAGAGGGTTACATTAAAACAAAAATTCTACGCAGATTTGTCCATTTATTTTCACAAATCAGACATAATTTGAAAACATTTGAAAAATGTGCATTTTCTTTTTATTCACCAAATAATATCGTAAAGGAGAAATTCAAATAAAATTCGAGATTCCTATTCGATCATTTACAAAAATTTTAAAAATTGTCCTACGACAAAAAAGACGAAAAAAAAAATATTTCAATTTTTTTTCATAATTTTAACATGCGAATCATCTTTCTACAATTTTCTTATTCTCACGCGTTTAATTGGGGCGGGGTCGAAGAGTCGACTAACCAATATTTCGAACGGCCGAAATCCCGAATTTCACGATTACGAGCGTTCGAATAACGAAGCGCCGAAATCCCGAACGCTAGAAAAGCGACAGTGGAGAGAGCCGCCCCATGCGTAAGAGAGAGAGAGATGCGCCTCCTCTCTCTCTTACGCATGGGGCGGCTCTCTCGACTTTCTCTTTTCTGGCGATCGGGATTTCGGCGATTCGTTATTCTAACGCTCGTAATCGTAAAATTCGGGACTTCGGCCATTCGAAATATTGGTTAGTCGACTCTTCGACCCCGCCCCATTATTATGATTAATGATAAGTAATAAAAGTTTTTTTTAAATCTTATATTATATTGTTTATCAATTATTAATATCATTATTCAGAGAAAAATAAAGCCTCGACATCATTTTTCGTGACGATATTTTATAACGTCCGATAAATCATCCCGCGATTAATCCGATTATTGCAATATCGATGCAATGGAGATAAAAAAAGCTTTGAATTCTTAGGTTATTTTCCGCAAGCGAGGTTATCACTGAATCACCGAAAAAATCAGACAAGATACGGTCGTATAAATTCCTATCTTACTTTTACTTGAAGCATCGAGTTTATTTTGCGGTATGTTTTTTTAAATGCTGTGTCAATAGTTCATATTCAGTGCGCACTTGGCGCGAAAGCTTTTCAGCTTATTCAAAGCGCTTGATTGCCTCTTTTGTTCATTAAATTTATTACTACAATAAATAGCAAAACTCGCTGATAACGAGGAAAAAAAAAATCTGTCTGATATCCAGAGCGAAAAATATTTAATCCAAGTTTTTACACATATAAATTTGATAAATTGATAAATTTATAAACTAATAAATTGATCAATTGATCAATTGATAAATTTTGATAAATTGATAAATCTGATAAATTTTCAAAAAAATTAATTACTCACGCTTCATAATTTATCGAATGATTAAATCATTCAAAGTCAGTACGAACAGTTGAATTGATTAAATCGATCAATTCGGCCATAAAATTAGTCAGGATTATTATCAAAGGAATTTATTCCAAATGACGACATTTCTTGATAGATTAAATTCATCAACGTCGTTTCATTTCATTGAAATTAATCAAATTGTTGGAAACATCAAGTGTCACAGAAAAAAATGTAGTGATGCCAACTTGGGGGTTTTTCTCCCAAGTTTAAACTTGAGAGAAAAACCCCGAAGTTGGAAAAAATTTAGAAAGGGGATTTTATGGGGGAATTTTTTTAGGGTATTTATTAGGGAAAAAAATGAATGATTTTTTCACTCCAAATTTGTTCTAACTCGTGTAAAATAAAGACCTTTATGGAGTTTTTATTCTCCATGGTCTCTAACTAACCGAAATAGACAAGAAAAAAAATATGACAAAAAGTAGCACGTAGCCCTCTATGATCCAATTCCTGAACCTTATAGTGTCATTTTCATAATTTCAAAATAAAAATAAATAAGTTTTTTTCTGAGCAATTTCATGGAACATCGATGTTTCAAAATCTTTTGATAAAATAAACTTCATTTTTTTATGATTATCCAACGGCTCCTAGTGATTTAAAAAATATTTGCAATTAAAACAAGAATATCGATACAATACAATATCGATAAAAATGATATCTTCTAGAATGCTAAAAATGTTTAACGTGAAAATGTACGACTTCAAAAATACTGACACGAATGAAGACCAAGAATTTAGCGAGTTCTTTGAAATTATTAATGAGTTGGGAATCAACATTCTCTAAATATTTATAGTCATCATATGGGGCATTCCATGGCAAATCGACCACTTTTGAATCTGAACTGCAACCTTCCGATTTGGCTGAATTTTCGTTTTCCTTTTCTACCCCATTAAAAACATTTTTCAGGAAATTTTTAAATTGTTTTACCCAACCCAAAAAAAACTTTTTTTTTTCGAATAGCTATAACTTTTTCAAAAATTGACTAATTGGGACGTTTTTAAACAAATTTTCGTCTTTAAATTCATACTTTCCGAAAAAAAATACAAAAAAATTTTAAGATATTAAAATCCATGAAATATTTCACTTTTTCAAGAAAAATCATCTTTCTCTCGAAGTTGGCCATTTTCAATTTTTTTTTCTTTCACTCAAAAAATACTTTGATCAATTCCGAAAAAATGCATCCCAACATGGAGCGTCCCGACATTTCCTTCAATTTTTTTTTATCGATTGAAAAAAAAAAAAAATTCCTACCTGGGCTTATTTCACAAAATACCACTCTGAAAATTTTTGAGGATTTGTAGAGGACCTCAGAGTTTGAAAAATTCAGAAGAAAAAAAAATTGAAAGTGGTAACCCGCGAAAATTTTTTGATTTTTTTTCAAAACGTGAAAAAAAATAGAAGCAAATGTCGGCCCATTCCATGTTGAGCGGGATTTTTTCCGGAATTGATCAAAGTATTTTTTGAGTGAAAAAAAAATAGACAATGGCTAGCTTCGAGAAAATGATGATTTTTCTTGAAAAAGTAAAAAATGTCACAGATTTAAATATCTTAACACTTTTTTGTATTTTTTTCGGAAAGTACATTCAAAGACGAAAATTTTGAAAAAAAAAACGTTTCAGTCGGTCAATTTTTGAAGAAGATATACCTATTTGAAAAAAGAAGTTTTTGTTTTGGATTGGGTAAGAAAATTCGAAAATTTCTTGAAAAATGTTTTTAATGGGGTAGAAAAGGAAAAAAAATGCAGCCAATTCAATAAATTTCAATTATTTATTCATTTATTTATTTATTTATCTATCAATATCACGTTCTGACACCTAAAGAATAAATAAGTTAACTTTTTTATAAATCTTATGTACCACTTTTAATAGAATCTTCTAATTAAAAACTTTCTTATTAAAAAAAGTTTATGCAGGTAAGTTAATGAAACAGATTTTTAAAAAAATTGGAATTATTTTATTATATTGTTCATTTAATTGATCAATTATGCTGAGCAATAAAATATTACGAAAGGAGACTACTATTTAAATTGATTTAAAATTTTATCACGATTGAAGTTAGGCCCGTAGTAAAAAACTCCATTCGTCGCCATTGAAAAATCCCCATTCATTCCCCATTGCCAAAATAACCAACAGAGATGAATGCCGAATTGCCTAAGGGGATTTTCGCCATTGAATTCCCCATTTGAAATCGAATGAGGATTTTCCAATGAGGATTGACTTCCCCATTTGAAACGGAATGGGGATTATCCTATGGGGATTCAATGAAGAAAATCCCCATAGGCAATTCGGCATTCATCTCCATTGGTTTTTGTAGGCAATGGGGAATGAATGGCGATAATCAATTGAGATTCTTTCATATAGTAAAAAACTCCATTCGTCACCATTGAAAAATCGCCATTCATTCCCCATTGCCAAAATAACCAATGGAGATGAATGCCGAATTGCCCAAGGACATTTTCGCCATTGAATTCCCCATTTGAAATCGAATAGGGATTTTCCAATGAGGATTGACTTCCCCATTTCAAACGGAATAGGGATTATCCCCTGGGCATCAGTCGGCAAGAACTCCTTGCATGGATTTTTTGGACACCGACTTCTGCTAATATTCCGTGCTCACACTCGTCTAGATAAGCATACTCTTCGCATAATCCGCATGGGAGTTCAGCGGGTTGCCGTCCTGCGACATCTCGCGCCAAGTCTCGGAACTAACGCGACGCGGTTTCCAATGGACATCTTTGGGTAATGCTGATCATTCAGTTCATCCGCATTTACTTCCCAATGGACATCATTGGGTATAGCTGATCATTTCGTTTATCAACATTTGCCTTCCAGTGGACACCATTGGGCAATGCTGATGGCTCGGTCCATCAGCATTTGCTTTCCAATGGGCATCATTGAGTAATGGTGATCATTCGGTTCATCCGCATTTGCTGTCCAATGAACGTCATTGGGCAATGGTGACTTTTCAATGGATATCCATTCACTGATCAATGGTCGTTCCTATACGCCATTGAAAAATGCGGAAATCTCAATGGGTCCCCATTCATTGTCCAATGGAGTCGTATGAGGACCATTGGTTGCCATTGGCGATTCAATGGAGTTTTTTACTACGGGGGGTATTTTAGTTTGAATTTAGGGGATTTTAAAATAGGCTTGTGGGGGAAAATTTCGACCACTTTGCATCACTGGAAAAATCTTAAAAATTAAATTTTGCGGTTTACGACACGTTCGACCAACACAAATCAATATTCGAAACCAACATAACAATCTGTTTAACTACTACTTAGCGAGATGACTCAAGTAAGGAAACAAACTATTTTCCCACGGCCTTGCTTGGATTTTGAACTGTTTTTCACAAATCTTACGTGAGAGTGAAAACAAATTCTGCATACCAAGAAGCTTAATGACGACTTTGCACGAGATACAAGAAAAAGAGAGCATCGAGGTCACTGATTAAATTCACTACTTGGACGAAAGAATTTTTTTGCAAGTTTGTTTCTTATGCTTGTTTGTTTTCTTATGCTTATCAAGCCGAGACATATTTTCCTGATCCCATCTTAACAATCTTTGATCTCCGGATTATCCAGAAATGTGATGATTTGCAAAAATTGAAAAAAAAAAAAAACAAAATAGGAAATTGACGTAAATTTGAAATTGATAATAATAATGGCTCCAAGAAAAAGGGTCGAAAAGAAAATTATTTTTATTTCTTGTTTGTAAAAATTTGCATAAGTTCGAAAGTTTTTTTGAATTATAAAATTTCAGCACTTTTTTGAACACTTTCAATTAACTGACATGGAAAAAAATCGATTTTTTCCTATCAATGCAACATTTTTATTTGTGATCAAGCAAAAAACAGTTTTATCGCATTTTATATTTTCGAAAAACCCGAAACACTTTCGAAAATATTGAATTGATCTTGAAATTGAATTTTTTTCTTTCAAACGAAAAATAATTACCTACAATACTCATTAATATCATTATGATTTTTTTTCAAACGTTATAAAAAAAGTTTTAGAAAAATCTCAATAAATTGAAAAATGGTATATTAAAATTAAAAAAAAAAAATTTTAAGTAATGACCGAAAATGAAAGAAATTAACGCACTAATAATTATTTTCTCAGTGAATCGTAGAATTATTTTCAGGCATTTTTTTTTAAATAAGATTTTTGAATTTTTTTTTCACTATTCTAAAACTTATTTTGAGAGAAAGCAAACGTAAAAAAAGACGTTTTAAGACATTCTGTGTTTTTTTATTTAATTCCAAATAAACTTTCTTCGCCGAGTAATTATAAATTGAGTAACAATCATTTGAAGGAAGTGAAGAACTTTTTACAAAAATATCGTTCATTTTTGTAAAAATAAACGATTTTGTAGAAATGATGTATAGAAACGTAAAAATGACATAATCTGTCGATTAAGGGGGTAAATACATAGAAACGACAAAAAATTTCGGGTTTTTTTTCTCAACTACTCGACCAATAGTTTTGAATTTTTTATAGTATTTTATTGTACATTACAAGGCATGAAAAACATTTGAACATTGAACTGCGGAAGCTGTAGTTTTTTTTTTATATCTGAAACAAAAAATTCAAAAACCATTACATTCTACATGAAAGTACGCTGTCGATAAACCAAGAAAAAGTTTTTTAAAAAAATGAATATCGTGATAATGGCGGCACTCAGAGAAAAAAGATCGAATTTTCACTGAAAATTTTTATGCAAAAAATAATTGTTAAATTAATTTTTTATTGCAAATAGAGATTTGCAATTATGTGTCTAAAAACCTTTGGTTGAAATAAATCGGATGAATAGTTTTTTTTCTATCGCTGCCGCAAATTTCGAAAATGTAGTTTGGGTTATTAGCTGCAGGCTGCTGATGAACACTTATTATCGATTTCAAAAAAATGTTTTTCATGTCTCCTAATATACAATAAAATACCCTAAAAATTTGAAAATGATTGGTCGAGTAGTTGCGTTGGAAAAAAATCCCGAAATTTTTCGTCGTTTTCGACAATTTCTATGTCCCTTAATTAATTTTTTTGTTGCTAAATTAAAATGGATGAACGGATAATGGATCACATATCAAAAGATGGGGCGGGGTCGAAGAGTCGACTAACCAATATTTCGAACGGCCGAAATCCCGAATTTCACGATTACGAGCGTTCGAATAACGAAGCGCCGAAATCCCGAACGCCAGAAAAGCGACAGCGGAGAGAGCCGCCCCATGCGTAAGAGAGAGAGAGATGCGCCTCCTCTCTCTCTTACGCATGGGGCGGCTCTCTCGACTTTCTCTTTTCTGGCGATCGGGATTTCGGCGCTTCGTTATTCTAACGCTCGTAATCGTAAAATTCGGGACTTCGGCCGTTCGGAATATTGGTTAGTCGACTCTTCGACCCCGCCCCCAAAAGATTTCAGAAATTCTATTGAAAATTTGAAAAACACCCAATTTTGAGTATTTTGACTCGAAAATGGAATGAAAAATACTGTGATGTCAGAATTTATCATTCTTCCGCTTCATTTCCTCGCGGATAGCGATTGATCTCTCTTTCCAGACGTATTGTTTCTGACCATCTCAAGAGGGGGGATTCAACGTGACAAATTGACGAATATACTCTTCACGGTCGATCCTCGTTTGTAATGGTGACCGCGAAATCCCTCTCCGCGCCCCCCGACCGACAATCCTTCTTCGGACCAAGAATAATACGAGCCGCGGGGTTCTTCCGCTTTTACGGTCTACGCGCGAGAGAAAACAGAGGAAATAGAGTCGAGAGTCGTGTGGTTGCCCGTCAAAACGAGCGCGAGGGACAAGGCCGCGGAAAAACTCGCGTGAGCGTTTAATGACAGCGCGATCGAGGTGAGGCCATTCGCCATTGCCACATATATATATATATATATATATATATATATATATATATGGGGCATTCCATCCCAAATCGGACAGTTTGAAAAACTTTTTTTTTTATTTCCTCAATTTTTTTATATTTTTGAGTACCCATCAAGAGACCTTTCCTGTTGAATTTTGAGATTTTTTTTATTACCCGTTCAAAAGATATTAAATTAACAAAAAAATCGCTCTTTTTTTGGTATTTTAGTCATAACTTTTTTACTAATGGTCCAAATTAAAAGTTTTTTTTTCATAATTTTTGTTTTTTTATGGCCTTTTCAGAAAAAAATACAACAAAAATATTCGACGTCTTTTTGAATGAGTTTTTTGAGTTTTAAACTTTAAATCGCGTTTTTAAAAGTGAGTGTCGTTTTTTATTTTATTTTTTTAATTTTTTGTTTCGAACATCTATATCTATTCAACTATTTTTAAGACTAGTCCGATCGTGGGATCGCAATAACTACTATTTTTTTTCGATTTTTGAAAATTACATTTTTTTTTTTAAATAAATTATTATGAATACCCATTTTTGTTACTGTATAGTATTTTTTATATCATTTTGAATTAATTTGTCAGAAAATAATCGTTTGTGTAAGGTTTTCAAAAAAATACGTAAATAAATAAAAACTATTGTCATTATTGTTCATAAACAGACTTAACGATTAATTATTAATTTTAAGAACCTGTTAACAATAAATAAAAGTGTCAAAATGAATTCTAAATATTGAAAAAAATACTATACAGTAACAAAAATTTGGTCAAAATCAATTATAAATATTGAAAAAAATACTATACAGTAACAAAAATTGGTATTTATAATAATTTATTTAAAAAAAAATTCAATTTTCAAAAATCGAAAAAAATAGTAGTTATTGAGGGCATTGAGTAGATATATGGGGCATTCCATACGAAACCGACCAATTCGTAGCGCCGACCATTTTTGTTTTTGTCGAAAATTTTATATTTTTTTTGTACGTACTGAAAGCAGTCTTTCAGATTTTTTTTAGATTTATGACTCAACCCTTCTAATCACGATAAATTTTTCAAAATTTCACACAATTTTTTTTCAAACGCCCATAACTGCAATATTCACTTTCATATGTTTTTTTCAATTGTAAACACGAAATATTTTTTTTTTAATTTGGACCATTTTGATTTTTGAAAAAATTCACCACTTTTTGCGAGACATTTTTACAAGTACTAAAAAAATTGCAACTTATGATATTTATAACTTGTATTTTTTTAATCTATATTTGAAGTTGTACTTTCAAAGTTATACTTCAAAAAAAATAGACAAAAAATACAAGTTATGAATATCACAAGCTGCGAATTTTTCAGTACTTATTAAAATTTTTCTCAAAAAGTGTCGAATTTTTTCAAAAAAATCAATATGGTCTAAGTACAAAAAAAATATTTTGGGTTCAAAACTGAAAAAAACATATGAAAATTAATGTCGATATCTTTTTAGTATTGTTTTTATTTTTATAAAACTAAAACTCGAGACGAAAAAAAAAGATCTCTTATCTTATTTTGATTTCTCCATTTTTTAAAAAGTTATGAGCATTTTTAAAAAAATTGTGTGAAATTTTAAAAAATTTATTGGGGTTAGAAGGATTGAGGTAAAAATCTTTAAAAAATCTGAAAGACTGCTTTCAATATGTACAAAAAAATGGAAAATTTTCAACAAAATCAAAAATATCGTCGGGATTACGGATCGGTCGGTTTCGTATGGAATGCCCTATATATGTTTATGGGTGTATCAAAATAAGAATAAAATAGCCAGTCATTGGACAATCTCCGACAATCATTGGACGAGTTTCTCGTTTCCGATCAGTTCTGTAACGAGAATAAAATGAAGGGCGTGCTTTGCACTTCAATGATACTCTATGTATCTACTTCTAGGAGTGTCGACGAAAAATAGGTGAAAAAAAAGTTAAAAAAATCGACATCCGTCCTCTGACAAAATTAGCAGCACTCGGGATAATAGAATCGCCATACTATTTATTCTTAGATATTGTTCTAAAGAAAGAACGTAATTTTTAAGGCCTTAAGACACTCTCCAGGCCAAAAAAGGACATATGTACTTCGTGATTTTTTTTCAGCGAAACCATAAAATAAATCGGATTCATAAAAAAGATATTTTATTATATATCCAATTGGCAGTACAAAGTTATTTTTTCACGGTCATATATGTCAAAATGGCGACTGTGCAGCATTTTTCCCATGACGCTTCTATTTCTGGAAGGTCAACGACTGGACCAAAAGTTCTTATAATTTTTTAGTTAGAATGAGATACCAAAGTTTTTTCGATTATATATAAGAATAGCTATAGAAGTACGTAGGATTTTTTAGATATGGTGTTTTTTGTAAAAAAAAGCGTATTTCTAAATCAAAAAGTATAAAATGCCATGAGCGAATCGCCAGGAAATTGTTTATAAAAAAGGAACTATACAATATAATGAAAAAATTCATGCCTTAGAAAAGGTAATTCTAAATGTACAATTAAAATTTCATGGGAATCGGTTAAAATGAATGACAAAAATTATACTTTCTGAATCTTCAAATTCGGCGTCTTCTTCAAATCCTTTACCTCCAAAAAAGGGTTTAAGAATTCCATATTCTGACAAGAATGGTGAATCGGCCCCCAACGAATTTGGTGGCGCCAATTTTTTCCAAAGTTCCTAACCTAAAAAAACAATTTTGTGCAAAATTACAGCTTTCTACACTGCAACCTCGATTATCGGTACCTCGTTCTTTGCAATTGCAGCGTAGTGGGAGAAGCGCCAAGCCAATCGCGTCGGGCCGCCGTCAGCCACCAGCGGCGCAGAGACGGTTCTGTGCAATCTGCGCAACCCCACTTCTTGCATGAGCCGGTCCCGCACAATTCCCATTATCGAGGTCGCAGTGTACATCGATACCGAGGGGTCTTCTTGCTAAAAAAAAGTGTTTTTTTTATTTTCGCATTTTTTAAATATCTAGAGAGGTCCGAAAAATTCTGAAAAATCACAAACATGTCAATGAGAATTTTTTTTTCTTTTTTTCAAATCTTAAACTTTATTCTCAATAATCGAATCTTCCTTTTAAAACATTATTTCATTGCGAAGCGATTTTTCTACTATTATGACAAAAATTGACATGATTGTACTCTTCATTCTCTACAATTAAAAAAAAATCCCAAAATTCGACCTGCAACACATTGAAAAAAAATAAAAACGACAAAACTTCTCATTTTCCATTGGAAATCCATAAATAAATCATTCTATCGGTTTAATAAATCGGTGCTCATGGCTGGAAAATAGGAAACAGGACTCTTTGTTGTTAAATAAACTAAAATTAGCAATAAAATCGTATTGCTTACAACTATTTGTTATGTCTCATAACCAATCCAGCCATGATCACCCATTAATTAAACCCAAAGAATGATTTATGTATGGATTTCCAATGAAAAATGAGAAATTTGGTTGTTTTTATTTTTTTTTCAATGTGTCGCAGGTTGAATTTTGTACATTTTTTTTCGAAATGTAGGGAATCATGTCATGTCAATTTTTGTCATAATAGTAGAAAAATGTCTTCGCTACAAAATAATGTTTTTAAAGAAAGATTCGATGATTAAAAATAGAATTTAGCATTGAAAAAAAAGAAAAAAAAATTCCATTTACATTGACATGTTTCTGATTTTTCATAATTTTTAAAGATTTTTTAATCGCCTCTTGGGATTTAAAAACTGCAAAAATCGAAAAAACTCGCTCTATCTTTCTATATCGAAGGAATTCCCAATCAATCAGCTAACGATGAGGGAGAAAAAACCCTACGAATCATAGAATCCCACATTGTTTAATTTTTTTTTTTCAATGAAAACATTTCCATCGCGTTCGCCCAAGAAACATGGGAAACTTTTAAATATCTCATGACATTAATATACGTTGACGTAGAAGGACGGAATTTCTGACGCAAACATCGCAACTATGAAACGGATCTACGGAAATTTTGATTTGACGAGCTCGTGACGCCGACTGTGTTACAGACTCTGATTACACATTTTTTTTTTTTTTGTAAATTCCAATTTTGCACATCATCACATGGCTCCTGCCGATGAAGACCGCAATTTCCAATCAGCGTGTGGGTATGATAAAAAAAAATTCTTCACTATCCTAAAAACGTTTTGGGACATTTTTAACTAATTATTTCCATTAATATGAAAGAGTTCAAGTTTAATGAAAATTATCTCCATTAACCATTTAATGCTAATAGTTAATGAAAGTGGTTAATGGAAATTATTTTCATTGATCATTAAATGTTGATAGTTAATGGAAATAGTTCATGAAAATGACTAATGGAAATAATTTCCATTAACCTTTAAATGTTAATGGTTAATGGAAATTATTTCCATTGATCATTAAACGTTAATGGTTAATGGAAATTATTTCCATTAATCATTAAATGTTAATGGATGATGGAAATTATTTCCATTAACATGAAAGAGTTAATGTTTAATGAAAATTATCTCCATTAATCATTTAATGCTAATAGTTTATGAAAATAATTTCCATTAACCATTTAATGTTATTGGTTAAGGGAAATTATTTTCATTAATGATTATGTTAATATGGTTAATGGAAATCATTTCCATTAATATGAAAGAGTCAATATTTAATGAAAATTATCTCCATTAACCATTTAGTGCTAATAGTTCATGAAAATGGCTAATAGAAATTATTTTCATTAACCTTTAAATGTTAATGGTTAATGGAAATTATTTCCATTAATATGAAAGAGTTAATGTTTAATGGGAATTATCTCCATTAACCATTTAGTGCTAATAGTTCATGAAAATGGCTAATGGAAATTATTTTCATTAACCTTTAAATGTTAATGGTTAATGGAAATTATTTCCATTAATATGAAAGAGTTAATGTTTAATGGAAATTATCTCCATTAACCATTTAATGTTATTGGTTAAGGGAAATTATTTCCATTGATCATTAAATGTTTATAGTTAATGGAAATTATTTCCATTGATCATTAAATGTTAATGGTTAATGGAAATTATTTCCATTGATCATTAATATGAAAGAGTTAATGTTTAATGAAAATTATCTCCATTAATCATTAAATGTTAATGGTTGATGGAAATGTTTTTCCATTAATATGAAAGAGTTAATGTTTAATGAAAATTATCTCCATTAACCATTGAATGCTAATAGTTAATGAAAATAATTTCCATTAACCACTTAATGTTATTGGTTAATGGAAATTATTTCCATTGATCATTAACCATTAAAAAAGTAATAATTAATGCATTTCTTTTTTCATTGAAAATTTTGCAAAAACAAAGCTTCCTTTATGAGGAAGCAAAAAAAATGACAAATCGCAAAAAGTAAAAAACTAAAACTATGCAGGTATTTTTTTTTCAAATACCTTAATTTACATAAATTCCGCGAGGATCTTTCCATCGACGATATCGCGTTTTTGCTTTTCTCGTTTGTGACTCAAGCGAACCTGTTCTCTGGCAAAAGCTACAGAAATGAATTTATCTGTCTCGCGCGATTCCGTTCCTGCGGTAAGGAAAAATTCTATCCGGAGTGATGTTTCCTTGTAACAACAATTTTGTATTTTTTTTTCGTTGCGATCACGGTGTGCAAAAAAAAATATAGCGCAATCGTGATGTTTATGATAGACGGTCAAACGACGATAGTTTAGAAAAGAGAGGGAGGAGAGAGAGGGGAGGGATAATTCTAGGAGGATTATCCGACGTTGATGGTAGATTATGCGACAGCCTTGACACTGCACTAACATTGGCATTGTGATAACAGGAGGTTTGGAAATACGACAGCTTTTATGACCGAGAAGGTGGAGGCACGTACGTGACGTCTTCAGAACTGGTTTTTAGAGGCCCACAAAATTTTCAGACTCGTCCAGTGAGAAATAAAAAACAACCCAATGTGACGAAATAAAAAGCCATTTACATTTTGTTTGTCTCGACCTTCGATATTTTCCAGGCAATCATTTTGTTGTTGTTAGTCATTTAGACGAGTTCGGCAATCATCATTTATCGATTTATCGATTATTTTATTTCAACAAAATAATTTTATTGCAGAATTAGAATATTCTGAAGAGGTTCTTTATAGGATCGTTAGATGCTGAGATTGTAAGTTTCAGATTAGAATTTTGTAGGCTCGAATTTACATTTTTTTTTTCACCATTGACTGTGAAATTTTGAAATTTTGAAATTCATGATTTTAGGGCAAAATCGTGTGTTTTTTCAGTATTCCATTATGGATTCCAAGTTGTTGCTGTTTGCTCGAAAATTGGATATTCTTATCGTGGCAAAGCCGAGTATGCAGATAGCCCGATATAGATAAAAAATACACGAACAAAAGTGAAATTACGTATTGACTTGTGGGACTGATTTCCTGGAATAGTAAATGGATTTTGGACGTACCAAAAATTGTTCAGAGTTATTTTTTCTTCCATTTGGAATTTCACTTTAGGGCTCTCGATAAAACTGTTTTAATTGGCAAGCTGATTATTTTTGCATAAAGTTGTTTTTATACTTTAGTTTATTTATCATGTTTAATTTAATAAATTTGTTTAATTTAAAATGGTATTATATGGTCGAGAATTTTGAAAAAATCCTTTTATTTTTTATGTTCCTAAAGTTTAGACCTTTGAGAATATATCCTCAAAAGGAACTTTTTTAATTCCAATAATTTACGGAGTTATAACTATTTTAGTGACGCAGCAACTATGCCTGTCACGTCAGAGCAAATCGGACCATAGACGTTTTTCTCAAAACTATACTTTTCTCAACACGGCTGACCTACTCAAGTTTTACTTCACCGATTTACTTGAAATTTTTTACCAATCTTCAATGTATAACTCTCCATCGCCTCTACCACTTTTGTATCAAAATTATTCTTTTTACTATTGTAAAAAAATTAAAAACTATGAAAAAAAAAGTCGAAATAGTATATTGTGCCACTAGTGCGGCAATCGACAACGCCGCACGAGCTGCACATACTATTTTTTGCGTGCGCAAAGTAAACTTTGCGCACTCAAATTATAAAATGGGCAAAAAGCTACTTTTCAACCGTAACAGCGGGCGTAAATATACCGCTTTTCCCGCATGAATAATAAAAAACATTTTTATTGCACTCCGTGCGCAAAGTGCCACTTTGCGCACGCTGCGCGTGCTCAAACTGGCACTTTGCGCACTCGTACAATAAAATTTCGTACGATACTATTTTCGTCCGGGCAGGCGCCATTTTGCAAAAAAACAATTTTTTAAAATTTTCTCTGAAGTACTGTAGCGACATTCTCACTAATTGAGAATCTTTTTTTAAATATTATATAGGATGACTAGAAAGGTTGCTATGGTGTCAACCAGCACGCCCCTTTTTTTAGTCTCAACTTTACCAGCTTATAACTCATGTCATTTCCATTTTTTTTCTTCAAAATTTTTCTTGTTTATAGTCAGAATATTAATAAATATGTTGTAAAAAAAGAATGGTAAAAATATTGTTTGTTTTTTTTTATCGAGCTTGACATAAAGCTCAAACTGTATGTCTCTAGACCAGAGTACCCCTTTGAGTCCATTAAAGTAAGGTACCCTTGCTACTATTACTACTACTACTACTACTAGTGAATTTAATTCATGTAAATCCGAAAAATCATTATCATTGTTGTAAAATAATCATTGGGAAGTGAAAGGAAAAGTTTTATAAATGATTCTTTTTCAAAATAATCTTCATCTCCAGCATCAAGTTTATGCCCCGAGCGGATATTAAATTTTGTCGATATTGTAAATCAAATCGATTATCATTTATCCAATAATAGTAATCGTTTTCATGGTTCTCAAGATTATTTTTCTATAGTTTTTATATTATTATAATATGTTATGATAATCGTTTTTTCTAATTTGTTCTGATCAAATTTCAGAGAGGAAAAAAATTCATCACGGATCTCTAAACGGATTGAAAAATTCTTCGCATATTAATATACCAAAGGATCGATATTCCAAATTATTCTTAATTTATGATAACATCATTATAAATGCGAATCATAGCCATCCCTGATCAATAAACATGAGCTCACTCGATAGAATTTATTTACTCAAGTCGAAAATGTACGATGATTCACACTGAAAGAAATTTTTTTTCACCCATGCAAGATTTTCGTGCTTTTCACCATATGCGTAGACAGCCGAAAAGTGACTCTTTTCTGACAGCTAAGGGCGAAAATAGACGAGTTCGCTTCTTTTTTCCCCTCCGGGGAAAAAAGAACCGAACTCGTCTGTTTTCACTCTTAGCTGTCAAAAAAGAGCCCCTTTTTGGCTATCCACGCATATACTGAAAAGCACAAAAATCTCCCATGGGGAAAAAAAAGATCGTGTGCAACGCGGGCCAGAGATTCGTCTTTTGTCTCGCGTGGTTGCGGCCCTCGCTTCGCTCGTTGCGGCAAACTTCACGCTCGACAAAAAGACTTATCTCTGGCCCTAGATGCACAAAATACTATTATTACACTATTTGGTTTCTTGCGTAACCAAAAGTACAATAAGATATAGCAATTTAGGGACAATCGAGGTACATTTGCAAAAGGTACAATAGTGAGTTAGGAAATACAGAGTTTGATATCTTCTGTTGCAATAACCCATAAGAATGTTGGTATTTTACCTAAAACAATAAGAGTATTTCTAAGTCTGTATATCATAATTTGCTATGGTCTCGGATACCAAAAATTACAATAGTGCTTTACAAATAGCGAAATAAAATATTTCACGTTTTGGTTAACTTATAGCAATCGTTCTGAACTCGAATAGCAAAAATTACAATTGTGCTTTACAATGAGTAAAATAAGATCTTGCGGGGTTTTGTATCAGGACATTGCAATCTCTCTAAACTACTATTCTAAAACCTCCATTCTTAAAATGACATCCGTCCCGGGGGCTCATAGCCCACATAGCCGTAGCTATGAGTCTCCCGGCTTTTACTTTACTATTACTAATTAATCATGGGATTAATTAGTTAAGCGAAAGCTTAATTTATTTATCCTCGCTCCCATGAAGAGCACGAGCACCGCCGAAGTGCAATGGTTATCTGATTTAAATATGTAGTCTTTGATCCATAGGACTGCGTGACTACAGAGCGCGGGTAATGTTCCAACAATTTAATGTTAATTGAGGACTCCGTACACGGGACTTTATGAGTACGTGGTGACTCTCTCGCTGGCGCGAGAGCGCGCGCCGACCGTCGCCACCTAGCGGATCTCGGGGGAAGTGATGAGATCGTGACAAGCCCCAGAGCCCCCAGGTCGTCCCGTTACAATATATATATATATATACATATTAGACTGATTAAAAAAAGCGACTATTGTTTGTTTTTCAACAAATGTCACAAAGAATTCCCTATGCAAATGAATCAATAAAACAGAAACAAAATTAGTACATTACGATACGAGTGCGTTGAAACTTTTTCTGACGAGTGTGAGTTTGCAGCATGAGCCTAAGGCGAATGCTGCAATCACCCGAGTTGAGAAAAAGTTTCTCGCACTAGTATCGTACGAAATTTTATTGTACGAGTGCGCAAAGTGGCACTTTGCGCACGGAGTGCAATAAAATCTATTTATTTTACTTCATCCACCTATAGCTGAGAAAGAGTTTAATCTACGGGCTCGGCTTATGAGACTTTTTTGTAGCAAATGACATTCTTTACAAAGTTCTCGTTTGAATTTTTTCGATATATCTAATAGCTTAGGCTTTACAGCCGTTTGAATAGATATTTTCATACAATATTCACTTGAAATAATGATACCGCTGAAACGGTTGAATTTACGGACATGGCTCAATGAACTTTATTGTAGAGTATCATATTTTCTATGAAAAGCCACTTGGAAAATATCGCGATATCAAAATTCGTGGAATGGTAACACTAATAATGAGAATTTTTTTTTTTCAATGTTAATCAAATGATAAACCTTCAATTTTGATTCGCGACCTCTAAATATTTTTTGACAACACCCCCCTTTCATGAAACTTCGTTTTTGGACACCAACTAAAGGTTTGAGGGCACGATGGGTAAAAAAAAAAGTTGCCCTGAAACCAATCACCCTAATATGTATATTTAATTTAATAAAACCGCAAAGCACATTACTTGACGCGTCAATGTAATCTTCGTGTCTCTTATTTTTCCGCCCCATTGGGTACGCAGTTGTCTCGTGTCATCATGCGATACAAACATATTTGATTACGACACGTGCTCGGTTTATATTTATAAATACCAAAAATTGTGTACAAAAATTGGAGACAAGTACATTTACAAACGTATATAAAGTTCTACATATACTTTGCAAAAAGTAGCAAAATAAATTAATAACATCGAAAGCCCGTGTCGCCAAGCACTGCGACACATTATGCTGTATTCCTTTGCTCTGATTGGTGTTTAAAAAAAAATAATCAAAAAAATAAAAAGTACTCGGCGAGTTTTTTCACTGAGCACATAGTGACATTCTGGTGTTCACGTGTTTACAACAGAAAACCATTTTGATTTATTGTCCGTTAAATACCAACTCGCCAACAACATTCTGATCAAGATCATCGTTAAAAAAATGATTTTCATAATTCTAATGATTCTAATTCTTTTTTTCTAATTATCTAAATAAAGAGAGAAAATTATCTAAATATCTAAATAAATTATCTAAATTATCTCAATATAGATTCAGCGTCATCTTTAAATTACACGAGCGTCGATTGTGGCCACTTTTTTTCAATCTTCACCCCAACTTGATTTCGGGAATCTCCGAAATTCTTTTCGTCGTCGCAACGTTTCGCCGCAAAAAAGAAAAGAACGAGAGACAACTTTGAAACTTTAAGAAATGAAGAGTTGTTTACAAAAGTCATTTCGGGTATGCAAATGGAATAAAATCGTCGAGTCTGCAATTCCGCGAAACTTAACGATAACCATCGTGAATCGGGGCATTCCCGTGGATCGCGATTTACAAAACAATGTTGAAAAAAAAATTGAAGAACAAACACTCTTCGATTTGTATCGTGAGGTTCGCGTGGGAGTGATTGCAATATTCGCAATATTTTCTCCTCTCTCTCTCTCTCTCTCTCTCTCTCTCTCTCTCTCTCTCTCTCTCTCTCTCTCTCTCTCTCTCTCTCTCTCTCTCTCTCTCTCTCTCTCTCTCTCTCTCTCTCTCTCTCTCTCTCTCTCTCTCTCTCTCTCTCTCTCTCTCTCTCTCTCTCTCTCTCTCTCTCTCTCTCTCTCTCTCTCTCTCTCTCTCTCTCTCTCTCTCTCTCTCTCCTCTCTCTTTCTCTTTCTCTCTCTCATTCTCGACAATGAGAGAACATTTGCAGAGAGTCGATATTATTCCAGAGAGAGCGAAAGGCACGATAACCATGCACACTCGTTCGAGAGTTTAGTTCAAATCGATCAGTGCTTCCGAGAAGGTGAAAAGAAAACATAAGGAAAAACCAAATTTTTTCGCATTTTCGAGCCTTCGAGGAATATCCGCGAAAAAATCCTCCAGACAATTGATAAATAACCGTTTGGAATCATTCGCCACTGATAAAACGATAGATTGGACGCTATCTCGTGGTGGAGGAAGAATTTTTTTTTTTTTATTCCTTGAATAAAGGGAAACAAGAACAGCGAAGGAGGGAATAATCGTGAGGAATTAAATTTTATCGCCGTCACAACAATTGGGCGTTCCTGTGTCAACTTCATTGGAAATAGGTATTGCAAAAATCTTTTTTAGTTATCGATTCAAGTAAAAATTTAAAAAAAAAATTGGATGCAACTATTGGCATATGGGGCATTCCATCGCATATTGGTTTGAAATACAGTTTGAAATACTTTTTTATTTTATTTCCTCAATTTTTTTATATTTTTGAGTACCCATCAAAAGATCCTTCATGTTAAATTTTGAGATTTTTTTGATTACCCGCTCAAAAGATATTAAATTAACAAAAACACTGCTCTTTTTTTGGTACTTTGGTCATAACTTCTTTAATAATGGTCAAAATTAAAAGTTTTTTTTCAAAATTTTTGTTTTTTATGGCCTTTTCAGAAAAAAATACAACAAAAATAATCGATGGTGAAATAGTGAATGTCATTTTTGATTTTTTTTTTTTTAAATCTTTTGTTTCAAACATCTATCTATTCAACAATTTTTAAGCCTAGTCCGATCGTGGGATCTCAATAACTACTATTTTTTTCGATTTTTGAAAATAAATTTTTTTTTTTTAAGTTATTACGAATATCCATTTTTGTTACTGTATAGTATTTTTTTATATATTCTGCGATATTGAAAAAACTCATTTTATTCCATTTAAAATATAAGAAACTGGACCAACTTTTGCTCACTCCACAGCTTTGGTACTACCTTAAATCGACGAGTCTGGAGAGAATTATTATTTTTCAAAAATTATTCTCGCTTCTTTCAAAGGTCCTCTTGAGTCACTTTATCAGTGGCAAATATAATTGACTTTACACTTAACGATGTGGCAAATTACGACATTTTAAGATTTTTGCAACCCATATAATACAGCAGATGATATAAGAAACAAAAACTATTTAGATGTTATCAGCTTTCACAATGACTATAATCATCCTTTAAATGGCCACAGTGCCTCGCAAATTTGATTCGCTATCTTCAGGAATAAGAAAAATAAAATAATAATTACTCCTACAACGATTTTGAATCAAACCAATTATGTTTCGACTCCTCGAGCTCTCTTGATATCTGTAAAATTATTTATTCTCTTTTTTTTATTGATTTTTAATTTATTTAGAATTTATTTACAATGGGCATCCGTTTAACGTTTTTCGCAAAACATTTTTTTTGTTGCTATTTTCAAGTTAATTTTTTGAAAATGCCAAAAATATGGAGGGAAAAACGTTTTTGACGAAATTGCAAGACAATTGACAACTTGGCAAGTTCATGAATTTTCTGCAAAAAATGTCTGTTGATGTTTTACGATTCTTGAGGTTTTGAAAAGAATCAGACGTTCGGTTTTGAGTGAATTTGGAAAAAAAGCTTTGGAACACGAACTTTATTGATTTTTGTACTCTCGCAATTTGGTCAGAAGTTTTCGTTTTTAATTAAACGAAGTTCTACCAAAGGAAAAAAATTAAAAAATTGTTTTTCGAAAGTTGTGTAAGATTCGGAATTTCACAATTTTTTAAATCTTTCAAGTTTATTTTTTAAATATCTCAAAAACTATTATAGTTACGAAAAAATTGTTCTGGGTTCATCTTGAAGAGTATACTTGTGGCTACGAAAAATAAATATTCCGAAAAAAAATTTTGAAAAATGATGAATTTGGAGAATTTTGAATTTTTAAAAATCGTGCAAATCCACGATCAACATTAAATTTTTGGTTCCATTTTTTAAATATAATACCTTGTACTGATCTCAAAAGATCCTGAAATTTTCAGAAAGGTGTTTTTTGTTGTTTCAAAAATATGAATTTTTAAACATCGTGTAAATCCACGATCAACATTAAATTTTTGGTTACATTTTTTTATATAACACCTTGTACCGATCTTAAAAGATCCTGAAATTTTTAGGATGGTGTTTTTTTGTTTAAATTAATAATAATTTTTGTACAACGCAATCAATTTCCAAGAAGAAAATCTGCCCCTCTGGTGACCCATCAATTCTGGAATTTAGCGAATGACATGAGAACACGATTTTTCCTGCTTATTCTCAAATATCTTCGACACTTATTCCAAAAATATTCTATAATTTCTGAACCTTCATCGTGACACAAAAAAATAAAGTAAAAATGGTCACAAAAAATATAATAAAAATATATGATGTATTCCAGCCCCAGTGTGTGAGCCCGTGACCCTGACCCTCTCGGACTTTTTTTTTTTTTTTCATATGATCGCATTGAGTCTAAAATACACCCTCATAATTTTTTCAGATTTTTCCAAACATCCCTTATTTTTAAAAAAAAATTTATAAAAAAAACGCCATTTTTTTAAAATCTAAAAAAAATCCGAAAAAACCGTGACAGTATATAAAAATTTCCAAGCTATCACCCTTAATGGGTAGATTTTTTTTCTGTGTTTTACAAGCTATTAATGTTCTCGAAATTCCAAAAAATTCTCAAATAGCTTGTAAAACACAGTAAAAAAAAGTCTGCCCACTACGAGTTATAGCTTGAAATTTTTTATATATTATCACGGTTTTTTCGGAATTTTTTTAGTTTTTTTAAAAATGGCGTTTAAAAAAAAAATTTGAAATCTAATACGTAAAACCCAGAAAAAAAATCTGCCCACTACGGGTGATAGCTTGAAATTTATTATATATTATCACGGTTTTTTCAGAATTTTTTCAGATGTTTAAAAAATGGCGTTTTTGTCAAAAAAAATTTTTTTTCAAATAAGGGATGTTTGGAAAAATCTAAAAAAAATTATGAGGGTGTATTTTAGACTAAATGCGATCATATGAAAAAAATCAAATAAATCCAAGAGGGTCAGGGGTCACGGGCTTACACACTTGGGCTGGAATACATCATATGTACATTGCGATAATGAAATTTGAGAAAATCAATTTTTTGAAAATCCTGACTTCGTATAACTTGATCAATTTCCCAAAAATAAAATCTGCCCCTCTGGTGTCCCGTTAATTCTGGAATTTAGCGAATGACATTAAAACCCGATTTTTCCTGCTCATTCTCAAGAATCTCCGACACTTACTCCGAAAGTAATCTATGATTT
Source organism: Alloplasta piceator (assembly GCA_946863875.1). Taxonomy (NCBI): domain Eukaryota; kingdom Metazoa; phylum Arthropoda; class Insecta; order Hymenoptera; family Ichneumonidae; genus Alloplasta; species Alloplasta piceator. The sequence goes on along the minus strand of OX333075.1, from coordinate 9,526,703 downwards.
CTGGACCTTCATCGTGACACAAAAAAATAAAGGAAAAATGGTCTCGATTCGCGTGACGTTATCTTTCTCGTGATACCATTCCACATTGATTACGATTACAATCGGCAGAGCGTCAACACGATTTCATGACGTCGTCAAAGATCAGAGTGTTGGTTACATCTTCACTTTAACCCTGGAAATTATGGGTGGGGGTTCATAATAGCGAATTATGAAAAATAGAACACCAAATATTCCGAATTTTCAAAAATGCGAACATAAAGTTAACGAAAGACTCATTCTTCGAAATTTGAATTGCCAACAGACAAGTATGATGAATAACTATTTCATCGAGGACAGTTTTTTTTTTTTGAAAGGGCATTTATTCGAAAATACATATTCAGACAGCCTGCAGTTCGAATGGACAATATATTTATTGTACTGATGTGGAAGGTAGATATTATCGAAATAGGAAAAGACGAACCATTAACTTCTTGAATAGGCAGTATCTAGAATAGTATCGTACGAAATTTTATTGTTCGGGTGCGCAAAGTGGCATTTTGCGCACGGAGTGCAATAAAAGAAATTTATCGAAATAAAATATTTCGAATGAGTTAAAAAGTATAGATGCACAAAATAGCTAAAGTCCAAAATAGCGAACTGCCAGCTTGATTCGTGAATAGTGTGAATAGTTTGAATAGTGACTACCAGCTTCATTCGTGATCTGAATAATAGTCATTAAGGGGTAACACCACTGCAGAATTACCTAAAAATTCATTTTTTTATTGTCTTTAAAGATTCTTTTTTAAACCTTCTAAAGAGTGAAGCAAAAAGTCAAATCTCTTTAAAAAATTGTAAAAAATAATTTTATATCACTCAGTACAATAATGGACGCTTTTACGTCCGCAAGCGGACGTGAAAACGTCCATATTGCACCTCGTGATATAAAATAACGTACATCACTCGGTGTAAAAACATTTTCACGTCCTCGTGATGTAATGTACTATTCTACGAGTAAAATTTTTTATTTTATAAGTTTTCGCCATTCTGACCGTTCGTGTTTTTGGCTTTTCGCCATTTCGATTGATCGAACTTTTTGGATTTTCGTTTTTATGAATTCGAAATTGTAAACAGTCGTCATTGCCCCCCCCCCCCCCCCCCCCCCCCTCAAGAAGGAGGCTCAGCATACCTCGTCAAACCAACGGTCAACGACAATGGATGACGACAACGACGTCGACGACGACGACGACGACGACGACGACGACACACATTCGGTTCGGATCCAAGGAAAAGTGGGAGAACATCGCACGAGCCCCGGATTTAAAAGCCACGGAGACGCGGAAATTCTTGTCAGTGTAACCCCGTCAAAGTGCGGATTATAAACGAGTATCAAAAAAATATACATATATTTGATATATCATCAAAAGTTCGACGTAACGCCAAAGGATTTTTATTTTTTTCTCGACGAGATCGCTCCATCTTTTTGTGTAGGTGTTTTTACCGGTGTTCTTACATGTGTAAGGAAAAAAAAAGGGAAAAAATTTACAACATTTGTAATCGAAACCGATTAAATCAACAATCATCGATTTTTAGGGTCAAGTAGCTAAACCAAAATTATGTGAAAAATATGAAAATATCGGTAACGAGACATACCGATTGTCAAAACATTCCACAAAAATTTTGAATTTTCAGGCTCTGCTCAAAAATCGTAATTCAAGAATTTCTCATTTATTTCAATTTTTATTGATTTTCCATAATTGAAACAAACGTTTGCAGAATCGCTTAACGTCCAATATTTTGAAATTTGAAAATTGGTTTTTCAATAATGAGATTCTGAATCGTTTTGAAATTTTTGGGAATTATTTTGACAAGTATCTCTCTCGTTATCGATAATTTCATTTTTTGGTACAAGAATTGAATTATCTCAAATATTGCTCAATCGAAATGAAAATAAGTTGAGAAATTTTATCATCCTTGTTTTTGTGTATTTACACGCTCTGATTAAAGTTATCTCGCGAAAGGTGCAACAAACGAGTACGGTTTTTAGCGCCCGTTTTCCATGATCGTGCGATACTTTGCTCCAGATTTTCATGTTTCGCCGGTCACTCTGCATTCTTGTCTCGTACACACATTTCGTTTTTTTACGAGAGAGCAACAAAATGTGCAAATATAATAGGTGTGCACATATAAAACCCATATAATGGGCATAATAGGTAACTAGGCCGTTTCAAAAAAAATATATTTGTTTCTTCTCCCAAACAGGCTCAAAAGTTTCATCTAGGTATAAGAGAAGGTCTGTGAAAATATAAGCTCTTAATATTAATATTAACATCGTCCTCATCGCACTTTTCGATTTTCCCTGAGAATAACAGGGGAAAAATTATTTTATATCACTCAGTACAATAATGGACGCTTTTACGTCCGCAAGCGGACGTGAAAACGTCCATATTGCACCCCGTGATATAAAATATCGTACATCACTCGGCGTAAAAACATTTTCTGACTCTATTTACGTCTTCTGATTTTTATAACTAGCAAACGATCCATCATACGAGAAATCTAGAGACATATCTTTGTACAGAATTGAACGCTCTACAAAATAGGTTCTGAGTAACTTTTCGATAAGTCCACTCGTTCAAAAGTTATTCAATGTTTAATTTCAATTTTTCGTAAGCTTTGCCGATTTTTCAACATTACACCGGAACTAGTTAGTTTTATTGACAAAATGTGGATCGAATTTCATGTTAAACATAAATTAAACTTTCGACAAAGGTTAAACAATAGTTCTCACTAGAATAATAAAAAAAATGGAACCTTGAGAAAATTGTGCAGCAGAAATTCGCTTCAAACCTTACTTTTTTTTTGTTTTTTTTTTTTGTAATTTAAAAATAAAAAAGAATAAAAATGTACTGATATACTGCAATGAATTTCTTGATAGAAAAATAAATTTTTAAGCAAACTTCTGCTGCACAATTTTTTTAAAGCGTTCTATTTTTTTTAATTATTATAGTGAGAACTATAGGTGAACATTTGTCGAAAGTTTAATTTATGTTTAACATTATATTTCATCCACATTTTGTCGATAAAACTAACTAGTTCCGGTGTAATATCCAAAAACCAGCAAAATTTACGAAAAATTGAACTTAAACATTGAATAACTTTTGAACGAGTGGACTTATCAAAAAGTTACTCAGGACCTTTTTTGTAGAGCCTTCAATTCTGTACATAGATACGTCTCTAAATTTCCCGTATGATGGATCGTTTGCTAGTTATAAAAATCAGAAAACGTAAACATAATTTTTCCCATGTTATTCTTATGGAAAATCGAAAAGTGCGATGAGGACCATGTTAATATTAATATTAAGAGCTCATATTTTCACAGACCTTTTCTTATACCTAAATGAAACTTTTAAGCTTGTTTCCGAGAAGAAACAAAAAAAAAATTTTTTTAACGGCCTAGTGTGTACATTGCAATCCAAAAGTTTGGAAACACTTGCCCCGATTCCGCTTCACACAAAAAGTTTCACTGCTCTTTTAAAAATAAAGAAATTGCAATTCAACAAGCGGCGTTTCAAAGGGGACATATTCAGCTTCATTTTGCTTTTGCCAAAAAAAAAATTTCGATTTTTTTTTAAACGATACGTCTTTTGAAACATGGTCATTTTTTGGCTTTTTTTTAGCGTTGAAATTTTGGTGCACAATCCTTAAAAAAAATTTTAAACTGTTTTTCGCATGAAAAACTTGTGGGGGAGAGTATAGGCTTTAATTTCATTTTTTTTAAAGTTTCGTACGATTTTTTTTCGCAAAAATATTTAATTTTTCGTAAAAAAACGATCATACTTAAAAAATGAAGCGTAAGTCTAAAACTACGTAAGTCGTAAAATCACGAAGCGGGCAAAAAGTTGCATACAATTATTCTTGGTTCAATGAAATTTTTTTAGAATTTTTTTTCAATTTTTCTTTTTTTTTTAATTTTTCCTGTCAACGAGATATTTTTTTGTCTTAAACAATCGGGTCTTTGACGTCATTTACACGAGTTTTCCGATAAAGAGCCATGTACGTGAGGTTTTTTCATGAAAAAACCGTCTAGATGAGGTAAGAGACCCGATTGTTCAAGATAATAAAATATCTCGTTCGGGAAAAATATTTTTAAAAAATGTTGAAAAAAAAATTTGAAAAAATTTCCTTCAATGCAGAATAATTGTATGCAACTTTTTACCCTCTTATCGATTTCACGAAAACACAATAGTTTTAGAGTTACGCTGCATATTATAAATCCGGTCGTTTTTGGCAAAAAATTGAATATTTTTGCGAAAAAAAATCCTGAAAAACTTTTTAAAAAACGGAATTGAAGCTTATGCTTTTGTCCACAAGTTTTCCATAAACAAAACAGTTTTAAAAAATTTCATGGCCCAAAATTTCAACTCCAAAAAAAGCCAAAAAACGACCACGTTTCAAAAGGTGTACTGGGTTGAAAAAAAATCGAATTGTTTTTTTGGAAAAATAGAAATAAAGCTGAATATGTCACCTTCGAAACGCTGCTTGTTGAGTTGAAATAACTTCATTTTTGAATTACCAACAAAACTTTTTATGCGGCGCAAAATCAGGGCGAGTGTTTCCAAACTTTTGGACGGCAGTGTATATGGGGCATTTCATACCAATTCGACCTGGGTCTGACCCACGACCCCTCAAATCTGATTCCCGATTTTTCCTATCATTACTCTCACTCTATCAAGCAATTACAATTTTTTTCAGATTTTTCAAAATAAATTTGAGCGCGTCATGAATTTTTGAATTTTTTTTTTGAACACCTCGATGGCCGTTATCGAAAAATCTGAAAAAATTCCCAAAAATACAGTATCAGATATAAAAAATGTTGGTGTAAAATTCAGAATGTCTAGGCTTTTGCTTAAACCCGTTTTTTTAGCTTTTTGAGAAAAAAAAAGTGAAAAAAAGAAGCAGAGGTCGATTTACTGTAGACTTGTATTACGCATAGACTTGTATTATGCATACAAAGTTTCGAGCAACAGTCTACAGTGAATTGACCTCTGCTTCTTATTTTTTTCATTTTTTTTTTCTCAAAAAGCTAAAAAACGGGTTCAAGCAAAAACCCAGACATTATGAATTTTACACCAACATTTTTTATATCTGACACTGTATTTTTGAGAATTTTTTCAGATTTTTCGATTACGACCATCGAGGTGTTAAAAAAAAAAGTAAAAAATTCATGACACGCTCAAATTTATTTTGAAAAATCTGAAAAAAATTGTAATTGCTTGATAGAGTGAGAGCAATGATAAGAAAAATCGGGAACCAGATTTGAGGGGTCGAGGGTCAGACCCAGGTCGAATTGGTATGGAATGCCCCATATACACATACACATATATATATATATATATACACATGCAATATATGTACATAAATATGCATATCGTAACAGGTGAAAAACGTGCGATCGTGTGAACGACAATGGAATGTCGTAGGTATGCGTTATAAAGTCGATAAGAATTAATTAGAATTTGAATTGCAAAAAAAAAAACGAATGCGAAAAAAGAATAAATCGCCCGTCGATGTTCGAACGCGCTGATAAGTCGTTATCGATTACATTTTTGCATAAGACCTCAATCGCACCGATGAGAATCTCGACACTGTCGATGATTTACACTGCAATTCCACGGGAATGTCGATTTCGAATTTGAATGATGGGTCGATGACCAAAAATGCATTGTTCATTCGGTGATAAACAATGTTTTCCGTCAATCTGCCGATTCTTCAGACGGATTGATTTTCCTCAATTGATCGCTATAAACTATCAACCTCAATCAATTTTTCTAACAATTGAATCAATTATTTAATTATTTAATTAATTAAGTAATTAATTAATAAAGTAAAGTACCATTAATTAATTAATTAATTAATTAATTAATCGACATTGTGCATTGTCATCGAAGACTTAGTTAAATAAATATAAAATTATTCACTTAATTTTTTAAATAATTTTTAGGTGTTCAAAGCGTCGGGATCGAATTTTTCTATGAACCTGAAAAATGTGTTACATTTTTTTTTTTTTAATCAGATTGAAGATACACAAGCAATGTGAAAATGAATAATAATGATTTATTATAATTCAAGATTAATTCTGATTAATTTTTGGCGATTAATTTCCCCGAGAAATTTTTGTTTTTCACTAAAATTAATATTTGTCCTGTTCTTATTTTTCGAGATAAAAATTCGCTCGACTTTGTACGCGCTTCGAGCACGATGAGATACAGATCGCACATTGGCAATAATCAGATAAGGAATTCATTATTTCATGCACATCGAGTTTGGGTTGGTGTGAAAAAAAAAGAAAATAATTAAATTCTTCAGCGCGATTGGCGCAAGACATTCTTGGAGATAATTCGAAATGTTGCTGTTATTAAGTCCTCGGGTCGTCAATCAAATGGCCGACTGGATATTTGTTTTTATTTTTACATTCTCAAATGCAATTACCATCTTGTCGAGCAGTCGAGAATTTGCGCCAGAGTTTTATGCGCATATATATATATATATATATATATATATATATATATATATATTTTTAAATATCAAACAATATATAAGATGTATTAAATTTCCGTATTTTATCGAGAGAATCTTTCATATTCATCCATATATGAGGAGTTCCTTTTCAATCGGGCGACTTTTTTTTCACCCTCTCCAATGTTTTTTAAAATCTGCCAGCTTGAAATATTAGTCAAAAGGAACGTCTGTGATTTTTTAAAGATTTTTTTAGCCGTCCGTTAAAGATTTTCAATTTTTCATTACGAACACTGTATCTCAAAAAATATTCATCAAACAAAAAAAACATGGGAACAAAAACTTATTTATTTTTTCCACTTTATCGTAAAAAATTGAAATCATAATTTTTCTGCATTGAGAAAATTGAAATTTTTTTAACCTATAACACACTTTCGATTTTGGTACAAATTTTACAGGATGTCTATCATTGGGTAAAGAGTCTGCGGCAAAAATTTCAGAATGGCATCTGCAATGGTTACGATGAAAAAATAAATAAAAACCCTGTGAAATCTACATGCGGTTATGAGTCTTCGCTGGGTTTTTATTTTTTTTCATCGTAACCATTGCAGGTGCCATTCTGAATTTTTTTTCGCAGACTCTTTACCTAATGACAGACATCCTGTAGAATTTGTACCGAAATCGAAAGTGTGTTATAGGTTAAAAAAAATGTTATTCTCATTTTTTTGCCAAATTTCAATTTTCTCAATGCAGTAAAATTATAATTTCAATTTTTTTCGATAAAGTGGAAAAAATAAATAGGTTTTTATTCCTATATTTTTTTTAGTTTGATGAATATTTTTTGAGATATAGTGTTCGTAATGAAAAATTAAAAATCTTTAACGGACGCTTTAAAAAATCTTTAAAAAATCACAGACGTCCCTTTTGACTAATATTTCAAACTGGCAGATTTTGAAAAAAATTGGAGAGGGTGAAAAAAAGTGGCCCGGTTGAAAAAGAACTCCTCATATACCTACATAAGGCGATCCATGTCACTTCCACCAGTAAAAAAAAAATTCCACAAATAATTTTCAAAAATCGAGTTACTTTATTGAAAAATATTCACAGAGTGACGAAATTTAAAAAGAAATTCTGACGTTTTTCTCGTTGATTACCATTTTTTAACATTTTTCCATTCAAATGTATCTTTGGCAGGATTTGACGTATTTCCATTCGTAAAAAACGAAAATCTACGTCTTTTTATGGCCTTCCAGAAAAAAAATTATTTAGATTTTATTGAGCAAGTCGAACGTCCGTTTCAGGGGAAAATATACAAAAATATTTTATTTTCTTAAGGAAAGGTACTCGTTATTTTATTTTTTTTTAATTTCCCCGAATTGTGAATACGAAAAACGAATTTTTGGTATTTTTTATATTATTAAACACCGTGAAGTAATAGCTATTTTTTTAAATTAATATATTCATTTTTAAAAAAAGCTGTATTAATATATTAATAAATCTATTAATCTATTGATATATTGATTTAAAAAAAAAAACAAATAGCTGTTACTTCACGGTGTTTAGGAATCCCATAATATAAAAAATACCAAAAATTCGTTTTTCGTATTCATAATTTGGGAAAAAAATAAATAACGAGTTTCTTTCATTGAGAAAAAAATATTTTTGCATATTTTGCTCTTAAACGGACCTTCGACATGCTCAATAAAATCTGAATTAATTTTTTTCTGGAAGGTCATAAGAAGACGGAGATTTTCGTTTTTTTACAAATGTAAATAGGTCAAATCCTGCCAAAGATACAGCCATTTTTATGGAAAAATGTTAAAAAATGGTAATCAACGAGAAAAAACGTCAGAATTTTTTTTCAAAATTTCGACACTCGGTCAATATTTTTCAATAAAGTAACTCGATTTTTCAAAAGTATTTGTGGAATTTTTTTTTTCACTGGTGGAAGTGACATGGATCGCCTCATATATAATGATTATATATATATACATATTTATGTGTATAGATTATCTTGAAAATTTCCGTAAATGTGATAACCCGAGATTCCATCTTCGGTGTTTTAAATACCTGCGCAATTTCACTCTGGAGTTTCCATAAAGGACGAACAATGAGCTCGCGTTCCTCGGTAATTTCCTTTTCTCAGAGTATCTTAATGGAAAACAAAAGGTATAAAAACGAGAACAAGACCTCGTTCGAGTACCTTCCAAATTAATTAAAGACTAATATTTCCTTGGAGTGAAATGACATTTTCAAAATCACATCATACCGTAAACAACAATTATCAATATCAATATTGCACAAAAGATATTAATAAATTGTTTAAACAAATAATTATTCAACAATTTTTCAGTAACTTCTTTTTTTACTTGAACAAATCGAATGCGGTAATTTTTCTGAACGCATATGAATTTTTTCAAAATTTTCCCTTTTATTTCGAAATTCCCGTTTTGAAATTTTAGAATAGCTGTATTTATGTATTTTTTGGCCCAGTGTCCTTGAACTTCGAACGATAAACCTGTATGCAAAAACGTATACAAAATTGGCAATTTTTTGTTTACATTTCAGAATGTTTTTTTATAATTTTCAAAATAGAGAGAAAATACTGAAAAAAATCATATGCGTTTAGAAAATTTAACGCATTCGATTTAAGAAAAAAAAGAACTTACCGAAAAATTGTTCAATAATTATTTGTGTAAACAATTTATTAATAACTTTTGGGCAATATAATTATTGATAATTATTGTTTGTGGCATGCCAAATGTTGCTGAATTTTTTCAGAATTTTATTGTATCACGAAGTGGGGAAATTTCAATCAAATAAAATTTTTGGCTGGGACAGTTGGGACAAAGCATCCTTAATTAAGCTCAAACACTCGAAGCATTCTTCACATACAGAATTTTGCAAATTTTCAAAGCCAATAAACATGGAACAGGTGAAATTTATTTCATCTCCATATTAAATTTTCGCAATGCTTTGTGACTAGGAATTCTCTTTCTTTCCTTGTGACTGGATTTTTTCTTCTTATTCTTAAGGAATTGAATTTTTCTTTTCATTCTTATGGTCACGTTGGAGCATAACTTTAAAAGACTATTTTGGTCAGGAATTTTGGGAAAAAAATTTTTTTTTTTTAATATTCTTAAAATTGAGACCATTACAAATGTATCCTCGAAAGAAAATTTTTAAATTCCAATAATTTATGGAGTTGTAGCTATTTTAGTGACGCAACAACTACACCCGTCACGTCCAAGCTTAACTTGAAGGGGGTATTCTGGTCTAGAATTTAAAAAAAAAAAATTTGAATTTTTACAAAGTCTTGACTTTTACGACTGTATCCTTGAAAAAAAAATTTAATTCCCATCATATACGAAGTTGCAGCTATTTTAGTGACGTAGCAACTACATTGACACGTTGAAGCGTAACTTGAAGAGGGTATTCTGGTTTAGAACATTGATAAAAAAAATTTGTTGTGCATATTCTTAAAGTTTAGACCTTTAAGAATATATCCTCGAAAAAAAATTTCTAAATTCCAATAATTTACGGAGTTGTAGCTATTTTAGTGATGCAGCAACTACGCCCGTCACGTCAGAGCGTAACTTTAAGGGGCTATTCTGGTCTAGAATTTTGAAAAAATCATTTTTTTGCATATTCTTAAAGTTTAGACTTTTAAGAAGATATCCTCTGAGGGAAATTTTTTAATTCCAATAATTTATGGAGCTATAGCTATTTTAGTGACGCAGAAACTACGCCCGTCACGTCAGACCGTAACTTTAAGGGGCTATTCTGATCTAGAATTTGGAAAGAAGAATATTTTTTTGCATTTTTTCAAAGTTTTGACTTTTACAACTACATTCTCGAATTTTTTTTTTAATTCCCATCATATACAAAGTTGTAGCTATTTAATTGATGCAGCAACTACATTGTCACGTTGAAGCGTAACTTTAAGAGGGTATTCTGGTCTAGAATATTGATATAAAAAAAATTGTTATGCATATTTTTAAAGTTTAAACCTTTAAGAATATATCCTCGAAAGGAAATTTCTAAATTCCAATAATTTACGGAGTTGTAGCTATTTTACTGTCGCATCAACTACACCCGTCACGTTGAAGCGTAACTCCAAGGGAGTATTCTGGTCTAGAATTTTGAAAAAAAAAAAAATTTGTTTGCAGATTATCAAAGTTAAGAACTTTAAGAAAATATCCTCGAAAGGAAATTTTTAAATTCCAAAAATTTACTGAGTTGTAGCTATTTTAGTGACGTAGCAACTATGCTCATCACGGCGGAGTAAATCGGACTATAAGATGTTTTTTTCAAAACTACTTTTCCCAACACGGTTGACATGATATCTCAAGTTCTACTCAACCGATTTACTTCAAATTTTTTACCAATTTTCAATGCATAACTCTCTATCACCCCTACCACTTTTTTATCAAAATTATTTTTTTTACTATTGTAAAAAAATTATAAACTATGAAAAACGAGTCAAAAAACGTCTTTTATTGTTCAGACAGCCACCATTTTGCGAATTTTTTTTCGTTTTCTCTGAAGTAGGATCTATAACAACGTTCTTACTAATTAAGAATCTTTTTTCAAATTTTGCATCGGATGACTAGAAAAATTGCAATCGTGTCATCCAGCACACCCCTTTTTTTACCCCCAACTTTACCAGCTTATAACTTATTTAATTTTTATTTTTTTTGTTTATCGTCAAAATATTAATATGCTGTAAAAAAATTGGTAAAAATATATATATATTTTTTTTTATCGAGCTCATCAAAACACTCAGAATGTCGCCTTAACTTATTCGTGCGTAATATTGAAAGAAAAAGTCGCCTTATCGCTTCACTCACGTCATACATTTTGCGAGGACTTCAAGTTGGGGTTAAAAGTCACACACGATATCGATCGATCCCCCCGGAAAATCCACGGAATAACTTGCACTCAGCGGAATTTCGTTTCGCAAAAAAAAAAATATTCTCGTGGGATAGGAACATTAATCATTTATGGAAGGAAAAAATTTCACAACCGATGAAACCATTTTTTTATTTTTTATGTTAAAAAGCGTCATTTTGAGACTGTTGTTAAATTCGGAAAACTGCATAATTACCTTAAATTCAGGAGAATATCCGGTCGTGTGAAAGGCAATAAAATTTGGAATGCAAAAAAAAAATCCCCCATTAAGCTAATTCCCTGTAAAGAATTGCCTCCAAATGGAAATTGCGATAAACCCGCCTGTCCTATTTATCCGGAATAATCAGTCTTGAAATCGTCGAGTTGCTTATATATATATGAGTCGTTCCATGTCAAATCGACCACTTTTGAACCCGACCTCTTTTGATGTGACGGATTTTTTTTCCTTTTCTACCCCATTAAAAACATTTTTCAGGAAATTTTCAAATTTTTTTACCCAACCCAAAGAAAAACTTTTTTTTTCAAATAGATATAACTTTTTCAAAAATTGACTAATTGGGGCGTTTTTTTCAACATTTTCAAATGTAAAAAAGTTTGAGAATTTCCTAAAAAATGTTTTTAATGAGGTAGAAAAGGAAAACAAAATTTCAGCCGAATCGTAAGGGGTCGGGTTTAAAAGTGGTTGATTTGACATGGAATGCCCCATGCATATATTACACTTCCGTTTCTCTTTCTCCCTTTCTCTCTCTCTCTCTCTCTCTCTCTCTCTCTCTCTCTTTCTCTACATCCCTTTTTTTTAATCGATCGCTCTCGACGACCTACTTTTCGATCGAAATTCTCCCAGAACGTCTCGCACTGTTTGTTCTCACATGACGTATCCCAACCACTCCTGGCAATATATCTAACTATCTGCAAACACGCGGTAAATTCTCGTTCGATCTTTCGCCTCTCCTGCAAAATTATATGCCTAGATGACGTTTTATCGAGTTTACCCTTTAGCATAAACAAAAAGAGAACGAAGTTACTTTCTGCATTGCTAGAGCTTGCGATACATGGGCTTTATTGCACTCCGTATGTAAAGTGCCCATTTTACGCACTCGTGCAATAATAGTACATTACATCACGAGGACGTAAAAACATTTTCTGACGAGTGTGAGTTTGCAGGACGAGCCGAAGGTGCCTTCGGTTCGTCCTGCAAACTCACACTCGGTGCAATATGGACGTTTTCACGTCCGCTTGCGGCTGTAAAAGCGTCCATTATTGTACTGAGTGATATAAAATTTTGTAAGACACTCGTACGAAAAACTTTTTCTGACTCGTGTGATTGCAGCATTCGCCTTCGGCTCATGTTGCAAACTCACACTCGTCAGAAAAAGTTTCGTCGTACTCGTATCATAATGTACTATTCTTCCAATCTTAATGAATCATAGCCGCTGATAAAGACAAGAGAGGACCTTTTCCTTACCTCCAGCAGTTCAGGAATTCTTCGTTGAAATTATGAGGAAAAAGAAATTTCACATCTTTCCAAGTTTCGTTCTCCAAGCAATCCTTCCGTAACGTAACAAATTGGGTCATTCCATGTCAAATCGACCGATAGTTTGAATCGACCCCTTTCAATTTCGATGAAATTTGGACAGAAGTTTTCTTTCATAGTTCTACCAAAGGAAAAAAATTAAAATTTGTTCAAAAGTTATGCTAAATTCAAAATTTTTATATTTTTTCAAGTTTATTTTTTAAATATCTCGAAAAGTATTATAGTTACGAAAAAATCGTGCTGGGTTCGTCTTAAAGAGTATATTTAGGACTACGAAAAAAATGGTTCCGATTTTTTTTTTTTTTTTGAGAAATGATCTATTTGCAGAATTTTGAATTTTTTTAAATCTCGCAAATCCACGATCAACCCTTAATTTTCGGTTCAATTTTTTTATGTAATACCGTATACTAATCTTAAAAGATCCTGGAATTTTCAGAAAGGTATTTTTTTTTAAATATGAATTTTTGAATTTTGTTAAAAAAAAAACTTTCTTTACCCAAATTCAAAAATTCATGTTTAAAAAAAAAAGCACTTCTGAAAATTTCAGTATCTTTCAAGATCAGTACAAGGTATTATGTAAAAAAAAATTGAACCAAAAGTTCAATGTTGATTGTGGAGTTTGCCGATTTTCAAAAATTCAAAATTTTCCAAATTCATCATTATTCAAATTTTTTTTTCGGAATATTTTTTTTTCTCAGCCCCACGTATACTCTTCAAGGCGAACCCAGAACGATTTTCTCGTAACTATAATAGTTTTCGAGATATTTAAAAGATAAACTCGAAAGAATGGTGAAATTTTGAATTTTTCATAACTTTCGAAAATAAAATTTAATTTTTTTTCCTTTGGTAAAACTTCATTTTATGATAAAAGAAAACTCCGGACCAAATTTCATCGAAATTGAGAGCGGTCGATTCCAACTATTGGTTGATTTCACATGGAAAGACCCATACTAAATCGTTAAATCGACGATTTAAAAAAAATTTAGAATATTTACATTTGATGGGCGTTGAGAGAATCAGCGAAGTAAAAGTGCAGCAATATTTATTAAACTTCCCGGTCTTTGTTGAAAAATCACACCTACTTCCGGCATTTACATCGAGTGCTGTCTTTTTCTCGCTTTATTTTGTTAATAAAATACTCTTACGCAAGACTACACGAGAAACGATGCCTCGCATGCTGGAATTTATGAGAAAATTACTTGGACATGCAGCAATTTTGTCGATGTTTATATATATATATATATATATGGGGCATTCCATACCAAGTCGACCTGAGTGTGACCCTCGACATCGCTGATTTCGTTTACGATTTTTTATATGATTCTTCGAACTCAAAATAGCATTCATAATTTTTTTCAGATTTCTAAAACCAAATTAGAGTACATTATGATTTTTTTGAACATTTTTTTCGAAAACCTCGAGGGCCGTCATTTAAAAATCTGAAAAAATTCTCAAAAATCCGGTGTCAAAAATGAAAATTTTTTACCCAAAATTCATTATGTCCAGGCTTTCGCTTCCACCTCGATTTTAGGTTTTTATGAAGAAAACGTAAAAAAAGTAGATGCAGAAATTAGCCAACTATTTTTGGAAATTTTTGGTTAACGATAAAAATATTCAAGCCACTTTTCACGGTAGATCAATTTCTGCATCTATTTTTTTTTACGCTTTCTTCATAAAAAAACTAAAATCGAGGTGGAAGAGAAATCCTAGACATCATGAATTTTGGGTCCAAAATTTTCATTTTTGACACCGGATTTTTGAGAATTTTTTCAGATTTTTAAATTACGGCCCTTGAGATTTTGGAAAAAAATGTTCAAAAAATCGTAACGTACTCAAATTTGGTTTTATAAATCTGAAAAAAAATGTGAATGCTATTTTGAGTTGGAAGAATCATGTAAAAAATCGTAAACGAAATCAGCGTGGTCGAGGGTCACACTTAGGTCGACTTGGTATGGAATGCCCCATATATATAACAAATGGAACGTCATTGCCTCATCAATACAAAGTGATAGCATTTGCGTCAGTGCCATTTTTCATTTTATCAACAAATGAAAAAACAAAGATTTTAATATACTGATAATCATAATCGCATGTTGAAATACAAGTGTTTTTGTTTTTATGCATTCTCTTGCCAGAAACGATGACTTACATTGTTGCGCAATCTTACTCATTTATGTGACAAAAGTTCCTTTTAAATCTCGAAACAATAAATTTTTCTTCTCACAAACGAGAGCGAAACATTCCAATTAAAAAAAATTGATTATGAATGCTTCCCGAGCGAAGCGTTAGAGTTATAGCGAATAGTGAAAATTGATTTTTTCGAATTACCGAGAATGAAAATTAGATTTAATAAAAAATTGGAATTTTTGGAAGTTTTAATGTGGTAAATTTTTCCGTAACTATAATAGTTTTCGAGATATTTGAAAAATAAACTTAAAAAATTGAAAAATGGTGAAATTTTCAATTTTGACCAAATTTCATCGAAATTGGAAGGGGTCGATTCCAACTATTGGTCGATTTGACATGGAATGACCCTCCTTCAAAACCGTGATTTTTTTTTTAACTTCGGTGGAAATAGCTCCAACTTCGTCAAATGATTGGGATTGTATAGATTCGGAATTGAATGAAAAATTTCCATTATACACTTTAGATTCCAAAAAAATGTTCTCATGTTACCAAATCATTTTATAATAAACTGGATTAATAACACTCAGAAATTAGTCAGAAATTTCTAGTTTCTAATTTAAATGGCTAATTTCAGGAGATAGCTATAAGTGCAGCTACGTCGTATGAGGAATTGGAATTTGGACGATGGACGGTAAAAAGAAGGGGAAATTTTTTCACTGATAAGTAATTCGACTGATAAGATTTTTGGTTTTTAAATGTAATGCGCAATTGTCATTATCGTCCAAGTCACGACGATAGTCACGGTAGTAAATACTTAAGCTGGAAAAAAATACAATTTATCATACCGCAAAAAAATGCAAAACAATGCAGAAGAATGTGCAACTGATTAAGAAAAAAAAAAATAGTCGTCGATTTTATTTTACATATTACACAATAGTCTTCACGTTTTCACCGTGAAATTATGATCTGAGTGGGATGAATTTTGACTCTTAATATTCACAACTTTCCGGAACGTTAATGATAAGGCTAAAAACAATAACTCAAACTCAAAAATATCTTAAAAATGCAAGATAGGATAAGAAACAAAGGAAAACCATTTCCCTTCACAGTGATGAATATGTATTTTTCCATACGATTATAAATATGACTTTTCAAAGTCAAGCTATGCAAATACGAGAAAAAAGAAATTGTAGTTTCGTCGTCGAGGCTATATTTTTGGAATTAATTTTTATACTCAGTGCAAACTTTATTGAAGTTGCAAGACAATTGTTCTGAGATTTTTTAATATTTCGCAAAATGTTTGATGTGTTTGTTTAAATTTTGTCAAGTTGCAAAATTGTGAAATTTTCACAAAAGTGCTTCAGCTATCGAGCTCAAATATTTGTGGAAATAGGATTTATGTCGAGTATAGTTCAAATAAGATTTGCAAAAAAATTGGCGCTAATTCGTACCATTGATAAATGGACTACGTGATTTTTTCCGATTTTTACTCAATGAATCATTATGAGAATTAAAATATTTACTCCGCCGGTAAAACAGATTTCTATAAGCTGGGACTGTCATAGTGTAATTACCGCAGTGGCCACCAGTTCAGTGTCGGAATGTAAATAGAGTCAAAGTATTAACCTAAAAAGCAGGATAGAAAATGATAAAAACGCTGGATATACTTTCAAACGAAATCCTGATTTATTTATAAAAAAATGAGTAGGCAAATTTTTCGGTGTATCGACTGACAGATACTTGTTTGATATTCATTATCGGGCGAGAGTTTGTAAAGAAACTGCTTGTTAAAAATGGACGACGATATCACAGTGATGGCAGGATCGAGCTCGTCAAATGTTCGTAAACCTTTTGATCATAACTTGTCCCTAAAAACATTTCACGTCACGAAAATGTCTTCAAAATGCCACATGAACTCCGTTTTCACCAGAGATACTAAACTCTGTTATCAGTGTTATCACCATCTCCGCAAAATCCGATCAAACGTGTACTGATTTTACTGGTCGTATTGCCCAACCTGTCACCAATTAATTCTTGAAAGGCCCGCACTCTGTGTTAGCGCCACTGCTGCTCAAAAGCGCGGGAAAGTTTGAATCATTCGATCGCGTTTGCAACAAGCGGAACGATAAACAAAATTCAAACAGTGTTCCCTCATAATTTTCGCATATTATTCTTATATTTTCGAACTTTACCTCATGAGCAATCTTTTTTAATGATTTCTTTATAATGGGAACTTCCTTATTAGCGAAAAAATGAGTAAATAACGTGTAAATTGGAATGTGCACTTTGCCCTTCTTCGCTTACACTTACCTAGTTTGGTTGTTTTTTTTAAGCATTTTCATATTTAAAAAAATGAAAATGCGTTGTTCTTCTATCGTTGAAATTTTATTAAACCTAAACCGCTGAGTTCAATCAAAGCCATCTTTGTCCCCTGATCAATTTTGTTGCAATTTTTAGTTCGATAACTGCAAATTAATGAAAGTCACAATATTTGGAAACTTTTTCTAATATTTTGTAAATCTGTCTGAATCTGAAAAAAGAGGAAATTTGAAAAATCCCGTTTAACACGAAAACAAAGCGAATTCATGAAAAACTTCAGGATAGCAAAAAGTTGCGTCTGTTTTCGTTGAGTTCAGTGGAATTTTTTCAGATTTTTTTTTCCAACATTTTTCCCATTTGGGAAAGAAATTTGAAACAAAATAACTTTGTAAACTAAAATCGCTCAAAGTTAAAAAAAAAAAGAAATTGAAACTTAAACTTTCCCCATTATAAATCCAATCGTAAAAGGGTGCACCTGAAGAGCGTGGAAAAAAGGCGAAAAACAGTTGCTTTCAAAATAGAATCCAATCAAATAACAAATTGTAAAAATCATTTAAAAAATCCAGGAAATGAAGCCGAATTCTTCCCCTATGAAATGCCGATTGTTAAATTAGTTGCCGTTCTTTTCCGGAGAAATGGCATAAAAAAACGTTCGAGACCTTTTTTGAAGTTTCGTCCGGAAACTCTGCCGATAATGTAGAAAGTTTGCTAGTCGCTTTCATAGATAGACAAAACTGCCCCAAAACTTATTCTCCGAACATAATTTCACATTCTCTCAAAAACATTCCAAAAATTCTTCCACAGAAAATTGTTCAATGTCCATTTGCAAAAAAAAACGCTTTTTCTGAGGAAGACCGTTCGAAACCACCTCACCGGGTCATTTGAGTCTGACCAATATTTAAAAATTTCTTTCCAGATAACGGAATCGACGCCATTGTTGAAGGACGATTCCCGCGACACGATGCCGGAGAAGAATATCGGAATATCGCAACAAACGTTGGTATCGAATGCCGGCGAAGCCAGCAACCGACCTCGCAAGTTGCCCCAATACATAGCGGGTTTAGCCTCGACATTGGGTGCATTGGCAGCGGGTATGGTACTAGGTTGGACATCACCAGCCGGTGAAAATGGAGTGGAATTGAACAAAAATGACGTTTACCCGTTCAAAATTGATGCCGTGAGCTTTTCCTGGGCCAGTTCGGTCTTCAATCTCGGCGCAGCGACGATATGCGTCCCGATAGGTGTCCTCTCGGACATGATCGGCCGTAAAACGGCGATGCTGATGCTGACAGTGCCATTCACGATTGGCTGGGCCTGCGTGATATGGCCGGATTCCATAGCAACTCTCATAGCCGGACGTTACATACTCGGTATAAGCGGCGGTGCATTTTGCGTTACGGCGCCGATGTACGCTGCCGAAATAGCCGATAGCGAGACGCGCGGTAGGCTCGGTTCCTATTTTCAGCTTCTATTGACAACGGGAATCCTCCTGACCTACGTTCTCGGCTCGATCGAGGCCGTAACGATGTTCACACTGTCCATAATTTCGGCCGCGATACCGCTGATCTTCTTCATCGTATTTTTCTTCATGCCCGAGACACCGGCCTACTATCTCAAGAAGGACAACGTCGATATGGCCCGTACCACTCTCACTTGGCTTCGTGGTCCTCATTACGACGTCGAGCCCGAACTCAACGAGCAGCGTGAGAATCTCGCCGAAGCCAAACGCAATCAGATATCATTCCTCGTAGCCATGAGATCAAGGGCAGCCGTAAAGGGTCTGATAATAGCATTCGGTCTCATGTTCTTCCAACAATTGAGCGGCGTCAATGCAATTATATTCTACGCTGGGTCGATGTTCAAAGAGGCAACCGGTGATGACGCCGAATGGCCGACGATCGTCGTTGGCGCGATGCAAGTCATCGCCGTATTCGTCAGTACCGTTATCGTTGATCGGCTTGGAAGACGCTTGCTTCTTCTCGTTTCCAGCGTGTCAATGTGCATCACCACTCTCGTTCTCGGTGTTTACTTCTACGTGAAGGAGAACGGCACATCGGTGGAGAACATAAATTGGCTGCCTCTTCTCTGCATCTGCGGCTTCATCGTTCTGTTCTCACTCGGTTTTGGACCGATACCGTGGATGATGATGGGCGAAATATTTTCACCGCAGATCAAGGGCGTCGCCGGTAGCAGCGCTTGTCTCTTCAATTGGCTGATGGCGTTTGTCGTTACGAAATTTTACGGCGACGTCAAGCAGGCGATCGGTGCTTACGGCACATTCTGGATATTCTCGGCAATCTGCGCTCTCGGCGTTGTCTTCGTCTTCTTCGTTGTGCCTGAGACCAAGGGCAAAACGTTGGATCAGATACAGATAGAATTGGGCGGAGATTCGGCACCGAGACAGCAACAGACGAGGAAGACGTAAAACGGTGGCCTTGGACTTGAAGAATTTGAGGAAAACTTTGTGAATTGTGAAGAGAGAATCTTGGAATGAACTTCCTTGAGAAACCGCCTGAAAGAAATGGTGGATGGAGCTTGAGAAAAAATGGGTAATCGATTCGGCATCGTGCCGAACTCGTTGGCCAAAATGCACGATTGCAGGCCTTTTTTTCGTGGAGGAAGACGTGGAAGAGTTTTTGCAATGGTTTTGAAGAATGTAAAAATCTTGTAAAATACTAAAACCTCGGATTGTATTTTAGCATTGTTTTTCGGCCGATTTTTCTGGACTTATTTTCCAGAGTCTTCGTCCAAGAGAGTCTACCGAGTGTACGGCTTGACCATATCCTAATCAGAGTTGTGATAATAGTAATGTAAAAGTAATGTATTACCCATTACTTCAAACAATGTGTATTGGATAAGTTTTCCATTACAAATTACAAAAGTAACGTGTAATGAATGAATTTTCCATTACAAATGAAAATAGTAATGTGTAATGGATGCGTGTTCCATTACAAATAAAAAAAGTTATGTGTAATGTATATATGTTCCATTACAAATAATAAAAGTAATGTGTAATGGATGCATGTGTTATTGCAAATTCAAAAAATTCAATTTCAATTCAATTCAATTGTCATTTGTAATAGAGCAGTCATCCATTACACGTTACTTTTTTTTGTAATGACACATGCATCCATTACACATTACTTTTTTATTTATAATGGCACATGCATCCATTACCCATTACTTTTTTTTATTTATAACGGAGCACGCATTCATTACACATTACTTTTGTAATTTGTAATGGTACACTTATCCATTTCACATATTGCAGTATAATGAGTAATGAATACAGTAATGCATTATTAAATTAACGCATTAACCACAACTCTGATCCTAAAATGCATTTTTCTCTGTTGACATTTTTTGTCGAGCGCATATATTATTTTTCTACTTTTAAATAAGAATACAATATGTGATTGTGACAATGTCGAATTGGAAATGTTCGAAAATAAGTATTCAACGTGTTAGCACTTCCGGTTATCGATTATCGACGATTAACAGAATATTGCTATATTTTCGTTACAACATTGCCGAAATTAGCGCTGATATTGAAATCCCCATAGCTTATCAATAGATATATAAAATTTTGTTGAAATTTGTGTTTTATATTATTAGAAGCTTCGCGAAAATTAGATTTGAAAAAATGTGTGTGTGTGTATTGGGGTGACAGTTATTTGAGCTTTTGCGAAAAAAATTCGACGCCACCCCAAAAACATAATCAAGGTGTATAAAAAAAAATCTGTGTAAAGTTTGGAGGCACTCGGAAAATTGGAACACGCGCCACCGAGCTATTGAAATTTTTGATGTAAAATACATGTATTTATCCCACGCATCAATGATTCTTTTTTTCCGACGATAATATTAATGAGAAAAATTTGAATCTTGGTACACTTATTGTGCATAGTATGGTGTACATAACCAAATTTTTTCAAATTTTTTCGTTCATAATTTCGTTAATGACAAGCTTTGTAGAGATGTCCAAAAAACATTTAAAATTTCATTCGCTCGGTGGCGCGTTTTCCAATTTTCCGAGCGCCTCCAAACTTTACAAAATTTTTTTTTGATACACCTTGATTATGTTTTTGGGGGGGCACCGAACTTATTTCGCCAAAGCCCAAATAACTGTCACCCTAGTGTGTATGTGTTATGAGAATTCGCGCGAAGAATTACTATTATTATATTCCTTTACTTTACTTATCATTATAAGACTGATTCTTTTAATAAAAAAAAGTAAAATAAATAATAGAGGCCCAGAGTTTAACAAGCATGTTAAAGTTCTTACGTTATTTGAAATCTTACATAATGTGTAATCTTACTTAATGTATATAGTATCCAGAGATGTAAATAAATTACTTGGATGTTATTGTTAAATGAAAGTTTTTCATTTTCATCGGCCTTTTCAACTGGAACGAAAATCTAGACAATTCTTCGATCGCAAGTCACTCAAGTTCGTCGAATTTGAGCGACAAAGAGTGAAAATGTCATTAAATTGTAGATAAATATTTTATAATTCAACAAATAACTTCAAGCGTTTACCGCTCAAAATTACAGATAGTTGATAGAGTTTTTGGTATTAAATTTTTTGAAAATTTTCTGTAACTTTGAAATATTGGAAAAAAAGGCGTCATTCGAAACTGCGACTTTTCCTCTTTACCCTCAACTCTAAAATTTTACGGGTCTGTCAATTATTAGGGTATTATTTTTAAAAAAAAACAAGAACAATCAGAGAACTTGTTCGCTTGAAAGTGAGAAAATCGATTTTTTTTCTCATAAAAGAATCTTATTGGAATCTACTCTCAGATTATTCGTAAAATATGATTTATTAACATGATAACGTATAAACATTCATTTATATACAGATAGGAATATATACAAATTATTATGTTACTCAAGGGGAAATTTTGTCCGGGAGTAACTATCGCGATATTTCCGGATAAAGATTGGCAACAATTTGATCCACGAGCATATAAGCGAGATGTTTGTTGAACGTTGGACTTTGTAGAGGGTCAAGCAAATAGTCCATCGTGATTGACCATTTGCCGCGAAAACCGTAAAACCACCATGGCAACAAATTGTGCAATCCGTCTCTCGCCCTTTCGTAACGTTTTTCGTCCCTTGTTGACGTTTCGCTCGTCGTACTTTTGGCAATTTTACCGCCGAATATAGTATTTTGGAGCAACTTCACGACACTCGCGGCACGTCCACCGCTCAATAATTTCACGAGTGTGTCGCGCAAAAAATCGTTGATCAATGGATCCAAGCTTTTTCTCGATAAGTGGGCGATCAGCCAGAAGACACGAGATATTGTAGATGAATCGCTCAGAAGATTGTCCACTGAAAGCAGTAAAATGAAAAAAAGGCCTTAAAAAATGCTCTAACTTTCGTAGCTTTGGGGTAAGAATTTTTCTTCCAAACTATTTCTGTGACTTTAGGGCAGAACGAGTCAAGTCCATTTTTTCGAAAAATTACTCAATAACGGAAATCAGTCAATTGTTAGGTCTACTTTTATCTCAGACATTTGTTACCCAGGTTTATTTGAGGTTTAAGTCCGCATATGAGGAGTTCTTTTTCAACCGGGCCACTTTTTTTCACCCTCTCCAATTTTTTTCAAAATTTGCCAGTTTCAAATATTAGTCGAAAGGAACGTCTGTGATTTTTTTTAGATTTTTTCAGGCGTCCGTTCAGGATTTTCAATTTTTCATTACGAACACTGTATCTCAAAAAATATTCATGAAACAAAAAAAAACATAGGGAGCATTTCCTCATCGACTCTTAATTCTAACTTTAGATTCGTGTTCAACGGGACGAAATACGTAGGGAAAACGTACCGTTGAACACCCAGCACACACAACTTTTTTTTGTTGAGAAAATCCATAAAAATATCATGATACTTTTATCAGTTTTTATCAATTTTAATTATTAGAATCATTAGAACTTGTAATTTTATGGTTCGATATTTTGGAATCCTGAAGTATTTCTCCTGTATCAACGTGTTATTGAAAATCGAATCTGTCAAAATAGAAACAGCGATTTCTCGAAATTCTTATTTTTGGACTTGACTCGTTTTGCTTGCGATAGGTACAAATTTCGCACCTATTAAAATAGTCAACCCTACATATTCGAATTTGTGCTATTTATCTTACTGGCTTCGGCGATGCAAAAACAGGCTCCTTTGACGTGACGTTGCTTGGACAAAACGCGAATAAAATCACGCTCGTCGATCTTCAAATTCAAATTATTTCCGAATGGCGTTCCATTCTGCAAGTCCGGGCCTTTTTGTCGAATCTCGACGAAACCGTGGTCAGCTGTTGGCTCGACACCGAGATCGGCCGATTGTTCGCACTTGACGTTCGTCGAGGTTAAAAAAGTGTTCATAAATTTGTCGAGATGCTGTCCCTTTTCCTTGCGCAATTTGTGCGCCATGCTCTGATAAAGTATTCCTATATCGGGTGTCGTGAAATTCGTAAAATGCGGTTTGAGATTCGGCTGTGTGAGAAACGTGTGAAGTAATTCGCTGCTTCGCAGTGTCGGTTTGGCCAATAATTTTTGTAAAAAATCCTGATAACGCTGACGAATCGACAATGACGATTGATTTTTACGAGCTGGTAACGGTGAATCGTTCAATTCACGATCACCGTGAAATTCCATTAATCTCGCGCGTAGGGCATAAAAATCCTGATCGCGTCGCAAAACGGTCCATGATTTGTCCTCGGCGACGCTGTGCACGGCAACCGTGTAAATCGGTTGTGGACGACTGGCGTCAACGTGCGGCACGGTCACACGCCACGTTGTCAAATCTCGCGTATGGTTCTCGTCGAAATTCCCATCGCTGTATGTCCTCGGTGAACAATCGACCTCCTCCGCTTGAAACACATCTTGCGTTTGAAATGGCGCACCGTCCACCGCCGCTGCTCTAAGCGCACCCCGTATACGTCCAAGTTGATTGCTCAAACGCGCCCCCACACCAGGTCCACCTACTCCACTGTTCACGCTGATTGAAGAAAAAAAAACCACAGTTAAAAATTAAGAAAATTTTTTCGAAAAATTAATAATTGGCAAAAAAAATATTACTAATTTTTTTCGAAAAATTAGTAATTAGCGGAAACATTTTACTAATTTTTGTAAAAATTAGTAATCAGTGACAAAACATTTCAAATTTTTATTGAAAAATTAATAATTCGCAAAAAAATATTAGTAATTTTTCTAATAAATAAGTAATTCTTTCCAAGAATCAGTAATTGGCGAGAAAGATATTACTAAATTGCCAAAAAAATCAATTATTTGTGGAGAAATGTTGTATTAATTTTAGAAAAAATAATAAATGAAAAAAAAAATTAGTAATTAGCGGAAACACATTACTAATTTTTCTAAAAACTAGTAATTAGTTACAAAATATTTCTAATTTTTATTGAAAAGTTAATAATAATAGTGCTGATTGAATTTTCGTATCGAAAAATTAATAATTGGCAAAAAAATTAGCAAAATAATTGGCAATTTTTTGAAAAAAATTAGTAATTAGCGGAAACATATTACTAATTTTTGTAAAAATTAGTAATCAGTGACAAAATATTTCAAATTTTTATTAAAAAATTAATAATTTGCAAAAAAATATTACTAATTTTTCTAAAGAATTAATAATTAGAGACAAAATATTACTAATCTTTCTAATAAATACGTAATTCTTTCCAAGAATCAATGATTGGCGAGAAAGATATTACTAAATTGCCAAAAAAATCAATAATTTGTGGAGAAATGTTGTATTAATTTTAGAAAAAATAATAAATGAAAAAAAAATTGGTAATTAGCGGAAACACACTACTAATTTTTCTAAAAACTAGTCATTAGTTACAAAATATTTCTAATTTTTATTGAAAAATTAATAATAATAGTGCTGATTGAATATTCGTATCGAAAAAAATTAGCAAAAAAATATTACTAATTTTTCTAAAGAATTAATAATTAGTGACAAAATATTACTAATTTTTCTAATAAATACGTAATTCTTTCCAAGAATCAGTGATTGGCGAGAAAGATATTACTAAATTGCCAAAAAAATCAATAATTTGTGGAGAAATGTTGTAATAATTTTAGAAAAAATAATAAATGAAAAAAAAATTAGTAATTAGCGGAAACATATTACTAATTATTGTAAAAATTAATAACCAGTGACAGAATATTTCAAATTTTTATTGAAAAATTAATAATTCGCAAAAAAATATTACTAATTTTTCTAAAAAATTAATAATTAGTGACAGCATATTACTATTTTTTCTAATAAATAAGTAATTCTTTACAAAAATCAGTAATTGGCGAGAAAGATATTACTAAATAACCAAAAAAAATCAATAATTTGTGGAGAAATGTTGTATTAATTTTAGACAAAAATAATAAATGAAGAAAAAAATTACCAAGTTTTGTTCAAAAAATTAGTAATTAGCGGAAACATATTACTAATTTTTGTAAAAATTAGTAATCAGTGACAAAATATTTCAAATTTTTATTGGAAAATTAATAATTCGCAAAAAAATATTACTCATTTTTCTAAAAAATTAGTAATTAGTGACAAAATATTACTAATTTTTCTGATAAATAAGTAATCAGTGACAAAATATTTTGATTTTTCCAAAAAAACGAGTAATTAACGATAAAATATTACTAATTCTTTCCAAGAATCAGTAATTGGCGAGAAAGATATTGCTAAGTAACCAAAAAAATCAATAATTTGTGGAGAAAAGGAAAAAATAATAAGTGAAAAAAAAAAATTAGTAATTAGCGGAAACACATTACAGAGAAAAAATATTTCTAATTTTTATTGAAAAACTAATAATGATAGTACTGACCGTTATCAGTCGATTATAATGAGAATTAGCAACTTGAGGTTTTTGAGGAAATTTCGTGTAATAATATCGAATCTAACAATGAAGAAATTAATATGAGCACAAAGAAAAATAATGAGACTTTAATGGAAATTTGTATTAAATTGCAAAATTTTTAAATACGTAACATACAGAACGTCAACTTGCCTCAAATGACTCGAAGGTTTTGTAAAGTTCGAGGATACCGGTGGACCGCACAAACGTTTGTATAGCTAAAACATTTTATGAATAGTCATTTTTACAACATTTATGAATAAACATTTCAGGAATAGTTATTTGTACAACTTTCGCCAGAATATTGGCATTTCATTGTCAGCCAAGGTTAAGTTGTCAAATCATTAACAAAATTAAAAGACCTTTTCAAGGATCTACAAAATTCTACCATCATAATTAATGGAAATCAATGCGAACTTTTTTTTAGTAAAAATCGAAATTTTAGTAGAAATAGATAAATCAAGAGATTTTTTTATTAGTATACCGATTCCTCAGTGGAGAGGGTCAATGCCCTCAATTCAGCGAAAGGATGTTTGAGATTTTGAATGTGCTTTTGAATCTCCATTGACTCGTGGAATTCTGACAATTTTTTATAATTTTAGCTTCCTTTTATAATTTTAGTCAAATCAAACTGCTTTTGTGAAAAATTATTTTCGCAATTTGCGTGCGGGTTAATTCTCTCAATGTCAAGCAATAATATTCTCGCAGTGGCTAGAGGTCCGGAAATATGTTGTCGCGCTAACAACGCTTGTTTACGGCAATGATCGGCCATTGTTTTTTCAGTATTGCATCAGTCATCATCGTTCATGGTTGGAAATCTAAAAATATTCCCTGCTATAGTTGACAATGTTTATGAATCTTTCTCGTTATAGTTAAAAAATTTTATTATTCTTTCCCGCTACACTTGATCATCTCTAAAAATATGTCCCGCTATAGTTAACCCAATTCGGTTATCGAGGGTCGCTGGAGACCCCGAGCGATTTTCCTTCTCTCCCATTTCTCTTGAGAAGTGCATGTGTGTTTATGACGAAAAATAAAATATTAAAAAATTTTTTTTGCAATCTTCATGGTTTTCCGTTACAGTAGAAGTATTCACGATTGTTCAGGAATTTTGCCAGATTTTTTCATTGCAAATTACGTGTTCCAACATGCTTTGTTCCAAACATCTATCCCGCTATAGTTAAAAGTCTCTATGACTATTTCCCGCTTTTTAGTTGAACGTCTCTAAGATTTCCTACTATAGTTGAACATCTCTAAGAAAATGTCCTACTATAGTTGAACATCTCTTAAGAAGATTTCCTACTATAGCTGAACATCTCTAAGAAGATTTCCTATTATAGTTGAACATCTCTAAGAAGATT
Source organism: Alloplasta piceator (assembly GCA_946863875.1). Taxonomy (NCBI): domain Eukaryota; kingdom Metazoa; phylum Arthropoda; class Insecta; order Hymenoptera; family Ichneumonidae; genus Alloplasta; species Alloplasta piceator. The sequence goes on along the minus strand of OX333075.1, from coordinate 9,499,086 downwards.
CCCTACTATAGTTGAACATCTTTAAGATTTCCTACTATATAGTTGAACATCTCTAAGAAGATTTCCTACTATATAGTTGAAAATCTCTAAGATTTCCTACTATAGTTGAACATTTTATTCACTATGGATGATATCGGTATTTTTAGGAATTTCTAGTCTGGTTCCGATCCGCTATTTTGAGGAATTTTTAGTCTAGTTCTAATCCGGATGAATAGTCTCGTATAATTCGTACGCGTCCATTTTGAAAACATTGGAAAATGTATGCCCGGATGAATACGCCTTTATACGCCCATACACATCTTCAATCTATTTACGACAGTGTAACCGGACGATTTATGTTACATTATTCGTCCGGATATTTATTGGCATACTACTCTTTTGTTTAAACTGTTCTCTGAACATGGCGTTGCTGGAGAGCATATTTCCGGGCGAATAACACATGAGGTATTTCATGTCAAGCCGACCAATCCGTGGACCCGACCATTTTTGATTTTGTTGAAATTTTTTAATTTTTTTGTACGTACTAAAAGCAGTCTCTCAGAATTTTTTTAGATTTTTGTCTCAACCCAATTAACCACAATAAATTAATCAAAATTTGACATAATTTTTTTTTCAAATGCTCATAACTTTCTTAAAACCGGAGATATCTAAATAATCCAGAAGATCATTTTTTTTCGTCTTGAGCTGCAGTTTTATAAAAAAAATACAAAAAAAATATCGATATTTATTTTCATATGTTTTTTGAAGTTTTAAACACAAATTTTTTTTTTTCAACTTGGACCCTTTTTGTTTTTTTGAAAAAATTAACCACTTTTTAAAAGACATTTTTACAGATACTAAAAAATTGGCACTTCGTGCTTCTCATAACTTGTATTTTTTTTCTATTTTTTATCGCGTGTGAACTAAGGAATCGTGTTTCCTCCTTGAATTAAAAAATAGAAAAAAAATACAAGTTATGAATATCACAAGCTGCCAATTTTTTAGTATCTGTAAAAATGTTTTTTTTAAAGTGGTGAATTTAAAAAAAAAAAATCAAAAGGGTCCAAGTTGAAAAAAAAATATGTTGTGAAGTTATAAACACAAAATATTGTTTTTTTCCAACTTGGACCCTTTTTATTTGTTTGAAAAAATTCAGCACTTTTTCAAAGATATTTTTACAGATACTAAAAAATGTGTTTTAAGAAGTGGTGAATTTTGTCAAAAAAATAAGAAGGGTCTAAGTTGAAAAAAAAAATATTTTGTGAAGTTTTAAACGCAAAATATTTTTTTTTTCAACTTGGAGTCTTTTTATTTTTTTGAAAAAATTCACCACGTTTTAAAAGACATTTTTACAGATATCAAAAAATTAGCAGTTTGTTTTTCGCAGGAATTTCAAGAAGTGTACGATATTTTGTACAATAAAACATTCCTTTTTACCTCGTAGCTGTGATGAAAAGAAGGTAGACAAACAGCCTCTAGCAAAGCGTGAGCCTCCTGATGGGCCTGATACAATGGTCGGGAAGTTCTCAATTCTTGAATTTTCCCAGGTCCACCTTCCAAGACTTTGCGAGCGAAAGGTAACGCATAAATTTCAACGCCATAAAGCACATTAAAATATGATGTATGATATTTCGAAGTGTAACGTACTCTCCTGCATTCCCTGTGAAATATGAGCAGGAAGATGCAAATAATCATTCCCATCGGGATCGAGGTAGGTCGAGTAGATGTTGAGAGCATCGACGAATAAAATTTCTTCAATTTCCGTTGTCATATCAGGATTGAGCATACGTTTGCTGAGATCATCTGAGGAAAAACATCGTTTTAATTTTTTATTTTATAGAATTGTTTTTTACGATATTTCAAATCAAATAATAGTCAAGATAATTAATTTGAATGGTTCACTGAATAATTCTACTCACCGATGTCAAGACAAAATTGCAAGAGATTCACAGGACCCGTTTCCTTGATATGTTGCATAAATAGATAAAGCAATTGGGGATCATTGAGAACCTCCTCCAACGAAGGTTTCAGAGGATCCTGCGAGCCTTGGACAGCAAGAATGGGCGTTATCCAGGCATAAAGGATCGGTACATTGATGCAATTTGACTCTTGCGATAATTCGTGCTGATTGTAGGTGCAAAGCTCGATTAAAGTATTTATGTTATCGGGATTGGCGAGAGCATCGATTGCTGGTAATAATACCCAATTGGCCAAAACTTCACGGATTATAACCTGGAATTAAATCAGTTCTGATTAACGATTTTTTTATTGCTTTAGAAAAACAATGATTGATTATAATTTAAAAAAAAAACCCTGCAAATTCGACATTTGCACATTGCTTCCTCATCTTTATCCATAGTTCACACAGCTTCCTTTAGCACAAAGTATGGCGATCAAATTTGGCTTCCTCATTGAGGAAGCTCTGTTAACTATCGAAAAACATGAGGAATCAATGTGCAAATTTGCCAAATTCTTTCAAATTTACTTCTTGCCAAATTTGATTTTTGCCAAATTAAATAGCGAATAACCTTGATCACTATTTTGAATGTGTACAAAATTTCAGTATAATATCTCGCAAATAGCCGAAGTTAAAATACGCTATTTAAAAAATAAAATAAAAAATTCGATAAAACTTTAATGGTTCGATGGATTTTCGCCAAATTCAATGACGAACATTCTCGATAGCTATATTAGCTCTGTGCAAAGTTTCACTGGAATATCTTAAAAAATGCACAAGTTAGAGCGTTTACGCTATTTTTCAAAAAATCAGAAGTTACATAAAATTTTAATCCCTCGATGGGATTTAGCCAAAATCAATAGCGAACAACCTTGATAGCTATACTAGTTCCTTACAAAATTTCACTGCAATATCTTGAAAATTGTGAAAATTAGAGCGTTTACGCTATTTTTCGAAAAATTCAAAATTTGATAAAAATTTAATTTTTCGATCGATTTTTGTCAAATTTAATACCAAAGAACCTCAATAGCTATACTAATTCTGTACAAAGTTTGAGTGCAATATCTTGAAAATTGCAGAAATTAGAGCGTTTACGCCATTATTGCACAAACGAAAAAGAAGTCGATAAAATCTGAACACCCGTTAGAATTGAAACAAAATTTTTTTCATAATGAAGAGCAATTCGTGCTCGACAAGTGTACCAAATTTTAGCTTGATATATCGAAACGTTTTCGAGTTATTAATTATTTACATCTGAAACTTAGGATACACACACACACTCGCGCGCGCGCGCACACACACACACACACACATACACACACATCCATCCGGACATTTTTTCTAAATATGATTTCTCGATGTTTTAGGACATTTTGAACATATTGACATAAAAATCAGGAAAAAATTGTTTTTCATGAAAACAAAGCTTCCTTTATGAGGAAGCAAAAAGAAAGCTTCCTTTATGAGGAAGCGAAATAACTAAAGTTCTCAAAATTCCGATGAATTCAAGAGAAAAGAAGTAACAAAGAGTTACGGTCATGGACGAGGGCATATTTTAAAATAATCCGAAAAGTCATTCCGAAAAATGAATATCGATCATAACGGGAAAACCGTTCGTGCCGTAAGATTTTTTTTTAGGAATCATTTTTTCGAGTACTCTATGACCGAGTGAAAAAAGAAAACAAGGTAAAGTTGTCCCCAAAGAGGAAATTAATTTTTTTTTTACCCTATTGTTTGTGGAGATGTAAGTGGTGGGCAACAAATGTGGCATCAGAGCAGTTACAATACCGCGAAGGTAATTCAATTCCGAGTCGCGGGAATAAGCAGCCGGATGAACTCTGTGACCCAAACAATGGCTGACCCAATCTTCCGGTTTACCACCGCGTGTCCTCGATAGTTTAACCAATTGTTTCCAATCTTTGGCATGTTGCAATGCAATCGGTATGAGATTCTCGAATATTACCACCGACGTGTCAATACGAAATAATCTTCTCGCTATGTCGCGTACAGATGTTCCAATTGCCAAACGTATTTGCTGTACGAACGAGGCATTGGCCGAAAAATTTGCGTACCACGTGCAAACGTAAGTTTGCAAAAGTTTTTCCAACAGCTGAGAACAAAGAAAAAAAAATCTTGTTAGTCAATCTGGCGATCGAATCAATTTTAACGATTTATCGTTCATCTTAAGGCTGATGACAGTATGTGAACTACCTTAAGGAATCTAAAGAAAAAATATTCAATACTCGAAAAAATATGCGAATTTTTTAAAAATCAATAATGAAAAAAATAATTGAAGAACCTGATGCAATCAAATTTTCTTAGGAGTGAACTGATAATCAAAGGAAAAAATCTTAACTGGAAATATAATATGTTGGATAGGAAAAATTACCATTTCAATTTTTTTTATTGCATTCCCTATCATTTTAGGGAATTTTTACAAATTTTTTTACCATCACAAACATCCACTTGAGGGAGTTTTTTTTATTGAGGAATATCCTTCCAACTCAAATTGTATTCACTATTTTTGTCCGAAATTTCAAGAACGTGAATCAAAGATTTTTTGATAAGCTAATGTTGTTAAATTTAAACTCTAGTGGAATTTCTCAATTGTTTTTTTAATTGATGTCCCAATCGATGATACTTCAATGCATAAACCGTTGCAATAATTTTAAAATATTGAAAATTGAAATGTAGATTGGCTCACGTTTTGCAGAGCATTGTCGAAGTCTTTAGGAACTTTTATCTGATTGTTGTGCAAGGATGGCCTGTGACGATTACAAGCACTTCCACCGCAAACATTGCAACAATCATGATCGGTGGATTTGTCCAAAGAACCACTGGTTTTGTAGCCAAGATAGAATCTCCCGTAGTGCAATATCTGAGTGCCCCATATTAATCCAACGAAGTACAGAGCGACGACGAACAAATACCATACGATGCTGTAGCGCAATTGAAAATTGAAAATAATTACAATATTTGAATCAATTGAGAAATAAAAACCCTGCAAATTAGACATTGCAAATTGCTTCCTCATCTTAATCACATAGCTTCCTTTATCACAAAGTATGGCAATCAAATTTGGCTCTCTCATAAAGGAAGCTTTGTTAATTATCGAAAAACATGAGTAATCAACGTGCAAATTTGCCAAATTCTTTAAAATTTACTTCGTGCTAAATTTGATTTTTGCCAAATTCAATAGCGAACAACCTTGATCATTATTTTGAATGTGTACAAAATTTCAATACAATATCTCGGAAATAGCCAAAGTTAGAGTACGCTATTTTAAAAAACCCTGCAAATTAAAATTTGCACATTGCTCTCTATCTTTATCCATAGTTCACATAGCTTCTTTTAACACAGTTTGGTGATCAAATTTGGCTTCCTCATAAAGGAAGCTTTGTTAACTATTGAAAAATATTAGTAATCAATGTGCAAATTCGATCGATTTTCGCCAAATTTGATAGCGAATAACATTGATAGCTATATTGACTCTTCACAAAATTTCATTGTAATATCTAAAAAATTTCAAAGGTTATAGCGCTTATGCTTCTTTTATAAAAATAAAAAATTTGATAGAGATTTAATCATTCGATCGATTTTCGCCAAATTTAATAACGAACATCCTCGATAGCTATATTAGCTCTGTGTTAAGTTTCAGTGCAATATCTTAAAAATTGCACAAGAGCATTTACGCTATTTTTCAAAAAATTAAAAATTCCATAAAATTTTAATCCCTTGTGGATTTTTGCCAAATTTAATAGCGAACAACCTCGATAGCTATATTAGCTCTGTGCAAAGTTTCAGTACAATATCTTGAAAGTTGCACAAGTTAGAGCATTTACGCTATTTTTCAATAAATTCAAAATTTCATACAATTTTAATCCCGTGGTGGATTTTTGCCAAATTCAATAACAATCTTAATAGCTATACTAATTCCGTACAAAGTTTAAGTGCGATATCTTAAAAATTGCAAACGTTAGAGCATCCTTCCTACACCAATCTTCCAAAAACGGAAAAAATCGATAAAATCTGAACACCCGTTAGCATTAAAACAACATTTTTTCATAATGAAGAGCAATTCGTGCTCGACAAGTCCGCTAAATTTTAGCTCGATATATCACGAAGCGTTCTCTAGTTATTAATTATTTTCATCCGGACATTTCTTCTAAATATGATTTCTCGATGTTTTAGGACATTTTGAACACATTGGCATAAAAACTTCGGAAAAAAAAATTTTCACCAAAACGAAGCTTCTTTCATCAGGAAGCAAAAAAATGATTGAAATATGAGTAAAGACAAAGAAAAAACTTTTAGATGGATGCAAAAAGCACGACGGGAAATTTGTACAGTGAAATATTTGACAACAATACACTGTCGAAACATAACCTATAATAACAAACAACATTTTTGGTGGAGGCGTTTCATTTCGTTGCGACCTCATACTGCAGGAAACTTTCTTTTATCGAATAAATAATTATATTGTAAATTAATTATTTATCAGTAATTATAATAATTATTGTAAATTGTCAGTCACCACATTCTGCGATCAGGATCCTCTCCGAAAATCCGAATTTAAGATGTTGAAGTTCAACATAACCTCAAATATTTTTGAACATATTCTTCTCAAAGACCGTTTAAATGGAACGGAAAACAAAATAGTATGGCCGCCTGTATTTATTAATTAAGCAAAAGGCTCTATTGTTATTTTTTTAATTATTCTATTCATCGGTTCACCCTTTTCCCAGAAAAATTGCACTCAAAGCATAGAAAACTGTCACAGGCGAACGAAAACTGACGAAAACGAAACATTCCCCCACTCCTTGACTTTCAACGCTTCTCAGTCAGTAACACAGGGTGCTACCAACTGTCGATAAGCTTAATTTTTTTTTTAGCTTCACATTCGTCATCAAATTACATGTTTATATTACTTCGCGCATTTTAATCAAATTTAATTTAATTATCCATTACTTCGAGCATTTTAATTTAATTTAATTTAATTTAATTACTGCGAGCATTTTAATTAAATTTAAATTAATTAAAAGGTTTCAATTAAAGGGACCAAATTAAGAGGTTTTTGTTAGAAACGTTTGGCTCATATCAAAGGGATGTTAAATACCGACGTTATCACCTCAAAATTTGAATTCAAACCATTTTCGGATGCCGATTAATGGAAATCAATGGAATTTTGGCAATTAATGAAAAATTATAATTATAATTTTCAAAATTTTCGTATTTAAAAATAGAAAAATTGTGTGTCCTTAGAAACTTATAGGCTGCTATTTGAGAAATATTTGAACACTTCAAAAGCCGTACAAAATCCGCAATTTTCATTTTTGGAGTTGCGGAGAAAATTTTAATAGTTTATAAAAAAAGAAACTCGACTTTCATTATGTTGTTTATCTTGTATGCTGATGTTCAACACAGAAAAAAAATCAAAATTTCTCACAAAAAATTACACAATGGTCGCACTGGTGGTCAAATTGATCCCAGCTCGCGCGCGATGTTTTTTTTTTCGAATGATGCCACAGCGAAACTGTTAACGCGATTATTTTTCTATTACGATGTGCTTACTAAGCAAACACAAAATCTTATAGACTCGGAGAATCAAAGGTCAGATTTTATGAAGTACCATTGAAACATGATCATAATGTATAGGTATAATTTTTGTCGAAAAATACATGGGGCATTCCATCCCAAATCGGACAGTTTGAAAAACTTTTTTTTTTATTTCCTCAATTTTTTCATATTTTTGAGTACCCATCAAAAGACCCTTCCTGTTAAATTTTGAGATTTTTTTGATTACCCGTTCAAAAGATATTAAATTAACAAAAAAACCACTCTTTTTTTGGTATTTTGGTCATAACTTCTTTAATAATGGTCCAAATTAAAAGTTGTTTTTTCAAATTTTTGTTTTTTATGGCCTTTTCAGAAAAAAATACAACTAAAATATTCGACGTGTTTTTGAATGAATTTTTTGAGTTTTAAACGTAAGATCGCGTTTTTAAAAGTGAATGTCATTTATGATTTTTTTTTTTTAATTTTTTGTTTCAAACATCTATCGATTCAACAATTTTTAAGACTAGTTCGATCGTGGGATCTCAATGACTACTATTTTTTTTCAATTTTCGAAAATTAAAAAAAAAAAACTTTCAATAAATTATTACGAATACCAATTTTTGTTACTGTATAGTATTTTTTTAATCATTTTGAATTAATTTGGACACTTTTTCATTGTTAACAGATTTTATTTGCGATAAAATACTGCGAAGTCACGACACAAAAATTTCATTCAATTATTCCAATGAGCAACGGAAATGTATTGGCAAAGGAATATTCTAATTCAGGAAATAATCTTATATGTAAGGTTTTCAAAAAAATACGTGAATAAATAAAAACTGATGTTATTATTGTTCATAAACCGACTTAACGATTAATTATTAATTTTAAGAACCTGTTAACAATAAAAAAAAGTGTCGAAATAAATTCTAAATATTGGAAAAAATTGGTATTCATAATAATTTATTTAAAAAAAAAAATTTTAATTTTCAAAAATCAAAAAAAAAATAGTAGTCATTGAGATCCCACGATCGGACTAGTCTTAAAAATTGTTGAATAGATAGATGTTTGAAACAAAAAATAAATAAAAAAATCAAAAATGACATTCACTTTTAAAAACGCAATTTTACGTTTAAAACTCAAAAAACTCATTCAAAAACACGTCGAATATTTTTATTGTTTTTTTTTCTGAAAAGGCCATAAAAAACAAAAATTTTGAAAAAAAAACTTTTAATTTGGACCATTATTAAAGAAGTTATGACCAAAATACCAAAAAAAGAGTGGTTTTTTTGTTAATTCAATATCTTTTGAACGGGTAATCAAAAAAATCTCAAAATTTAACAGAAAGGGTCTTTTGATGGGTACTCAAAAATATAAAAAAATTGAGGAAATAAAAAAAAAAGTTTCTCAAACTGTCCGATTTGGGATGGAATGCCCCATATAGATCTTTTTTCATATTTATTCTGCTCGTTGTTGTAACATTTGAAGTTCCATTTTCCCAATATTGCTGCAATTTACTTGGAACGTTCCGACAAAAAATTGCAGCAATGTTGCTGGGAACATTTCCAAAATATTGCTTACAAGTTTCAGTGCAATGTTGCGTTACGTGCAATGTTGCCACGACGTATCTACAATGTATCATTGCACGTGCAATATAACATTATGCTATTTGTAGGGGTGACTACGATTCTCAAATTTAACGGGCAATATTTTAAACTCCTTTTTTCGTGACTTTTCCCCCTCATTAGTTTCAATTTTTAACACGGGCGCATTGTCGTGTGGTCTGCTTGTATTTGCATCAAGATTACGATCACGCAGCTCGCACTCCGGAGTTTGTTTCAATTGATGCATCAAATAAGGTTTCTGGCCGAATCCCTCGTTTTGGGGGAGTATTGACTTCCTTTCTTCACCCATTATCGGTACGGTGAGTCCTTCCGCTGTGAACATTTTTTGTGGCACCAGTCTTTGTTCGTTCTGTGGCGTTCCATTGAAGTGGCTGTTCAAAGTACTAGCGTAAAACAGCGGCTGACTGTTAATCAAGTACCGATCGAGCGTTATATTTTGTTTTCTGTTTGGACCGCCGTTAAGTAATACCTCATTGAAAATCGCTGATGCGAACGACATTCTCGCTTGCAAAAAGACTTCAACGTTAATGGGTCGTTTCCGTTGCTTTGTAGTACTCCGAATTTACAAGTTTTCGATAACTTTCTTCGTTAAATATCACTTCCTGTCTATTTTGGCGCTGAAATTCTTTTCAAACTTGGTGCGGACTAATTTGTCGCTTGAACGAATTGAACGTCGTCTTTCAGATTCCGATGCAGATCTTTGAAATTCGCTGATGGGCAAAGCAATTTGTCTCGATAAATGATGAGAATTTAGGTTTAATTTTTTTTCTGACTTCCCCTACAGCACATAACATTGCTGCAATGTTGCAGCAATGTTGTCATATTGCACGTGCAATGATATATTGCAGATATGTTGTGGCATCATTACTACGCAACATTGCACTGACACCTCTCAGCAATGTTTCGGGAATGTTCCTGAGCAACATACCTGCAATATTTTATTGAAACGTTGCGAGTAAATTGCAGCAATATTGGTGAGATCGAACTTCAAATTTTAAAACTATACGAGCGTAATAAATATGGAAAAGATCAATCGAAAAAGATCTATGCATTTCTTTTTTCTTTTTCTTTTTTTTCGTATTTTTTCTTTTTTTTTTCATTTTCTTTTTTTTCATATTTATTTTCAAAATGTTGTTGTGCTTTTGACGTTAATAGGACATGTGATATTGATAATATTAAGACATTGTGATATTCGTATTGAAAAAATGTTTCATATCAAAAAAGCTATAAAACCAAAATATATTTCGTTTCTGAATGATTCTTATTCGTAAAATATGGCTATCTATTGAAACGGGACGACCTGGGCCTGCCACGATCTCAGCACTTCGCCTGACATCCGCTAGGTGGCGGCGGTCGGTGGGCGCTCTCGCGCTGGCGAGAGAGCCCCCGAACACCGATAAAGGTCTGCTGTATTACCAGCATCGGGGTCCTCATCCTCAATTAACAATCAATTGTTGGAACATTTACCTGCGCTCTGTGGTCGCACAGTCCCATGGACTTAAAACTACATATTTTTATTTTATGCAATGATTCAAATGATAAAGTTTCCATTGCAGGTAATATTCCTGAAATATTGAATATGCAATACGAGTTATATTGCTGGAATATTGCATATTGATTGGATGCAATATTTCTGGAATATTGTGAAACATTGCAGCAATATTTCAATCGGTGGACATAGCAACATTTCAGCAACATTGCAGGAATATTGTGTGCTGTAGGGGATCCAGTGAACTTTTTACACATTTCACATTGTAAAAATTATCCAAATTGAAAAGAACGTAGTATATTTTGCGGTACGTTTTTTATTTTCACTGAAAATACTGCAATTTCTAAAATAAATCATAGTGGAGCGAAACATTTCGATATTTGAATAAATTCCAATTTATTCAAATATTGCAATGAACCGTTATCTATCCTCACTCAAGCTCATAACTACGAGGGCTTGAACTTGACTAATCAATCGTGAGATCAATTAATGAAGCGAAATTAGTTTAACCTCGCACCCATAAAGAGCACGAGCGTCACCGAAATGCAATGGTGATCTGTTAAGAAAATGTAGTCTTCAGTCCATAGGACTGCTCGACCACAGAACGCGGGTGATGTTCAAACAATTGTATGTCAATTGATGACGCCGATGTTGGTAATACATCGGACCTTATAGGTGCTCGGTGGCTCTCTCGCTGGCGCGAGAGGGCGCGCCGTCCGACGCCATCTAGCGGATCTCGGGCGAAATGCAGAGATCGTGGCCCGCGGCAGGTCGTCCCGTTACAGTGCCACACTGTAAAAATTGAAATTGACGTTGCATATTTTGCGGCGCGCATTTGATTTTTCACCGGGAACAGTGCAATTTATAATTATGTACTTTGAACATTCTACAGAGGCCATTGTAAATTTTACAGTTCAAACACAGTGGATTTCGTCGTTTCTGCTTGTTATTTCTACTTTGTCATTTTTTTTTGCGGTGACCATTGCATTTTTTACAGTGTAAATCATCATTTATAATGGTTTGAAAAGTAGAAACTTCATTAAATCCATTAATTTATAATGGATTCCCAGTAAAACGCCTGAATTACAGTTCTGAACCGTATATTCTGCATTGAATTCAGTAATTTTTTAAATATTACACATGAATTGTCACTCATCATTTTTTTCCGTGTAGCAAACTTTGTTGCAGTATCGAAGAGATCGTTTACAAAATATATGCACAGGGTTATACTGATGCTAAAAGAATGCAACTACTGAAACTCTGAGAAAACCGAACGTAGATTATTCAGTGCCAGCCTCATGACGCGCTTTATGTTCCCCAATTTGAACAGAGATTTGGCCGAGAACGTGCTACAGAAAACGAAGGACGAATGAAGTATAGGCACATTCGAATTAAGTCTGTAGTTTACGACCAACCTGGCATGAACATAGATTACAGTTTTTACATCATGCGGGCTTGATTGTTGTGACTTGAATGTTAACTGGAGCATCAATATGGTTCCCATTTTCATTAATTTCATGGCTTTTCTAGAAAAATGCGCGCTGAGCAGGGGCTTATCATGTTTGCAACGTTGTCACATTGAAACATTACGAAATTATGGAGAAAGGTGTATTGGTATTATTAGGCCCAAAGTAAACGTTTGCGGCTTTCGATAAACACGAATATCTAGATTACTGTGCTACATATAGTCATTATTTTTTTTTTTTTTTCATAAGCTTCCTTGGACATTTTTGTGTCAACTTTCGCGGTTCTTAAAGCCACCAGCTTGAGAAAATTAATCAAATTATAACTTTGAAGTAGAAAAAAATCATCTGGTGGACAATTGTAACAATTTTGCCGGGGACGGTTGTAACAGTTTGTCGGCTGTCAGTTGTCATGATAATTTCATATCTAAACATTGAATCTAACGTCAAATGGACCTTTTTTTCAAGTTTCGGTGTGCAAAAATGCCTTTGCAATGCGTAAGAATCACGCAACGAGCCTGTGCCGACGTGTCAACGTACGAAGAAGCGTATGAAAAGATCTAAAAATGGAAAATCTATAGAGGCAACCACGGCACGTATCTTTGGGTTATAGGTCATGTTTCTTTGACAAGTTTGGTGTGTCTGAGTCTTTATTCAATTATTTCATGATTTTTATCAATTCGATACGACTATTTCCATGTATTGAGATTTTATCATTGTGACCGTAATATATATCCCTGTAATAATGTTTGATGTTGTAATAATATTATATAATATTGGTCACAATGAAAGACATAATTTTGTGTTAAAATCTTATGTTACAACTAGCCCTATCGACCGTTGCAACTGTCCCCATCGACTGTTACAACTGCCCCAGGGTGGGGGATGGTTGTAACAATTTCTTACACTTTTTATAAAGGCCTATACTTTTTTTCAATTCTAGTTACAGACTTCAACATAGAATCATTTTGTAGACCATTGAATGCTCTATGCAGGGGTATACGTGTGATTTACGTAAGCATTGTACTTTGGGCCCAGGAAAAGCCAAAATACAGATTGTTACAACTGTCCCCGGTCTCCCCTATTTTTATTGACCTTGTCGGTTCCTCGATATTCGCATTTGATGAAGATTCATCGGTATTCTCAGATGATACAGTGTCGCTCACCAAGTGTTGGGCGACAGAGTAATGTCAGACCTTTTGTCAAAACACGAGAATCGACGAGCCGAAGCAAAAAACGTTTTTTTCCAGTCTGTACAATCACTGAGAGTCGTGATAACATATTTCATATCCCGTGATAGCAATTTGTGCACGTACTCCGTGACGAAAATGACGAGCGATACGACAAGTAATGCCTCAGCGTGTGGCGACAATGTACCGCAGTTTGCTTCAAACGAGGAAGAAATAGCGCCAATGCGTAATGAAAATAATGAAGCAGTTTGCCGATCACGTTGGAAGGTGATGGGGCCATGAAGCGTTACGAAATCGACTTTAGTGAAGGTATGAAACTATTGAAAGTATTCGAATACCCAAAACTGAGACACGACGAGGATTATGATGTGATGTCGACGATGGTCATCGGAGAAGCTATCAACAAGTTCATTAGGGTCGCCGCGATCGTGATAAACCAGGAAGTCTTTTCCAAATAAAAGGGACATAACGAAATTGTATGTGTTGCGCGAATTGCCCGACCACTACGATGCATTTAGTCGTCAATTGAATGAGTCCGAGCCTAAGGCTTCTCATGCTTTTCAAGCAACCTTGCACCATGCAAAAGACATCGTATTGGTTGTTGTTGATCAGCGATTGCGGCGTGAAGACTCCAACGCAATGTACAAAATCGTGGTTCACCGAAGCAAGTTTACTCTTCAACGCGCACAAAGCGTCTTCAAACTCCAAAGCATCTTTAGATGGTAGGCCAGTGCTCTCTTGGTCACCAAGAACAGATTGAAATTTTCGCTCAAAGTTGCACTGGAGTCGCATTTTGACCCCCGGAGACCACGGAGGGTTAAACACTTTTGAAGCAAACACAATTTTCTAATTTTCTCGAAATTCATATCTAAATGCTTTTCAAATGTATATTTTCAATTTAAAAAAAAAAATTTCAGTGAGGAGGGAGACCTACGTGTTGTTCAATGGAAATTTGAGGGTTGGACGTAGGGGAACACGCAGAAAAGTTGTTGTTTCAAAGTAGTTCAGGTACGAATTAGCACGAGTAATGGCATCTTTAATGTAGCCGTATAAATCGGGTTGGGTGTGACTCTTTAGGTAGCATGTGGCGAAATGATCAATGAGCCTGTGGAATAAGTACAAAACATGTAAAGTTCTCTGACGGTGACCATTATTCTTCGTTGGTTCGTACAGTATATCCGAGTATTCATTGACGAGCACCAGCGATATCAACAATGGGAAATCGTAGTACAATTGTCGGAGATTCGAGCCAAAGTTTCGGCTCAATACCAGTGGACGCAGCGCATTATTCAGTCTCTTTATATCGACGTCTGTCAAACCGTTTGATTGATAACGAAGGTACGACCTTTTTGGCTTAAAGTATCGGGCGTCATAAGTATTTACGAGAATGAACATCGAAGTGTACACAGAAAGGAGCAAGGCATTAGCTGACTCGAATATCAGACCATCGCAGTCGTTGGTTCCGAAGGGGCCACGAAGATCCCACATTGATACAGCAGACTTCTCATAAATTTCATCGTCACCGAATAATGCGCTTCTAATGACTTCGTATTTGCTCTCCACATTTTTGTACAGTACGGGGACGACTAATGATTTGGTAAAATAATCGATCTCAAAATAATTGAAGCGACATTCACGAATAGCTGAACAAGAATACGATATTTTAGTGACAAGTAAACCGGAAAAGCTAAAATCAGCATTCGGGAATCGCAGAATGGACACTCGTTTTCTCATGGCGCTAAATATTCTCGGATCGAGCCTCTTGCAGCGAGCAGCGACTGACAATCGACCGATGAACTTGACGACGCCCTTGTTGTCCTGCAAATCCAGACTGTTGACTTCGTCCTTGGTCAAACTGGGATCACTGTTCTCCGAGTGTATGTAACGGACCTCAAAACCAGTCGCGGTCATGTCGGAAACTGGAAAAGCGCATTTGGCTGATCGGAAAAGCTCAGTCAGCGCATCGCTCGCCACACCGATGTGTATTTTCTGTACTCTCATCAGTGTCTCAGCCAGTTTTTCCATCAATCCAATGCCAATCGTGTCCATTTTCATAATGAGAACGCTCTGTCCTTCCTCGGTTGTCGCAGCCAAATCGACCGACTGGCACGATGACTTCAGCAACACTTTTTGAATGGCATTGACTTCGTTGTTGGAAAACATAGGATTCTCGTATGATGTAGTCGACAATGATGATGATGCGCCCGCTATTTCTTGCTGCCAGGAGATCTTCCGAAGCAGTTTCTCAACGATGCTGTCTATTATTATATTGGTGTTGTTTTCGAATTGGCAAATAAAGTACGAGGTACAGCGCGGAGGACGATTCAACAATATAACGGTATTACCGAATGAGCAAGTTGACAGCGCTTCAATGGTGCTTTTCGCGTATCTCTCGATTACACGAAACACCACGTTATTGCCAATGACACTTTTGTTCTTCAGAAGTACCTGATCGTTCATCAATTTACCAACGTGAGACGGTAACTTTTCATCTGCCACCAAGAAGAACATGTCCGTTTCGTAGCGTCTGATCGTGCTTGACTCGCGAATTGCGTTGAATTGCTCGTACACGAGTTGATAAGTCCTCGTGCAATCGAGTCGCGAACTGACGACGAAAGCGTACAATTCTAGAATGTGACTGAGCAAGGTGTCTCCGAATATGTCGTTTAATTTCGAATGTATGGCGTTTTTCGTGACTATCGGTCGATAATTTATCAGAGCAGGTGCATCCTCCTCGGATGATATTTCCGAGCCCAAACCAACGTCGATTGGGGTAGGACCATTGTTGAAGTATCGTGAGGGAACGAGAGAGATTTTTTTCCCGTTTGGAGCTGAATTCTTCATCAATTGTTTATTCCTCTCAACCGTAGCGTCGGCGTGAGTCTTCAGGGCCGTAGAATTTTCATTCCTGAGTATCCGCCTATTGTAAACGTTCAATGTTTTGTTCGACACGGTGTGTTGCATGCATAATTGCTTACGGTGATGATTCGAGGTTGTCGCTTGTACCTGAGACAAGAATGATCCGAGTGTCGCGGTTTTTCGGCGATTTTTAACCGAGTACAAGCGATAATAGAGGGAAAAGGTATTCGGTCCTGTGTACAAAGGTGTCACGCTCAATGAGCCTGTTTTGTTCTTGACGAGCCATCGTGTACAATCGCGTTTAACATGATTTCCCAGATCGATATTATACGCACAGCTCATCGAGGTATCGATGTATTCGCACAATGCCGCGCACAAAGTCGCCGGAACGGCAAATTGCAATTGCGTATTGTAAACAAGGAGTTTTGATAAATTTTCCAATCCCGGAATGTTGACGAAACGCTGCTCCTTGTTCTCGGTGTATTTATTGTCGATGATATTGAAGTACATCCTCGGTGCTTTTCTATTGTGGGTCTGAAGTCTCATGTACATACTTTCGCCGCACAAGTTGAATAAAAACTCGCTATTGCATATCTCGTTGTACAATAAAAGTGCGTACAGTGTCGTCCTTGTTCCATCCGCGTTTGTCGATCCTTCGTTGGTTTCAGTTTCAAGCTCACGCTCACATTGTGGACACAAACATTGCGTACGTTCAGCGGCATGAGTGCACACTTCGTCCACCAAAATCGACATGTTACTGCCCATTTCACTGTCAACGATGCAATCTACCTTGCGAACGGCTACTGCGATCATGCGAGCGATACTGTGAGCCAAAGAGTGCTTGATGATACTCTTTTTTGGTTTGGCTGCTTTCGTTCTTCGCAAATCGTTGATACCGGCGTCCAATGATCCAATGGGTTCCATGACGTTCTTCGTGGTCGTCGATCGTCGAGAAAATTTATAACTGGCCGAGGATGAGGATGACGGCGTGGAGGAGGCTGGAAGCATCGTTGATCTCAGTAGCTTTAGCTTTTTCAAATTTGTCTCCCGGGCTGTTGATGTACGCACGGTAATCCTTGGCCTCTTACATATCCTGTCCATTATCTTGTTTCGACTCTGCAATAATTGAATATTTCGCTCATCCTCGAACTTGTAATGTATGTGATTGAATATCGTCGAGTCACTCAGCATATCGTGGCAAGCGTTGCAGATGACCGCGCCATTGTAACAGCCGCATTTTTCAATTTTCAAAAGTCTCATCGCCTCCATCTTCATGTACCTCATTACAACGTCGCAGCCTTGTTCGTTGACGTTGCTCTCATCGTACTTCTCGACAACGCAAATGGAACTGTGCTGATTACTCTCGTGAAGTGCCGCGCACTCCATGATAAGATGACCTCGAAGTTTTTCATCGCACAAGCTCAATGTGTTCGCGACATTGTGCAATTCGCGTCTCGCCAGACCAGCCATGATCATGTTGAAGCACAGAATTCGCAGTGATGTCGTGAAGTCATTCATGACCCCGTCGTCCGATCTTGTCGTAAAAACCGAGCACTCTTCGGTCATCTTTAAGACGTGTATGAAATTATTTTTATTCATCTTTCGGAATCCCTCGGAAAATGTCTGTGCGAGGAAATCACAGGAGAACGAACGATAATTTGCAAATATGCGAAACAGATCGGTAATGAGATTCATGGCTGCATCCGATCGGATCGTACTGACGGAATAGCAAGTCTTTCTCAGCATTTCCAAGAATTGACTTCTCTTCAAGTTCACATCGGCCGTATGTTCTGCTCTGCGCTTTCTTCTACGCTCGTCAATGTTTGGTTGTACGAATGTGGCAACGATCTCAGCTGGATTTGAATTGCCCGTGACACGAAATTCCGGTGAGAAACACTTTTCATTTGTTGGCAGTGACATAGCGCTATCGATCACCGCACACGACTGCTGTCCGGACAGCACTGAGCTACTGACTGTTCGAGCTGCGTTTAAAACTGGTTTTACCAACTGGTTCAATGGGTTAACGAATCGTGCAGCGATCCCAAGTGTCGAAGTAATATCGATTGTGCGCTCGGTTATGGACGAACGGAGCGTCTATTTCCAAAGCACTGATTTGATGTTTGTTATACGTTGAAGGAATCATTCTACTCTTTGTACCCAAAAATTAGCCGATTTTTTAAGCTTTCATTGTACATCAAAATTCATCAAAATAGAATCAATCTTTGGTCATTCGTTATGCAATATTTTTAGTATTTAAAGGACACTACTCAAAGCTAGATATTTATTGATTAGTGTAGAAAAAAGTAACGCCTAAAAGTGACGCCTCTAAAAAAAATATTGATTGTTGGCGTCAATGATTTCCGACGAACCAACTCGTCCAGAACAAAAAAATTAAACTAAATTTATAATCAATATGAATGCCGCTATGTCCCGAACAGGTATTAATTGCATTAGAGAAAAATTGACAAAATGGCATGGGTTAAAAATTTGAGGATACATTTTTCAGTTTTTATATTTTTAAATTTTAAAAACCCTACAAATTGAACATTTGCACATTGGTTTCTCATCTTTGTCCGTAGTTCACACAGCTTCCTTTATCACAAAGTAGGGCGATCAAGTTTGGCTTCCTCATGAAGGAAGGTTTGTTAAGTATCGAAAAACATGAGTAATCTATGTGCAAATTCTTGAAAACTTACTTATTGCCAAATTTGATTTTTGTCAAATTGAATAGCGAACAAGCTTGATCACTATTTTGAATGTGTACAAATAATGTTCCAAAAATTGCACAAGTCAGAGCGATTACGCTATTTTAAAAAAAATTGAAAATTTCATAAAATTTTAATCTCTCGATGGATTTTCGCCAAATTCAATAGCGAACAACCTTGATAGCTATACTAGTACTGTACAAAGTTTCAGTGCAATATCTTGAAAATTATGCAAGTTAGAGAGTTTACTCTATTTTTCAAAAAATTCAAAATTTCGTAAAAATTTAATCCTTCGATCGATTTTTGGCAAATTCAATAGGAAACAACCTTAATATCTATGCTAATTCTGTACAAAGTTTAAATGCAATATCTTGAAAATTGCAGAAGTTAGAGCGTTACGCCATTTTTGCTAAAACGAAAAAAGTTGATAAAATTTGAACACCCTTTAGAATTAAAACAAAAAATTTTCATAATGAAGAGCAATACGGGCTCGACAAGTGTGCCAAATTTCAGTTTAATATCTCGAAGCGTTCTCGAGTTATTAATTACTTACATCTGAAACTCAGAACTCTCTCTCACTCTCTCTCTCACTCTCTGTCTCTCTCTCTCTCTCTCTCTCTCTCTCTCTCTCTCTCTCACTATCACTCTCACTCTCAAACACACACACACCCACACACACACACACACACACACACACACACACACATTCATCCAGACCTCTTTTTCTAAATATGATTTCTCGACGTTTTGGAATATTTTAAACACATTGGCATAAATATCTCGAAAAAAAAATTCACTGAAGCAAAGCTTCCTTCATGAAGAAGCAATATCTAAGATAGCAAGTTGATTTTAGTCGAAGACATGGCCAATGCAGCATAGAATAATACGAGAAAAAAAAATCAAGTCAATAGGTCCGTTAGTTAATTGAGAAATATGCGTTTCGAATAAAACGTATTTAAGCTGCGAGTAAGCAGCGGGAAGCTGTTCGAATGCGTTCAAAGAGATTGAGACCTCTCCCAATACAATTGGCTATAAAATCCAAACATTTTGGGAATTCTCCATGAGCAGACTGTTCTTAAAGGTTTATGTTTACAAAAAATTCAATTTTCTCAACATCACCCAATACAATGATCCCTGAATGCGTAGTGAAAAAACCTTGATTACCTGCGTGCAAACTACGTGTTTCACAGCTGGAATATGAATCCTCTGGAGCTACTTGTCGAGGAGCTTTCCTGCCTGGAGATTCTATCGAAGAATCCAAAAATCAATCTCCTCATGGAGCAAAATGACCTTCGCGAAAATATGATTTGCCAGCTGTTTGAAACATTCAAGTTTCGCAATGGGATTGTGTATGACAGAAATAGTGTTCATGATGCGATTGAGAAAAGCACGAAAATAAAACGACTATTAGCCAGCCGAGTCGCGCATCTTTGTGCTCTGATATCGTCAAATTGCGGTATAACCTCCAAGATGGATGAAAATCTGTGCGCAATTCGATTGCTGTTATGCTTACACAAACATTTGAAAATAGAGATTGATAGATCATGCGCCGACCGTATACTAGATCTACTGAGGGACATAAGTGCCGTTGCTCCCAATAGTGTCGTCGATGACATACGAAACAAATTTGATAAGTACATCGTCGGATTTGATCCCATCAACGGACGATCGACGAAAAGGTCTTCTCCCGCAATTGAAACAACTACCCTCGATGAATCATGATGACTTATTATTGCAAAAGTTAATCAACTATGAGAAGATTGGAATTCTGGTTTTGGGCTAGTGATAACCAAAATTTATGAGGCCTGTCATCATAACGAACTTAGGTTCCACTTTATAAGCATGCCACGTCGATCCAAGGATGACGCTTCTTCCAGCGAGTATAGTACCACTCATGAAAGAACGACGGCCACCGTAGCTGACACTTCGGATACCAGCGATAGCGAAGATTACAGCCCACAACGATCGACGTCCTATCAGAATAAAAGTAGGGAACATGTTGATCCTTCTAGCAATAGCGACGATTACAGCCCACAACCATCGACGTCCTATCAGAATAAAAGTGGGGAACATGTTGATTCCTCTGAAACTCATCGGCCGAAAAATGGTGGATTTGTTCATGCGAAGGAGACACATATCAGCCGATGTTACGAATGTGCTAAGCTATTTTGGAACAGAACGAAAAGAAAATGTACGTGTGGGTTTCCCAGCAGCAGAGTGGTCAAGATTGTGGTGTCCTGAATTCCGGTATTCTGTTGAGAACTATTTTGAAGATCTTGTAGCGTTTGATTAAAGCTATCTTAGATTATTTGCCAAGTATAGGAGTTTCTAGCGGTAAAAGTGGCACCTCTTGAAAATTATCGATCGTGGCCGTTAGTTATTTCTGGTCGACCACTTATCATTGCGTAAATGAAAAATTTACAAAGTGGCGTAGGCTTAATGTTTGAGTATATCAATTTTACGTTCTACTGTTCATTTTTGCAATTTTTTTAAATTAAAAAAAATTAAGTTAAGAGGCTATCCCGTGTAACCCATGAAAAATTAGGCGACTTTCGGGAATTTTTTTAAAAAGAAAGTACTCGATAGAATGTTTTGAAGTTTTTTGGATATAATAAGGTATATTTTCAGCTATAGTTTAAGATTTTTTTTTTTAACAAAAATATTGAAAAATAACGGAGTTATGTGCTGTCTTCGGAGGTGCCAAAAAAAAAAGTTCCCCAACTGCTGACATGATTACGGCCGAATGAGTAGCTGAAACGAAAAAATTCAAAAAGGTTATTAAAGTTGAAGGTATTTCCTATACAATGACCTAAGATTTTTGAAAAATATCAAAAATCAACAAAATGGCGTAGTTCTGAAAAAAAGTGTCGTTTTTTGGGGTAAATAAAACCGTTCTGGAAGGTCTATCCTTTCAAATAATGCAATTGACATCGTCTTCTAAACATCACAGAGTGGGATGACCGTAAAACACATATTAGAAAAAATGTAGTTACTTGGGTGCTGCAAGCTATCCATTTCGCTAGCTAGAGTATAAATTCTCTGGAGTTATTTAATGAGGAGTTCTGCTGAATGGAGATTCTATCTATTAAGATAGATAAGATAATAGGATAATCCAAAAACTAACATACTCCTGGAGCAAAACGACCTTAGTGACAATATGATTTTTCGGATATTTGAAACGTTCGAGTTTTACAATGTTGACTGGCTACGGTTGTTACTCATAAAAAGCTTAGAATTTTAGTTTTGGAATGGTAATAACTAAAAATTACACGGCCCGTCATCATAACGAATTTCGATTCGATTTGAGGCGTCGTGAGTCAGTGTGTTGAATATTAATTCCTTTTCTGATTCGCCATGAGTTTGCAGCGTCAATCAAAGAATGAGCTGTCTTCCAGCAACTATAGAAGAGCTTATGAACAATCAGATAGAGGCGTAATAAATAAGCCGGGTGGCAGTTTCAGCAAAGATTACAGCCTAGGTTCATCGCCGTTGCATGAGAATAGGAGTAAGAAACATGATGATTTCTCTGAAAGTCATCAACGCAAACGCAAAATCATTTCGAGTTTGGATGCAGAAGAAGACATTTCAATCAATGAGCGAATAAAAAAACTACGGATGAATCCAATTCTTGAGCGTGATCTAGAAAAAAATGATGATTTCTCTGAAAGTCATCAACGCAAACGCAAAATCATTTCCAGTTTGGATGCAGAAGAAGACATTTCAATCAATGAGCGAATAAAAAAACTACGGATGAAACCAATTCTTGAGCGTGATCAAGAAAAAAATGATGATTTCTCTGAAAGTCATCAACGCAAACGCAAAATCAGTTCCAGTTTGGATGCAGAAAAAGACATGTCAATCTATGAGCGAATAAAAAAACTACGGATGAGTCCGATTCTTGAGCGTAATCAAGAAAAACATGATGATTTCTCTGAAAGTCATCAACGCAAACGCAAAATCAGTTCCAGTTTGGATGCAGAAAAAGACATGCCACTCTATGAGCGAATAAAAAAACTACGGATGAGTCCAATTCTTGAGCGTGATCAAGAAAAACATGATGATTTCTCTGAAAGTCATCAACGCAAACGCAAAATAAGTTCCAGTTTGGATGCAGAAGAAGACATTTCAATCAATGAGCGAATAAAAAAACCACGGTTGAAACCAATTCTTGAGCGTGATCAAGAAAAACATGATGATTTCTCTGAAAGTCATCAACGCAAACGCAAAATAAGTTCCAGTTTGGATGCAGAAGAAGACATTTCAATCAATGAGCGAATAAAAAAACGACGGATGAATCCAATTCTTGAGCATGATCAAGAAAAACATGATGATTTCTCTGAAAGTCATCAACGCAAACGCAAATTAAGTTCCAGTTTGGATGCAGAAGAAGACATTTCAATCAATGAGCGAATAAAAAAAACTACGGTTGAAACCAATTCTTGAGCGTGATCAAGAAAAACATGATGATTTCTCTGAAAGTCATCAGCGCAAACGCAAAATAAGTTCCAGTTTGGATGCAGAAGAAGACATTTCAATCAATGAGCGAATAAAAAAAACCACGGTTGAAACCAATTCTTGAGCGTGATCAAGAAAAACATGATGATTTCTCTGAAAGTCATCAACGCAAACGCAAAATAAGTTCCAGTTTGGATGCAGAAGAAGACATTTCAATCAATGAGCGAATAAAAAAACTACGGATGAATCCAATTCTTGAGCATGATCAAGAAAAACATGATGATTTCTCTAAAAGTCATCAACGCAAACGCAAAATAAGTTCCAGTTTGGATGCAGAAGAAGACATTTCAATCAATGAGCGAATAAAAAAAACTACGGTTGAAACCAATTCTTGAGCGTGATCAAGAAAAACATGATGATTTCTCTGAAAGTCATCAGCGCGAACGCAAAATAAGTTCCAGTTTGGATGCAGAAGAAGACATTTCAATCAATGAGCGAATAAAAAAAACCACGGTTGAAACCAATTTTTGAGCGTGATCAAGAAAAACATGATGATTTCTCTGAAAGTCATCAATGCAAACGCAAAATAAGTTCCAGTTTGGATGCAGAAGAAGACATTTCAATCAATGAGCGAATAAAAAAACTACGGATGAATCCAATTCTTGAGCATGATCAAGAAAAACATGATAATTTCTCTAAAAGTCATCAACGCAAACGCAAAATAAGTTCCAGTTTGGATGCAGAAGAAGACATTTCAATCAATGAGCGAATAAAAAAAACTACGGTTGAAACCAATTCTTGAGCGTGATCAAGAAAAACATGATGATTTCTCTGAAAGTCATCAACGCAAACGCAAAATAAGTTCCAGTTTGGATGCAGAAGAAGACATTTCAATCAATGAGCGAATAAAAAAACTACGGATGAATCCAATTCTTGAGCATGATCAAGAAAAACATGATGATTTCTCTAAAAGTCATCAACGCAAACGCAAAATCATTTCCAGTTTGGATGCAGAAGAAGACATTTCAATCAATGAGCGAATAAAAAAACTACGGATGAAACCAATTCTTGAGCGTGATCAAGAAAAACATGATGATTTCTCTGAAAGTCATCAACGCAAACGCAGAATCAGTTCCAGTTCGGATGCAGAAAATTACATGTCAATCTATGAGCTAATGAAAAAACAACGGATGAATGCAATTCTTAAGCGTGATCAAGAAAAACATGATGATTTCTCTGAAAGTCATCAACGCAAACGCAGAATCAGTTCCAGTTCGGATGCAGAAAATTACATGTCAATCTATGAGCTAATGAAAAAACAACGGATGAATGCAATTCTTAAGCGTGATCAAGAAAAACATAAGCAGAGCGCCAACGATATGATTCTGCCAGATGAAGGTATCGAGCAAATGTGTCGAGCATGTGGCGAACGACCAAAAAATGGTGGATTTCTTCATAAGAAGGAGGTGCATATCTGCGGATGTTACGAATGCGCGAAGCTTTTTTGGAACGAATCAAAAAAAAAATGTCCATGCGGATTTTCCAGCAGCATGGTGGTCAGAATTCGCCTGAACTGAATTTCAAGCTCTCCTATCGAGAACTATTTCTCTAGGATCCAGATATGATCTTCTAATACGTTGCAAAAATAATTTTTTCTATTTCCAAGACCTTGAATAATTTTATTAAACCTATCTAAAATTATTTGCATCGATTAGTAAAGTTAAGTCTCACGTGAAGACGACGTGGGATGATTGTGACAGGCTGGTCTGCAAATATGACCGCATTTTTCAGAGGCTTTTATATACTTGTCATCAAGTTTGCGGTTGATGTGACATCAATTGTTCCCGCAGCGATTTAGTAAGTTCAATAATTTGTTATCATTCAGAATTCTTGCTAGTGAACCCTTTTATCATATTAAATATTAGATATTAGTTCTTTCATAATTGGAAAATACTGTGCGCGCTGTTCAATCCAACAACCTTCTTGATGATTTATAAGATCCGTGACCAATGCAGTCTTCTGACATCAATATCCGAAGGAACCCTAATCACAATTCCAAAGCAGGCAATTGCTTGTTAAGCATTAGGAAATAATAAAAATTTCTTTTACATTGGATAAGGGATAGTTGTCTACTCTGGCATTTTCAATCATTCGTTGTCAATTACCGCTTTGACCATGTACAGACATCATTTTTTCTCATATAATGGATATTAGCAATAAAATCAAACTTTAAAATAATTTATCACGCAATATCTCTAGGATTCAAAACAATGCCCAAAGTCAGTTGTTGAAGTGGTGCACTCTTGAAGAACAATATATTTCATATTAACAAAAAAATCGTGGATTTCGTCGATGTTCAATGTTTTCGGGGGTCGAAACGCCATATTTTCCTCATGAAGAGCTCGAAGAACAAGTGACTTCATAAGTTCAATACTCATTGCCCGAATATTCTCTATCGCAACTAGCTTGGGACCGATTACGCGATGGAAACTCTTTCGGCACAATCGCTTTTTCAAATACCGACTGGGGATATCTATCGTGCCGTTTCGCACAGACCAATGCTTGTCCATAATCAAACTCGGCATATAATTTGGACCAGAGATGCTTGTTATTGTGACTTCTCGTGACTTTGATCGACTGCCACCTCTTCATTAATTTGTTTAGTTTCTTAACGAGCAAACGTCGATAAAAGGACATCTCCGTGTTTCTCCTCTCCTCGCTTGTTATTCGGCTATTTAATTGTACTTTGAGTCGCGATGGTGTTGAATCTAATGTCTCGTGTGCCTTGCACATGACGGTGAATCGATGATTGTCATTGTAATTCTTCAGTGCCAGATATATTATACAATCGAGAAGTTTTCCATAATGCTCCGAACGTTCAACGCTCATTTCCATGGTACCTCGTTGCCCACCGAATGATTGCATGAAGGTATCATGAGTCGGACGATATATTCCCTCCAATGAGGAATATTCAATCGCATAAATGTAATTTGCATTCAACGGATGAGGAAATATCAGCATCGGTGACATGTGTCGCACGTAAACGCCAACAGCCGACACGATGCTGTAAATTGGACCTTTCCAACAATGAAACATCTTTTTCTCCATGTCTTCCAAAATGGAATTACTTTCCAGTAGCAGAGGCGCAAGATGAGTCGTTCCTAAGGCAGTCGACGCTTGGCTCGGATTTTCACCCTCCCGCAATGATCCTAACAAACTCGTGAATTTCGCGTCCACAGTTTCGGCATCGTATTTCTTACTCAACGAACTGAATTTATGATACAAAAATCTACCTGCGTCCCTCCATTCTTTGGCTATCAAGAAACCGACCAACAACCAACCGTTGTAATTTTCATAGTAATAACTTGGAAGCTTGAACAAAGCGTTCTCCAAATACGTCTCCCGCAATATTTCCAATCTTCCTTTGTTCCTTTTCTTTTTCTTATTGATCCAGCCGTTAGTTTCCTCGTCATCCGGATCATCATCCTCCTCGGGTACATCGAACGACGGTAACCTCTTTTGCTTTCTCTTGCGAAATCCAGCGTTAGCGCTGTCCGCTGGTATCGGTAACATGTGGTCAAAGTCATCGACGTACTTACGATGAAGAGACAGCAATCCAAAGAGGCTGTTCGCAACCGAACTCGGCACGTGCGATCGGAAAAAGTTATTGAACACGAAGCGGCAATATTTATCGCTGTTTTCAAAATCGTCGAATTCAGGTATGTTCAAGAAATTATTGAGTCGCATTTGGGCTGTGTTTGTGGCGTGTAACATTTTCCACGGTAGATAACACGATCGATGACTCGGGCCAATGCTCGACGATGAATCTGCTCTGTAAGTCTTGATCGACCCAAATGACATGAAATAATTTAGACCAGCTTTGTTGTCTACGTTTTTAATGTTGAGATGCAAACGATTTAAAAATGCCTTGTAGGACTCCTGATTGTTACACACGAGATTCAACAAATGAATGTGAAAACGACCACTCTGCGCTTTCTTCAGGATGCACACGATTATATTTATATCATTCGTTTTCGTGCACAAATACTGATTCACGATGTTACGAATCTCTGACAAAACATTTTCAAGATCGAGCTCGCTGCTGCTATCCAAATCCACCACAAGCCGAAATGGATGTCCCAGCTCCGTTGAGTAACCGTTCTTTTCTTGAAAACACTTCAGCTCTCCAATTTGTGGCTTGTAAGCGTCGACGAATGCGAGCAGAGCATCCTGACCGTCGCTGTTGGCTGTCGTCACACGACACTTTTGTGGGAAAAGATGCGAGACGGGCTTTGTGTTGTCGCTCTTGTTCGGTATGAAGGTGAAATTATCTATCCTCTTTACCATGATGATAGATGGTTTGCAACAATGAATGCACAGGCAAAAAAAAGTCTTTTTGGACAGTTCATCATCCGTATCTGTTCCTGTGCAAAGCGTAGAGATATTTTCTACGACCGTGAATTTCGACGCGAAAAAAATTCAAATCCGCTGAAAAAAGGGCTGAGCAACTTTCTCAAATCAAGAATGAACAAAATTCGTCGCTCTTCGATTTCAGGATTAAAAAAGGCAGAGCCTAAAACGGAATCTTCGAAAACACACCAAATCCGCCTAATAGAATTGTATCGATTAAAATGCGAAAAGCCGCACATTTCGAACTTCACTTCGCTTCCTAAACTTTTCGTATATGCTTTACGAACCATATTTTCTAGAGAAGCCAAAATTTATCTGCATACCAGCTCAATTTTTGTGGATCCGCCAATGCCATGAAGCTTCGACTTCGATTGCGATATGGCAATCGAAGTCATCAAGAGACATTAAAAAATTATCCGACTTGAGCCATGCAAAAAAAGGGTTGACAAATTGTTCATAACTTGACTTAAAATTTTTGCAGTACAATGGTATATATTTTTTACTTTAGTGTAGACATTAATCAGCTGATTCTAAAATGTTTGGGTTCGTGAAAGGACACCTTTTACGATAGGGCATGCCGTCCTGTCTGTCTCTTACATTCATTGTTGGACCTCATAAAATTTGTTAGCAGGATTCAGTTTCTGACTGAAATGGTGATTCATGAAGGATGTAACCACACGGTCTGAGAAAAAATCCTGGAATGTGTGGAACCGTAGGATACGTTAAATCGTCGGGTGCGCGTTTAGCATGGGGTAGGGTGCGTGCAATCGTAAGGTAAGTGAATCCCAATACATGAACTGGCTCAATAACATTCACATTCTATGCCAAGCCATTAATGGTCGCTTTCATCTGAAAGCGATCCGAAATACCGACATTGATCCGCAACAGGTATTTGTTGTTCAGATTTTGACGACTGCGAGACAGCAATTTTTAAGCGACTTTTGGAAAAAATGTATACGTCAAAATAAATTCAACTTTTCGTACTTCACACCTATAATTTGATTACTTCATGCAATTATCAGAATTTCTATTTTAGACTACAATTGTAGAAAGTAGTTGCTTAATAAAGTAACAAAACTTTGAAACACATTGAATACCGGCTCTGACAAGAAACTTGAGAATTAGCATAGTTTCTCAAGTATTTTACTCTGTCAAAAGATCTCTGAGGAAGATTCCAAGGCCAAACAAACATCATTCTAAGTCCACAAGTGCTCTGTTTTGATACGTAACATTAAGTGATGATTCTATTTCATGATATTGAAAAAATCCCTCTTTTGTTCCTTCTTTGAAAGTGTAGATCTTTAAGAACATGCTATACAATTTTTAAGGAAAAGTCGCAAATAGTTTCAATTTTGAAGATAATTTTATTAGTAATCGCCTCAGTTATTTTAGCCGCTTGCTGCTTACTTGAACTTTAAATGCATTTTTCTAGAAACTGGTCTACTGGCTAACTGGTGTTAGCAAAAAAAAAACGATCAGGACGATCGATTTAGTTTCTTCCTGTATTATTGTACACATGATTGGTTCTGTCCCCAACTAAAATTAACACTCTATCTTAATTTTTTTAATTTTTACAAATTTGACAAGTTGATAAATAAAACGTAAAATTTTGTTACTAAAATTTCTAGACTACGGCATTCTATTATTTATGCTCAAATATTAAAAATTCTAAATCCAACAAGAGCCATAGTTGTACCGAATCTAAAGGTCTTCGAATTTTATGTTTCCGATGATCCTTCATAAAAAAGTCGATAATGAAAGTCACCTGCCTACTTTTCGAGCAGTTACATTTGCCTTTCATTTTTTTTGCGCAAAGAGTCCCACGTGCCCCTTTGGGTTTTCACGTCTTTCTCGATTCTTTCCTGTGTCTGTCCATTCCATCGGCTGTACTTGTGTCAGCAGTGACGTCAAAAATCTTACAATGACCCAACATCATTGTGACAGCAGTTTGCGTGCAAAAGATGCTCATAATTGTCCCTTCAGCAGCTAAGTTCCAAGCATAAACGCAAGAGGCGAATTTTGTTTCTTTAGTCAGAAGCCGAGCACCTTCGCCGCTTGTTCGCAATCACTCAAGACTTTGTCTCAAACCAACCATGGCTGGAGCATATCTTACTACTCGTTTCAAGCATCGCGTCATCAATGCGTGCCATCGGCTCCCATTGGCTTCACAATCTTTAACGAACGTGGTTCTGGTAAACAATGAGCTCCGCTCGGAATAATAAGTGAGTCAGTCATGAGTTCTGATTCGGACGTCCACGTTCACATTCGCAATGAGCTTAGAATGTGCAAGATCGATTGTCGAAAATGCAAATTCGTGTGCGTGCACGTCTGCAGCGGTTCACCGGCAATGACACGCGACGTCGATCTACGACAAATCAGATACGACTTCAGAAGACCATTCAAGTGCAAAGTTTGTGACTTTGTAGTGGAACACAGAGAATGTCAAACATTCCGCTTCAACAAGAACTCTGTGATCGAGTTTCGTTGCGAAAGATGCAATTTTTTTTGCAATCACACCTGTTGTTCGGCGTATGATCAGCACGAGGTGACCGGTGAGGGTATCAAGAAGGAAGCAAATGCCATGTGGTACTTGAGAATCGTATGCGGAAACACGATGTCTTCGTTCAAACATACTTGTGGCATGAAACAGGTGATTTCGGCTGGCGAATGTTCCAAACAAAAGTTTGCTGATCAAAGTCCATCCGATTCTTCGTCAGTATATCGTGGACGTTTGATGGACCAAAATCACGATCATTTCGGCTGCAACATCTTCGAATACCACCGGAAACGTAATTACACCGAGGAACGTTACAGACGGCAGAGTATTGTTCAAACGTCTCGCGCTACAAACGAGGACAATTACCGCCACCATCGCCATTATAATCGCGGCGCTGATGACAATTATTGTAGCAGGCGCGTTTCCTGGAAATGTCGTATGCATCAACGACGTATTGAACGGCTGAACGATCCACTCGATTCGTCGCAACCGGAGCATGATCACTGCTGCTGCACACGTCCGCTATCAAGTCCATCCACAGTATCGCAGCGTCGAGCACGCCGCGATTGATTAAAACGAGCGCGCGTGACTACCGGCTATTCAGTGCTCTTTCAATTCACGTTCGTGCAAGATCTCGGTCGTCGCGAACACGTTTTGCCATCGTTCGGGAACAACGAACGAATATTATCCTTTTTTTTTCGTTTCTGCTACCTTTGCCGGTATATATACCCCAATCGTTAACAATGAGCGAGAGTGATAGCCGTGACATTTACAAAGCCTGTATTCCTCCACAATCGATGGACGATGAAGTTCACAGTGATGTGTCCAACAGTGACGATAATTTTCAACACGTCGATGAGATAAACGACGATGATTCGGCTGGCGATGAAATGAAAATATTTCCCGAGAGCGATGACGAAACAGCGTACGACGACACATCCATCAAGGAACCTCCTCTTTCTGACAAAGAGGATGATTGTACGTTGGATAGTATAGACACTGAGAAAGATTTACAGACTGTCATCAAATCTTATCGAAAAAGACAAGCAGCTGAACGTAAGAAACAAGCCGAGAGTA
Organism: Alloplasta piceator; assembly: GCA_946863875.1. Taxonomy (NCBI): domain Eukaryota; kingdom Metazoa; phylum Arthropoda; class Insecta; order Hymenoptera; family Ichneumonidae; genus Alloplasta; species Alloplasta piceator. The sequence continues at coordinate 9,467,824 of OX333075.1, read as the reverse complement.
AGAGAGCCACTACCAATGTTGTATCGTCGCATACCGAGCATGTGAATGTTGATAAATCGATGTTAAAACCGGTAGGGACAAAAATCGTACAGTCGGCAACGAAAAAATTCGCACAGTCGACCCCGACGAAGCCTGAGCCAAAGAAAAAACCAGCGATAAAGAGGGTCAGTGTTACGGCGAAAATTAACGATGAATCCTTGAGTCAGAAAAAAAAGAAGATCATCACGGCGAAGCCCAAGACAGCTGAACGAGCCGCATCGCAATTGAAGAGACTTTCTTCGGAAAATATTAATTCACCATCTACGAGCGATGCTACTAAAGCTGGCGAGACATTTACAAACACATCTATTGGTGTAAGAGAACCGATAACTCGCAACGTCGGGGCCGACGTTGTTGGGAAGGAACAAATTTCACGTGACCCTATCGTCGATGGTAGTGCAAAAAGCACCTGGATGAAAATCCTTGCCAGTGATTTCAAAGACAAGGACTTCAAGTCATTGTTACTCGCCAATGAGTTCACCGAGAAACAAGCCAATGCTCTGCAAAAATCGTTCGTCAACGTTTCGAACCAAATACACAACGCGTACAAGTCCAATGATCGTTTCATGAAAACCCACAAATGTCTGGATTGTGAATTCTCCGTGTCTCATCAGTGTATGTCCATTGAGTATTTGCAGTTCGTACCATCTGCCGTAGAATTAACGCAAATTGGTTCTATAACACCGAAGGAAACGATCATGTGCATGTGTAAATTTGGATTTTACCATGCTCATCCTTCGAGCGGCGGCATCGAGTTGGTCAACAAACTGGCGACTAAACACTATACCAACCGACTTACAGAGCACTGTCGTACTGTCAAGGTAAGCTGTCCTGGATGCAAAATGAGCATCGTTATGAGGAGTCGCAACGCCGAAGTCTGTTGTGATTTCTCGCAATGGATGAGCCACGATGGCCAGAATCGAAAAACCTTCTTCTCCGCGATAGGGAATTGTTTGACAAACTGCAAGAATAACAAGCCATACTTGAACGAACTATACACGTGTAATCGACAGTGTTGTTTGATATTTCATCGTTGCAATTCACTGGAGAATCCCATAGAATCACCGAGTTCACGTTCCATCTCTTTGGAATAGTGAAACGACAACGTGACAGGGATATCCATGAAAACTCGTGACTCATTGAACGATTGTCCCGTCGAAGGCGACACAATCAACAGTACCGGCAGTAAAGACTGACGTGCATTCTTCGACAGTCGCTGAATCAAAGTATGGACAGCTGTTGCATAGCAACCATAACGTTTCCGACCAACGATACATCTTTGCAAGCATGGAATTACATCTTCGATCGTGTCTTGTTTTCCGCAACAAAAGCTCCGATCAACGATGAACCTGAGGACATCGATTATACCGCATCGGTCAGTGATTATCACGTATTGTGTACACTGATAACGAAAACCAGCATGTCCACTTTTGACTTGGATGTGATCGACGAGACCGAGAGCTGCGAACGCTTATGGATTAGAGGACATCTCTATGGATATTCGAAGCTGACGATTTTTCACATTGCTCCACGTACGGATGATCCACTGCATTTGCATACCTCACAAAAATTTTGCGGCAGCGGAGTTGGTGCTTTCGATCATCATGTGATGATGAATTATCTCAGAACACTGTACGACGTCGCACAATTGGACACATTTTCGGGATCAGCCACAGCCGCCTTCAAGTTGAGACAAGGTAACATCGTGATTGAAAATGCATTTGCCTTTTGTTGCGAAGCCGATAGCATGGGTTGTCATCGAAGTTTTCAAGAGGTTGCCGGCATTCGAATTGTTTACAACGGTTCACGTCCAAAGCTCGTGAAGACCGTAATTCGTGGATTACCCGCGGAATATAAAAAGGTGCTCGCCAACAGCACAAACGATTGTCGTTTCTTCGGTGATTTGTTGAACGCGTTTACGTATCGTTATTACCAATCCTCGAGCTTACGCGATCGCAATAGAAAAACTTCCCGCGAACTACTTTACTATTGCTTGTGTTGTGTCGCTCATCATTTACAGATGGCTCCTAACGAATTATACGGCAAAAACGACAACGAGTGCGGCACAAGTTCAGATGACAACGGTTCGCCACCAAAGAAAAAACACTGTTCCAATATCTTACCCGATTGCACAATACCACTCTGCTATATTTCACATTCGATATTTGCCGAGTACATCAGAGACCCAAATTTCAAAAAAAATATGTCCCATCATGACATGTCTGTTGTTTGCTACTATAGTCACGAGTCCGAAAATATTGAAAACATAAGAGTAAATCTTTTGGCGAAAACGCACTCGCTCAATACCATGTATAATACATGAATAATTTTGGAAATTTGTTGCACTAGTTTTGAGGCTCGATAGATCGTAAAATTTGTAAAAACAGATATCAGTCTCGTCGGTTGTGGAGAGATTTAAACAAATCCTTCGTTTTAGTTTTAATATTCTATAAATATCATATAATTACTGTCACAGGTGAGATCATTCTGTTCACACATTTTTATGTATTGCTTGTAATTTAAAAATAAACGCAATTGTATAGTAACGATGATGTGACCCAATATGTCTCTTTATCCTCTCCTATTTGGATCTGCAAAATAAATTGCTTCAGCTAGAACAGCAGGCTAAGTTTTGGAATAACTAAAAACAATAATTAGCTGTACCATTAGAAGAAAAAAAAATGTATTGCGCAGGATTTTAAGTACAAAAGTGCCATCGTCTTCGCAACGGCAGCAGATTTGCATCATAGGTACATCACATGTATTTGTCAGCCATGAATATTGTAATTTAATGTTGCATTGTTTGGTCGTCCACAAGATGATTCGGTCGATCGCTGCCACCGCTGCTATTCTCACTGAGTGATGAAGCTACTTCAAATTTTCTATCTGCTGTGTAATCGATGGTGCTATATTTTTTCAGGGCCGATTTCTTTCTGTGTTCAGGAATTAGCGGTATGCATAGATCACTATTCCAACCATGTTAGGGACATAAGTTTGAAATTGCAGAAATGAAATGTTCTGAACCTGCAAAGCGACGTTGTGCAAAATGATAGTGCGATCATTTTCCATTACCATTATAACGGCGCTGAAGCGAATCTCGTAATATAATAATGTGGAATGGAGGTAAGTGTGAATAGATACAAAAAAATGTAAAATTTGTTTCAATATCCAAACTTGTACTGTCAACATTGGACGCAAAAATGGCTTCGATATCGTGCGTTGCTGCACCGACCAATGCTATGAATCACACTCCGGACGATCGGACGGAGTTTCTATATGCTCTGCAAACCTTAATACCAACCACTATTGGAAACGTGAATCAATTCAATGGCTTGTTCGGCCCGAGTAATCCACTGGACGTAATGAAGTATTCTCCTCTCAAAGTTGGCCAATCCAAGTGCGATTTTATAGATATCGCGTACAAATTCAATAATCAATACAACGTTCTGGTCGGACCAATCAACTTTTTCGGGTTGTGTCCATCGAACGATAAAATAAAAACTGCCGAAGATATGGAACAGGCAGTGGCGTCCGGTGACACAAAGCTGATGGCATACATGTCTCACTTCGATGCTCTTCAAGATTCTGAAAGTGCTGCACTGTTGTCAGCTATCGTTGGAGACTTGTACGCAAAGATGGACGATATGATGAGCAACGAAAATCGTGTGGCTCAGATCACACAGCGATATCCTAAATTCGACAAAATTGCATTTCAGCGCAGTAGAACCGAAACCCTTAAAAAGTACACTATCGGTCAATGCCGATCCGATGCTTCATCTGACACCAAACGTTTGGGGGTTTCAATCACACCTTGCAAACCCAACAGATATTCTTGCTACGAGATATCGAAGAAAATAAGCCGTGCCAAGAACTATATGCATTTCTATCCGCCGTCGTATCGCAGGGGCTACTTGCTCCTGAAGATGCCTTACATTCGTGCGATAATTAAACAATCCACGGAGTTCACGATCAAACTACACGCGAATTATGTTTTCGCCGACATCGTCGACACCTTGCATTTGCCTTTGTGCTTCGATATGAAAACGGGTCTCGAGGTTAATGACGAAACCGTCGAGCCGATGGAAGATTCAGCAGGTGAGGCCAATATAGATGATGACAGCGAGATGGAAGAAAGTCAACCGTTTGATAATCCTGTTGAGGTCCTTTCTTCTACAATGACGGTCGACGATATGATGAACTTCGGTGAAGTCGATCTACCGTTCACCCCGCTGAAACAATTGAGTACGAGCATGTTGGACTATGCGAAGCGTTATGAAGACGCTGATCAGCCATTAAATTTGCATCTCTTCGAGGACTTTGTAAATACCTGTATCAGATATTTGAAGAAGACGAAAGTACCGCTTCGCAACCGAAACGGAAGCACCGTTATGAACAGTCGAATACCCGAATATAATGCACCCAGTGGCGGTACATTCAAAACTTTAACTACTAATATAAGACACATCTATGACAAATATCGGCTAACTACTGATGTCAGCGGTGCGTTCGATTGCTGCTGGAACGAGGTATTTGCACCTACGACTAATTCCAAGAGAAGGCGAGAAAGATCCGAAACTCCGGCGGTTGCAATTGCTGAACCAAAAGCAAAAGCTACTAAAGTACGCAAATAAAAATTTTACAACACAATAACGGATCTCACATCGTTGAATCAATGCTGTGATTAATGTGGAGGCTTTTCGAACTCCATTCCAGCATGAAAGCTCGGAGAGCTGGAAATTCATTTTTTTTTTTAGGAAACCCGAAGCCTATTGTTATCATTTTTGTATTAAAAATATTTTGTACATACAATATTAAATATTTGGTATGTGTACTATTCCTTTTTGAAGTCTTCAACGTTGGATGAACTTATCGAGCACGACGTAATCAATCAGTAGTGGACAAAGTAAGCACCAAAGCTTAATTGCTCAACAGCCGTTGAGTACTGCGGTATTCATTTGAAAATGCCACACCTCAAGATGGAAGCAGAACATTAACAATTGTCATTAAAGTACAATGAAAATGTCATACTATTAAATAAGCATGAAAAATTGAAGATTCGGCTGGTTGAACTCAACAGAGACCATATTTTATGAGTTCTGTTATTCTGTCGCAGGTGAATTTAGCACCGTCAGCATGAAACCGATGAGACTGACTCCTCAGATAATCGACGAGTTCGTGAGCACATTTGGAACGCATTTCAAATCGCAAGCTCAATATTGCCAGCATCAAAGATGTTATTTTTTCATCTTCGACACTTTGAACTACAGAACTGGACTCAGCACTGTCAGTCGACGCAGCTGTATTCGATGGGTTTGCGCCCACGAAACCAAACAGTTGGGGCGGTTCGATGAAGTATGGCGCAAGCTCGATAGCGGCAGACAGTTTGTCGTCAATGCAGGTTTCGTCATTCTCCGTTGTAAGAGTTTTTATGCTTTTAACCAGAATATTAGTGCTTGCCAGTCCCCCTAGCTGTTTATTTATCTTGTACAACAGCTTACTGTCATTCTGCACATAATAGTCGATTTGTCCGACCACATGTACATACCTTAACAGATCAGCTAGCAGACACCTCCTATCGGTGACATCCTCATCAACGTTTATAGACATCGAGGAAGACATGATTCTTTGTTGTAGGACAATGTTCAGTCAAAAAAGCTCTTTGTCTTTTGATGTGGCTTTTTAAGAATATTCCGTTCATCGTAGACGGGTTTTTTCATCGATTGCTTGAGTCTTTGCGGCTTACTGAACAACCAGCAAGTAGAAATGTGTCTATTACACGTAAACATCAGTATCGTAAGACTCCGAGGTCGAGAGAGACGTTGAATCACAAAAGGCAGCGGCTCCCAAAGACGATAACTGGGCAGAAGAATTCAAAATAACGGCTTTTTTGGACATTTGATGCCATGGTTTCAAAACCTTTCAAGCCTACTTCAAGTGCCATGGGTTCAAAACCTTTCTGTGACATTAAAGTGTAACTGTTAGTCACATACGGTTTGAAATAGCACGTCATTGGAAATACGGAAAATGCTATTCGATGGATAAGCATTGATCAGTCCTCAACTTTTATATTTCCCTCTCGCCATTATGAATTTTAACAGCACATATTTGCCTCCGCCGCATTTGTTGAAGTGCGACGTGAACAGTTACGAGGTCGACGAAGTATTGAGATGTCTAGAAAAAATTGTACCAAGGGTTAATGCTTCCAATCGGTCAGAGCTCAAATTCAATGTACAGAACGTAGGATCATTGTACGCTAAGCACATGGAATCGCTGGTTAAGCCGGATTACATCGACGACAACATCATCAATGCCTTTGTACAAATTGCGCTCCATAATTGCAGACAGCAGAGACATGGCCCGAATTTTCCAGGACTGGACAACATATTGTTCGCCGATCCTCTCTTCGTTTCGTCATTGAACACGACCGTTGGGCAAGGTTTTGCTCAGCGTGCAGTCAAAGAATGCTGGTTAGCCAAACAAATAATCGTTATGCCGTATTGCACCGATCAACATTGGCGTTTGTGCATTGTGAATAAAAAAATGAGACACATTCTCTTTATGGATAGCCTTCACGGCGAGGTCGATTCTTATATGTTGGACCAGCTGTTTACTTTTATAGGTAAATTGCCTGATCGCTATCCAGCTGACACAACACTGCGATGGCTCTGTGAACAATGGTTAAATTCCAAATGGACATATTTATCGGCAAAGGACTTTAAACCGCAGATTAATAATTATGACTGCGGCATTTACGTGATCGTATGGCTTAGTATCATTATCGATCCGCACGATGTAAATGACACACAGGTGGACATTTGTTTGTACTCGAAATCTCTGAGACGCCAAATATTTGGCATTATCGTAGACTCGGAGTTGACAGAAGTCGTCAGTACTGAAGAAAACGATCTTTCACTGCCAAAAACTGTAAACGATAATCCGACGATCGAACATTCCACAGCAGACTTCGATTATAAAATTGAACGTCAAACGATAGCGATAAATCACACACTGGCAGGTAAAGAGAAGTCATTGCTTAAAAAGCTTGACGATATTGATATAAAACACACAATGGTCTACCCCAACGCCTGCGATAACAGTTGGCAGTATCTGCGTACACTCAAAATTCAAATACTTTACTAATGAACAGTTATGCATCTCCACAACGGGAAGATTCCCATAAAACCATCGTCAGAGAACACGGACGAGGTGCCCAAAGTATACATTTTCATGAAGTCGCTCAATAGAACCACGAATATTATCGGAGATGCAGTCTTGACGATACACGAGGCAATTGACAGAGAGGCCGTTCCTTATTATCAGACCAATGTGATGTCTCGTCCACTGAGATACGTACAAGTCGATATAGTCATCAACTTGCAAAGCTGTAGGGTCTATGAAATCTGGGCAACCGATCATCATCAACGACAGCTCAAAAATCCCGGTTATTGTGAGATTTGCTTCAAATTAGCATCATACGGAATAGGATATGCGGATCAATAGTGTGCGAAAGAAAATTTTTACGTTCTGCAACTATTCAGAGATCATTCTACTTTGGTTGCCTGAAAATTACCGGATTTTTAGGAATTTTTTGTACATAAAGAATCCTAGTATTCAAAGCAATGCCCAAAATTGCATATACAATTATTATAGTCAAAAAGTAGCGATACAAGTGACGCTCCTAAAAAAATATCGACTGCTGACATTTTCGGTCAACTATTCATCTGAAACAAAAAAAAATAATGAAATTTTTAATCATTATAAACGCCACTAGATTTCGAACTACAATTACTTGCGTAAATTACAATTTGACAAAATGGCGTTGAAAGTTTGAGCATCAGAATTTCACGTTCTTATTTGTCTGTTTTACTGTTGTTGTTTTTTTTTAATCACAAATTTAACATAGAAAGTTGATTTTAGTACAGAATGGTATTCAGTACGAATGTTTAGTTTAGTACAAAATAAATTAGTTTAGTTCAGTACGAACGTTGTGTAGAATGGCACAGTGCAAAAATCAAATCAAGCGACCTTCTAGTTTTTCTTAAGCCAACACCAGTTGAGAAAAATGCATTCCAGGAAAAACGCGTTTAAAGTTCGAATAAAGCTGAAGCAGGTTTGACAGCTGCACCTGAAGAGATTGAAGTTACTCCTGATACAATTAACTATAAAATCAGAAATATTGGAGATTTCTCCATACGAATTTCACAGTATGCTTTCACAGGCCTATTCTGTTGAAGAATGGAATTCTAAAAAATTTGATTTTTTCAATATTACCAAGTGGGATGACTCCTCAAGACGGCTATGATTACAGTCGATAGTTTGCGACAAACTCCTGAGGGGGTCACTGCGTTCGGCTGGCACCGAGAACCATGTACGGCACGTGTTGTGAGAAGAGATATACCAAGCGCAACATTTTCGAAAAATGCGAGAGCAATACGAGAAAGAATCGCTGTACGTAGTTGCAATCGGTCATCAACGTCCGTGACGGATTGTTTCGAAGTTAACGAGTATCAGTCTTTGAGAGAGGCTGTGACAAAGAAACGCAACAATTTCGCTACTTTCAGAGATGAGTTATTCGACGAAACAACATTAAGCGTCACGTTAGCCATAAACCTCGTTCATCGTTATTACTTGGATTGGTTGGAAACAACGTTCTTTCGATATTGCAATGGCACAAGAATAATCAGGTTGACAAACGAAGCAGCGTGGGACGCGCGTAATCAGAAGTCCGTGCGCGGTTTCGTTAGATTCGTATTCGATAGCAACGTAAACGCGTGCCGTTTTCTTCACGAATGGACGCAACGCCAGTACGATTATTACGATCATATATTATTCGGCGATACGAATTTAACGTCGGTGCACATGAACTGCAAGCAAGATTCGCATTATCGATTCTTAGAGCGTTCGTTGGAATTGGCACGCTCTTTGGGAATCGTGTTCTCCTCGACGTGTCCCAATTTTGATAATATTTCGATATGTCGCTTATCGCCCGTCAATTCGTGGCACTTGCCACGAAGAGTTCTTTCGGCAATGTACAACCAAACCGACATTGGCATGTCCGCCCTGATTTCAGATGCTTTAGAGTCTCAATCCGAGTCCAGAGATAACGAGGTATTGAAAAAACGAACGCGACAGTTATCAGCTACTGTTTTAGTTTTGATCACGTTCAAAGGCGAGATCGAATTGTCACCGAGCACGCTCGCTAGATTGGCAAGAGTAGTTGCCCCGGTGATGTTGATAACCGTCGACAATAAAGATACCGAATACGTGCTTCTATACGCTCTGAGTATGCGCGAAATATTGACTCAGCACAGATTGCCCGTGGAGGCTTCGATAATCACCAATCAACAACGTCTCAGTTTGCATTTGCACGGATATTCGAAAATTTACACTGAAAATCGTGCTGTGTTTGAGATTGTCGAAAGCGGTCAAGATTACGATGGCATAGCCGCTAAATTGAAACGAATGCTTAACTACGAATGCGCGATAGAGGAACGATACAGACTCGAGGCGATGATGTCCCAATCGTGGAAAATAAACACGGATACTTACGCTGGTGGATTCGTTCGGCTCGCGGAGAACGCAAATTGCAAACCCGTGAACGGAGTTGCTAGTCTCGATGTGGAATCTCTTTATCCATCGATAATGCGTAGCTATAATTTATCTCCCGATACCGTTGTCCCATCATTGAGATACGCACTGGGAGGCATTGGCCTGTGTACCAAAATTCGCCTCAGCAACGAATCCGCCAATAAGACCGCCGTGGTTTGGGTAGACCGATCGAAACAATGTTGCCTGATAAGCTTGATAAAACGTCTGTTGTATACGAAAAAAAGATGCACCTTAAAACGACTCAAAGTATGCAGAAAACTGGTGAAACTAGCGACTAATACGGTTTATGGGAGTCTCTCGAGGGATTCTGTTGGGAACAGATTTTTCGGAATGGTCATTTGCTCGCTTGGTCGCAAAACTTTGCTGAATGGAGTTCACTCTTATATTCAACGTTACGGATCTGACAGTGTGTTGTACTGTGATACCGATTCAATATTTTTAAAGCTTGCCAATGCGCGAGATCATAACGACTGTAATGCCAGTGGCAGTGTCATGATGTCGTTAGCTGAAGCAGCCTTGGACTACGGAAATAAGTGCATATCTCGTTGCATGCGCTTGCCACCCGGGTCTATACTATTGAAACTCGATTTCCTAGCTAAAGTTATAGTGTTCATGAAGATGAAGAATTACGCGTACACAACGTACAACGATAACGAAGTCGTTTGCTGTGGACAGACCACGCCGGACGACTTCGAGCAAGTAATTTGTGGTAAAGCCATGCTGAAGGATGATTGGATTTAAGGTTGATCAAAATTTCAAACTGAAAAACTGCGCACTATGCGTTATGTAACTGCTGTAATTTTTTACATTCGATCACATCGCGAGAGTTTGCTGGTTAGCTATGACTCCACATGTAAAGTATTACATGGACTAGAAGTAGACTTGTAATGGCAGATGATGTTGCCCCTATTTGTCCCGTTGCGAAGACAATTTTTAAAATCTCTCAATTCCAGTAATGTTTCCGCTTACCTGTACATTGTAATGTTAGGCAATTTAATGCCCAATCACAGAGTAGTTTCCGAAAAAAACCTGACGGTGAACAAAAGGTTTTCATCCACACCTCGACATTTACACTCGTGCACCCGCGTAAAAAAATCGATGCCCTTGTTGTCAGTGTTGTAAACGCTAAACGTAATCATTTCGGTGTGCAGAGAAAACTTAACTGATGATTACACGCGATTGGTTAGTGCAGAAAAATATTTCATGTATTTCTCACAATTATACGACGCTCCATAATCGTTTCATTGATGATTAGTTGACTATTGCCATGTGAGGTGCCGCTACTGCCACTGAATAATGTCGATGAATGTGGGTAGTCAGTGTTTTCAGTTGATCTCAAGAGTTTCGACCAATCGGCGAGAATTATGTCGTCGAATGAAAAATGATGCTCTTGGGACAATTCGAAACCACTGAGTTGCAATACTCGCTGTCGTCTGATGTTTGACTTGGATCCGAGAATTTGGCTCATCAGTTGATTCGTCTCCGAACCCAATGATATAGCACGGCACAATGTGTTCTTGCACATGAAGCTGATTATGCGAGTCTTAACAATGGAAATGTTGCCACCGGATAATTTTAGCAAGGCACATCGTGAAGTGACTGTAACGGTTAGATCATCGGGGACATTGTTCAAAGTCATCTTCTTAATGACTTCACCAAGTGTGTCTTCAACAATCTGGTCGTCTGGGTACAATCGAACGACAGTTTCCAACGATCTGCGTACCGATGCTACAACTGTTTTCGAATAAACAAAGAGTGTGACGACGGTAGACATCGCACGGTATTTATTGTCTCACCAGTCTAAGAATACATATCTTCTGTGTCAAAACCAGGATCCTTGATGGACATAGCCGTATCAATTATGTAAGTTTCAAACGATTCTAAGAGGTTTTTCGTTCAATCGTTTCTCTTTGTCCTTGTGATGCTGACGAATACCGAAATGGCCACTCATTCTATCGACAATGTGATCTTCACGAAACTCATTAATTTTTCCATTTCATCGAGTAATGCCGGTTGGCCAGGTGGATTATCACGTCCAGTGCTGACAACGCGAATCGCATCTTCCAATGTGTTCAACTGAGATTCCTCGCCAACCTTTACGAATGCATCAAAGATTTCATTCGGCCAGCTATTCACGAATGTATACACCGGCCTGGATACTAACAAATCGTGTATTTGCCAAGGTAGCTTATCGACGTAAATCTTCAGTAAATCTATCCGCTCAATTTTCTCCACCAAGCGAAACTTGAATATGTCGTCGACATGTGAGAGCTTGGCAACGGCATCGTATTTTATATCCAACGAGGGTATTATATGGTTACAGTGCTCTATAAACTCCTTTCTATCTTTAGCGTTGTCAATTGCAACTGTGAAACAATTCCCATCGACATTCGTGCCTCGCTCGTCGTTACATTCAACGCTAAAGTTGCGCAGTACATCAGTGATAACATTCATCAATATCCAATCCATTATCTAATTCAACAACTTATAAGAGTGGTTGTAAAAAAAATGGGTTTCACCGTATTCAATATGCGGCGCGGCTCCGTTCACAACTGCCATTGAGACGTTTAGCTTGAGACTCATCGACCCCCAATACGGTGTCCTCTCTTTTTCGTTTAGCAGCAGAATTTTCCTGCTGTGGTGGAATTTTGTCGGTCTGCAACTCTTTTGCCGATTTCGTGACAGAATCATCCAAATTTTTCGTGCCTTCTGGATATTGCACATCAAACATAATCTCGAGCTCTTTAATGCAATCCGTGGCTTCCAGAGCTTCATCGGTAAGTACGGCAGGGAACATTTGCAAGCACGTTTCATTTGCCAATATTGCGCCAATCTTGCGTAGATCGAATATCTTAAACCATTCATCGGTAAATTTCTTCATGGCATTGACCAGCAATTCGTGAACATCGTACTGTTCGACATTCACGACGAATGAGACCGTAGCTGATTCGTGATACTCGCACGATTTCAATACGTCACATTTGATATTGTCGTGTTCGTTCAACAGTTTGATTAAACCGTTGTCCTTGATTTTTTCAGTTTGGTTATTCACAACGTTGAATAGATTTTTAGCAATGGAACAGAACATATTCATGGCTTTGGACTTTGCGAGCTTTATGTAAATTTCCAAACCTGATATCGGCTTATCGTGAGTAGTGATGCAATCGTTGGGTCGTTGGTTCCACGATTCGTACAAGTGAAATGTTTCATTATCCGATCCACTCACAGCAGTTATACGAATAACTTCAATGACAGTGCTCAGGGTGAAATATTGCAGAATATTTGTCGGATTTTTGAGTTTGGCAAGACGACCGGCGTCATCGAGACTCGAAATAACTATAAACTTTTTGAGGCCGGATAGGTTGTATTTTGAAAGGAACTCGGGGACGTCGACGATGTTCATTGTTGCGATGGAAAATTCACCCAAGCTGAGCAGATTATGAAATGAGCCGACAATAACGAGGTGCATCGTTTTTTGATAGTTTTTACGGCCGTAAGAAGTCTGAAAACCCTTCGATCAAAGGCATTTGCCCGAATGAAATTGGGATTAAAGATCACGAGGTTTCAACGAATTCGCTAGAAGTGTTGACGAGCAAGACCAACGTAACCATCATCGATGGAACGATGGTCGAAAGAAACAAAAAATTCTCATCACTACCGAAACGTGCCTCGTAAGTCCAACGCTTAATCTGTAGTATCCAGTCACTGAACGATCGAAAAGTGAATGATATTGAAAAGAAATAAGATCATCGATCAAGCATCAGCAAATAGGTGAAATTCAAATTGGACGACAAACAACTTATGACTAACGCAACACCGTCTGAAACATAATGTATGAGTTTCAATGATACTTGAGAGCTTCTCAAAGCGACTACATTAATCCTTAAAGGGACGTGACAGTAGTTACTTCTCGGCACTTATGAAACCTGCACTAATTAAGCCTAATGAAAAAAAAAATGTTCGGTCCCAAGTCTCAGGCAGGGTACTCATACGGGTACAGTTTTAGACTATCACGTCAATGTGAATACCGCAAATTATGCGAAGTAAAGCCACTTGACATTCAATGATTTCCTTTCGGTAACAACATCTGTCCATGCTTTATCTTACTGTGCTCAAACCCATCAATGTTTGAACGTAAAATGTGATGGTACTGTTTGAGAGATAATGTATCACAACAAAAAACCTTCCGGAAACACATAACACATTGTTCTTCGACAATCGGCCACGAACGATCACCTATTGTGCAATCGTTTCTGTGAAAGATGAATTTCATATGTGATGATAACAGCGTACACAGCTCCAGCGATGAGAATAACGGAGATACAAGGCATGAATTGGTGTCACAAGAATACGAATTGGATATTATCGAGCAAGCTGAGAGTGAAGCTGATGTCGGTGAATCTGATGCGGTCTATTTGCAAAGGACGATGAGCTATGATTTCAGACCTCCTGATAACAATGAGATATCAGAAGAACGAGAAGGACGTCAGACACCTCCGTCTATACAGGAAGTATGGCGAGACTTGTGCAGTTACAAGCCATCGAAATATGGAATTTACAAGACCGAGCAGGAGTATCTGTTGGACGAGGATAGTGATGACTCGTCCATTGATTGGACGGAAGAGGTCGACAGTGATGAGAAAGATGCGTTCTACAATCCACCGGACATGGTGATGTTCAAAAACGAACATGCTCATAGCGGGGGCACGGTCAATCTGCACAATGATTTGTACGAAAGTAAATTCACGATGTACGATGAAACAAGGAGAGTCAGTGCCAATAGTTTCATCGACATCATGACGAGAAAGTTGAGCAACACGCGCACCGTTTCGGAGAATTTCAACAAGCGGGGCGAGTATTTTAATTTCTGTACGCCGAAACAGCTTTATCGCAGTCGTACGTCGGTGTCTCAGGGTTACACGTTCAATGTGTCAAAACGCAGATTCGTGCCACACTCGTTCCATACATTGTGCACGGCTCAGGCGAACATTGATCCACTGAGTGTCATGCCACGTGCTGACAGCGATCCAGGTGAAGAGAGCAGAAAACTCATGCTTCGAGTGATGAGACAAATGTTCCCCGATCGCGAGGTATTCGAGTACACCATGGACGTACTGATGCAATTATTGATCAGCGGCAATCATTCTCGTATGCTAATTGTGTGCTGGGGAAAGCAGAGAAACGGCAAATCTTTGTTCATCAACATAATCACGAAGATGTTCGAGGGTAAACGCATGTTGATTCACATACCTAAAAAGCTCTTGTACAGAAGAGGCGAGTCCGAGAAAGATTCCACGACCAAGGAGTGTCTGGGTGAGGACCGAGTGGCGATAATAAATGAATTATCGTGGGCCGACGTCACGCAGATCGGCTATAGCGCCATGAAAAGTTGGGTCGGAAGCGACGTGAATGCTAATCGTGGCCCTTACGGCATGGACAACAACAATGCCATCTTCAATGCTGTGCCCTTTATCGTTTCTAACGGTAAGCCATCGTATCTTCCTAACGAAACCGCTTTGGCTGACAGAATAAGAATTCTGCCGTTTCAAAGTACTTTCTTGGAGGGCAACGATTATCGTGATTATCGTCGAAACAATGTCGCTTGCACGGGAAAAACTTTTGAGGCAGATCCAACGCTCCTTGACAAACAAAATGTCGGTAGAATAGCAAACGCTCTTATGCTTTACGTTTGTGGTAGATTACGATTTTTGAGGATGACAACGAGCGAGATCAAGTCCATAAGATTTTCGGCTGTACCGGAAATTTGCGCTAAACTGAAACACGATATGGAAAATCAGGCGGATCCTCTGTTTACGTTTATCGTTCGTCGTTTGCACAAAACCGAAGGCATCAATGTTCCAATACTCGTCGTAGCACAAGCTTTTGACGCCTTTATCAATAGTAATTACGGCAAGGGAGACAGACTCGGTAGCATATTAAGTTGTTATCCCATGGGCAACATAATCCAGATATTATCCGTCCCTGGAAAAGCATTTAACGCTGCCCAGTTCGAAGGTCTGGCTGATGAATATATGTTTATAAAACGACTACAGTCAATTTGTCGCAGTATGGAATTTAAATTCGATCAGACGTTCACCAATATTCTCAACTGCTCGATGATGTAATCTTTTTTTCGAAAAAGCTGGACTCATTCGTACGACGTTCTGTTTGTCCTCGTTTGACAGACGGCCCATTTTTTTCGATCTGAACAGCATGGGAGACAATCTCTTTTTCAGCTTGGAACAAATATCACTCCAAATGTGTCGAATCGCAGTGTGCAATGACAGAGAACAATGCAATGGTGATCTTTACCACCTTTTCTCTGTTACAGCATGATGATTACTCAAATGAGCTTTCTCAAATTTAATATGCTTGATATTTTTTCTCCATTCCGAATCGTCAGAATAAGCACGAACGAGATCAAGAGCTCAGCTGATTTGCTGGTAAGTCTTGTAATTGAAGAGGCATGCAATAATTTCAAGAATCGATGGATTGCATCAACATGGATTGTGCTCGAAAGACCTTTTTTATGTACCGTTTATATGAACGCAGAGCTTCACACAATGACAGAGTTCGATGGAAATTGGACATTACGGCGAATACTCGCAACGTGGCTTCACACTCATGTATCAGCGTGTCTCGATGATGATTTGGACATAGATAATAATCGGGCGAATCTCGCGATACCAAAACCAGGCGAGCATATGTATAAATTTTATACGTTTCTCGTAAAGACCGAGGAGATAGTCACCGATGAGCTTTACCGCGGTAGATTCGATGGATTCCGATCTGAGAATATTAGTTTTCACGTACCAGAAAGCGAACAGGGTTGGTCAATATCGTGGCAACACTTGCGCACTCTGTGTCGTTTGATCAATATGTTCAATCGGATGCAACTCGACGATGTCATATTCCAGGCTGTGCTGGATAAGCATGCTCCCGGCGTAAGAGGATCTCTCGATTTGTTGCAAAATACAAATCCAGCACTCAAGTCCCTCTCAGTTGCGGTTAATTCATCAATTCCACTTGATCAGACGGCAAAGATCCACGAAGCGTTGGATGCGCTGGTTCACAAGCCTCATGGAAATAACGACGAGCGCATGAACAAGTTATTCAAATTGAATAAGAATCACAGTTTCGTGTTCGTTAGAGGTGTTATCGATGCAGCGGAAGAAATATTCGAATCTATATACCAGTATTTACCTGAAAGCGAAAAGACCGTATCGAGCGTGATTGATCTGATGGCGGAGAGAATTCCCGAGAGAGTATTGCAACAAACCCTCTGGAAGAACATCAATGTCACACCGACTCGAGAAATACATTCGTCCGATGCTGAATGGTTGCAGCAACGTTTGCAGAAAATTGGTAGTCTCGCTTGGGAATTCAACTGCAGATTTCTGTCGCAAGAGTATTGCAACTTGACACTGACACCGGAAGTCTTGAAAAAAATACACATTTCCGAGTTCAACGGACAAGGGAAGACTAGGCTTCCTGGAGAGCTCGACGATGGAAAAGTGGTGGTATCGAGTGTCCCCGACGAGACATCATATGTACACTCCATTTATAATATGAGCTATTTGCTCATATCGAGCAGCAAGACTCTCGTTCATTGCCCTTGCTCTTCAAAAACCATAGAATTCGTGAGAAATATATTTGCAACGTGCGATGATAGAACACTCCGTGCCCACTCCACCATCAATGCCAGAGTATTTGTATTCGCTGCACACGAGATGTCCAAATACCCTTTTGCGCGTCCCACAGAAAGATACAATTTTCGAAACATATTTACTTCGTACAGTCAGTCGTGCATATTTGGCAGGCCATTAAATGTTGCATTCGTTCCTGAACATGTGAACGAATTATCTTACGTGTTCACTCTGCGCGACGCTGGATTAGAAGTCGATCACGCCAATATGATGTACTTGCTACTGAGCACGAAGAACGAGAAATCTATCCCCGATTCTGTGTACACTGCCCTTTTGACAGCAATCAATGCGTCTTATGGGACAACCGATGACCCAATCGACTTCGATCCTGAGATCCTGAAAAGATTGGCAACCAATGTCAGTGACAGTGTAAAATATCGCGTGAGCGTTTATGAAGCAATAGCAACATTTTGCATAGTTTATACGCTAAGAATGGCTTATTTCACGAAAGCAGACGTACATGCTCGTCATCTGATACCAATCATTCGTTTGTTGGATATTAATACTGAGAACAAGAAGTATCCCGTCACTGCCGCGTGTCTGCAAACATTTCTCAATAATTTGCCAATTAGACCTGCGTGGTCAGGAAATTTGACAACTCAACCATTGGAAAGCATAAAAGGCGTCGAAATTCGTGCTATTTTCAAGTACTTCGCGATCTTGACGAACGTATTCCTCATGGAAAAAACTCAAGGTCAGCACACGATGGTTGATTTCATTCAATTGACCCCCGGCGTTTCCATGCTTTAGATGAGGAAAAAAAGGTTGATAATTCTTTTTCGTTCAATTTATTCGCATGTTTCCGATAATGATATGTTCGAGAAACGCAGTCAGGTTTCCCAAGATGAACGTCACGCGGTGATAAAACAGAACTGTGACTTCCTGAACGAACGACTTACTTGTATCGTGGTTTGACCAGTGAAATAGGAAATGGGCAAAAGTTTTGGAACGTCAAGATCATTCCCTCACTGAATTCTCAATAGGAAATCTCTCCATGCATTTCATGTCGGGCACTGGGACATTATTGGGAGTTATTTTACAACTTGTGATTCAGAGAACCGATCTATGTGTTTTTGTGAACTGGCGACAAGCGAATCTAGTTGTGATATCGTACGTAATGTTCGTATAACTCAACCAGTTGAGGCCAAATTCGTTCGGTATGGAAGAGAAGCCATAAGTTGAACAAAAACTAAAAATATTGTCAGATCTTGCATTGTACACAGAATACCGAACATAACTTTACGCAAAAGTTCTTGTCTTACGTTTAAAAATGAACTTTGTACCCGTCGGTAGCGGTCTGTTGGCAACTGGTGTGGCGGCATACACTTGTTACGAGATCTTCAAACTTGAGCCAGATGTAACAAAATATTGTAAAGTTCCAACAAATCCCACGGATGTCGAGAAGACAGCATACCAGGATCGAGTAAAAAAGGTCAAACTATTGAGTTACCTGAGTACGGCTTCAATGGCTACTAATGCAACATTTGACGTATATTCGATTATACAAAGTAACATGGATAATGAAAGTGGTGAAATGCAATAATGACCTGATATAAATTGAGTATACAATTAGTAGACGAACCATCTGTAAGAACTGAAAACATCAAAGAAGTAGTCTACCAGTAGAGCGAACTATTGGCGCCATGTCAAAATCTCATCGATAGGCAATCCACATACTAAAGACACAGTAGCAGCATCCAGAGGCATTCACCGTCACGACGAGTACAATAATCTTGGATTCACAGTTTCAAAAACCAGAACCATTCGCAATCGGAAAACCTCAAGCAAAAAAAATTCCAATCGAAAATATATCCGAGTGCCACGCGATGATGGCTGACCGTATGAAAAGCCAGTGTCTCTCCCGAATGTTGGTGGTCATTTCTGACAACGGGCTCGGTAATAATTTTCTCCAAAAACAAGATAAATTCAACATTCTTCGTCAGCGATAAGTAAACCTAAGATGCATGAACGTGGACTACGAATCCACGATGATGCTTCCTCGCCGTTGAACTTATGTTCCATTATGGATTGATCGAATTGATGAAAAAATCTGAGTTATGCGGTGTCCGATATCGAGTGCGATGCTGAAGGGAATCGTGGAAGTAGTAACAGCTGCTATATTGGTGCCATTAGAAGCTCACGTATAAAAAAAGCAGATGAAATCGTTTGTTTCATTTTTTTTTACACTGAAATCACATTTGCAGTATCCAAAAACTGTTGAGCAATTATCCAGTGTTATTCAAAGATTTGAATAATTAACAACGCTTCTTCTCCAAATCATCGATGAGTTTTTTCCAGTCTTGAAAGGCAGGTAAGTATAACTCATCGGCTATATTTGTTTTCGGGAGACTCGTGGCATAAATTGCAGTCGCTTTGTCGTCTGGTGTCATTTCTGTAGTCCCAGTAGCATTCAATCCGTTTTCAATAAGGGACAACGGAGTCATTAAGTTCAATTTCTTTTCTAGGATCTTCATAATCGAGTCGAGCTTGCACAGGGAATAATTCTGATTGCTCGCTATCAAAGATGTATCATTCCCAAAAGCTGCATGCATTGACACGTTAGTGGTTGTATTATCGCAAATATCCCAATTTGTTTGTGGCAAACTTTCGTGACTGCGAACGGCACAGCTTGTGCAGAATAAGAGAGCTGTGAGATACGCGTATTTGCCAACCTCGATGTGCTTGATCAAGATATATATTGCTGTGCTCAACGTTAGAACGTGTTGTATGAATATAGGTAACTCTCTCATCAGGATGGAATGTATCATCCACATCAGTGAGCCAACACCGAGGAGGCTATGAATAACTATGTATGACCATGTGGTAATGATGAGAGAAATTGATCCACCGGAAAATAGACAGACTGCGAGCCATCCGAGTAATTTGTACTCGTAGAAAATTTTCTTAGCGACATGGCGGAAAGGTTCGTCGTTTTTCTCATTCAAAGAAGCTTCATTCGTTTCCTTCTTGTTGGCTAGATCATTGCTATCGATTACTTTGGGAATTACATTTGTGGTATCCATTCTACAATCCTAGTTGCACGAGCGCACACTCCGAAATATATTTCTGTAAAGGCACTTCTTGCGCTATCGACCGAATATTTCAGATGATCTTTCCAGTAATCACTGCTCAGTAGATCAATTATGCCCCATTCACTTTCATCATTTCCGGTCTCTAATTGTGACATGTTGGTTTCAGAATAAATATGGTTTATTCTGGATGCTTGTCGATGTAATCTGTATTCTACGTAGAACATTATGGCCATTCCAATCAAAGCCAACCATATTAGATTGGTAGCACAAATTCGCTTTGAATTGGAAGACGCAGGAATCCGTCTTGCATGATTGGTGTTTGATGTAAGAGGACCTTTGGTGTGCTCTGTTCCAATTTTGCTGTCTTCCGACTCCCATATTTTCATCCGATGTCGAACTTGCTTACAATTTCTCAAATCTGTTTTTACAGTTGACGATGAAACCGGTCCTGAACCAAATTCGTGGCTCAACTCCGTTACATGTAAATCATCGCTGCATTTATGGTTCTGATTGTGCAATAAGCCTCCGCTCGGACTACTTGAATAATCTACTTGCCGCTTCGATTCAAAACTCTCGTCTACATCGTTCTCGCTGGGTAAGTTGAATTTGCAACTAGCAAGAATTTCGTTCAGAGTTGCGGCATATTTGTGATTGGCCATTATGAAGACTGACCCGTTGGGCTAGGTCCGGTTTTATAACTAGTTTTTCCGCTATATAAGTATATCTGTCAGTGTTTATATTGTAACCATGACGTCAAACCGTGATACCGAAAACTCATTGATGGCTGTTCGAACGGTTTTTAGAAATTATCATCAACGTCGCGGATTTATTCTTGGTAAATAACGTGGAGAGAGTAAACAGGTTCATCAGTGTTGTGAATCAAGGGGCCTTATTTTGAACAGAACCGCTTATCATGTTATTAAAAGCGAGAAATGAAGTGCAAGACGCAACACTCATCGGTATCGATAGATTCAAAATTCGTGTCAAACTCTTGTAACAAGGGTTGAACACTATGTTGATGCCAGAATCAATTATAAAAAGCCATGGTTGTCAGATATAGTGCCTAATCGCAAAATACTTTTAATAACTAAATAATTAGCCTTAAAACAATGCACACGGTGTCGTCGGACCCACATCACAAATTGTACAAATTCAATGGTACTTTGCACTAGGTGCAAGCATTGAAAACATTCAAAATAACATCAGTTCATGTAACAAAGCACTAACTGTCCTTAGCATTGGTCAATCCCACACCACATTGTAGTTTATCGCCATTGGATAAGCGCGGGTATATATACAGGTTACTGTGAGCGACAGCCACAGTCAGTCATACTTTTGTCGGTTTGTGGACAGGTCCGAAAGTTCAAATGATCCATTGTGGCGAAAGAATATTGAATCCGGCTTATCAAGAAAACGAACCATAGACGCAGCAATGTCCCAGGCAGAAGTACAAGCAAGCAGGATTGACGAGAACCTAATAAGATCTGTTAAAAAAACGTTACGGGATTCCAGTGACGAGTGTTTGATAAAACTCTATCAGTGCTTCGGTCACTCAAAGCTATTTCTGGTACATCCAACGGGCAGCGGAAAATCGCGCAAAAGTGCGCAATTTTTTTGTTTCGCCCTACAGCGAGGTCTGATAGACAGCGTATTGTGTCTGGTTACCCGAGATAACTTGGAGAAGTCTCTACGCAAAGAGTTCGATCACATTTTACGGCCTTTGAGATTGGAGAAACGCGTAACGATAATGAAGAATTACAATCTTGCCAAACTTCTCGGTGCTTCTAACAACTGTGCACTACAAAAATGGAGCAACGCTGGAATATTTTTAGACGAGATGCATAATCTCCTTCCTCGAACGATAATAAATAGACCATCGTCACACGGCAAAACTAACGGTGTAATCGTGACGAAAAGAAAATCAACCACGTGCAGCGTATCGAAACGTTTCAAAGTGTCAAGTAAGAACATATGCAAGTCGGAACGATTGAAATTGTTTGAAACATTTATTTCTGACAAGCTCTGCGTTCTCGCATCGGCGACACCTCTTTTTACCGATGCAATGAAGGAGCTGAAGGCAATAGCTCGTTTCACATGCGGGCAAAACATTGACGACGAGGATAAGCTCATCGAATATTTCGCCTCGAGAATGTCATTTCCCTCGAACAATCTGTACGCGAAGTATCCTTGTAGCCTGCGATTCGCCGCTCGTGCTGATATTCACCACGCCGAACGTTTGATCGACATTACTCTCAATGACTTCAATCAAGAGTTATACTTTCCATTTTATAGGGTGCTGTCGGACGAGGACAAGATCGAAGTTGCGATGTTGAAGATCATCGAAATTGCACGACTCGGCAAGAAACAATTCATACACGTTTTCTATCTGAACAACTTTCAAGTTTTGCAGGAACGCTTGAACGCCGTTTCGATCCGGCATTCGACAATCAGCACTAAGACGAAGCCAGTCGCTCTGCATCGAATCATCGAGGAATTCAACTGGAGCACCTCAAGCATCCTATTGACGACGACGATATTCAGCGAGGGACATGGTCTGCGTAACGTTGATTACGTTCATCTGATCGATCCCTGCCACCAATACGGCAGTACCTCTACTATTCAGGCACTAGGCAGATCAGCTAGACTGGGCAGTCATTCACAGGAGACTGTTGTCACCGTGTACATGTACGCGAAGACTTGCGAGAGTACGGCAATGGCATGCCAAGAACCAAACTTGTTTGTTTCTTCCTACGCTTCCGAAGACCTTACCAGACGTGGTAACGTTGACATACGATCGAATCACGGAAATAATCCTCGTCCAAAATCAACGGGTTTCGTTCATCGTAAATTAGATTTGCAAAAAATTCTATGCGCTGAACACAAAGAGAACACTATACGACTTACACTGAGGCTAATTATGACGAAGCAAGACGAACTGTTGAAACATTGCCTGACGTATGAGAACGTATTGTCCGAAATTGAGAGTTTTAAAAAATCTCTGTCGAGAAAGAACGACGAATGGTCATTGCTGTCGGTTCTCACGGACATCATTCACGATACCGACGTTGTTAATTCGAACATGTCAATCTCGTCCACGCCGCTTCAGGGCGCAACGAGCAAGAAGCACACCAGTCGTATGAGCAACAGACACATCAATCGCACGATCAACGAGAGTTATCCGACAAATCTGTATGACTTCCTGGACGAGTGTGCCGTTCCGCGTTCATCGATCAGTGAGAACGCAGAACCATCCTCGCTCGCTGATGTCTGTACTCTCGTCAACAATTGTGTTCTCAGAACATCCGACGAGATCTACGATCTGTCGCACATCCAGCTGAGTGAGTGTCTCATCGACAGAAAAAATGTTCACAGTGTCTTGCGCAATATTAGAATAACACTGACCGGTTTGTACAATGATATTTTGAACAAGTGGAGTGCCAATGGAGGCGAGAAAGCCGCCACTTACGAGTCATACGCACTTACCAACATTCTCGGGCTGATGCACAACAGCGCTGATGGTCTTCCTCTGGTGTTTCATGCTAACAACATCGTGCCATGCTGTTACAGGGTCAAGTACGTGAATCTGAAGAAGACCGAGTTTGGTCGTCCATATGAATTACTGAAGAGATTGGTTAGGGACACTAATGCGCGCAAGTACAAACTTATTCACACGAGTTCGGTTGGGTACGTTATAGGAGATCGAAGAGAGGCTGTGGCCATTTGCCGTGACATACATGGCTCGTTGAAACCAAACGACGGTCATTGTTGCTGCGACATGCGGCAATTGGACGAGCACAACGACGATGCCGATGAGGATGAGAATGATGATTATGACGATTCAACGACAACAGCGTACGCGCGTTTGTTGGAACGCGTCGCCGATCAGTTCCATCATTTCGTTTACAATGACAGCGCGTTGCACGAGACTATCGAAGCAAATTTGCGTAGCATGATTCAAAAGTGCAAGAATTATGGTGCCCGCGACATTGAGAAGAGCAAGCCGTCCATCATGAAGGATCAGAATCACGATTGTCACCGACAATTTCGCGAGAACGTCGTACAAGTACTCGAAAAATTACGCATCGGAGGTGTAGGTCTGCTCATGATTTCACAGAGCGAAGGGTCACTCATAGAGCACAGGGTTGTTATCAGAGACTACAATAACGATTCTTTTTCAAACGAGGAACTTACGACTGACGAAAGATCACGTCCGTACTCGCTTCAACAGTTGTCCACCAAGTTGAAATTAGTTTTGAAAATGACATTAAACGCAACCGAGGTTCTGCAACCTCGATACATCGACATTACTTTCATCGGCGGTTTGCGCAAATTGTGTGAGGAAATTCACGGCGTAGGTTACGAAAAAAATTGTATTTGTTCCATGAACAGCAACGATCCAGTCGAATGTAGCAGGTTATTTCGCTTAACCGCTATAGATTGTAAACGATGGGTAACTTATTGAACGGATCAAATAAATATGGACTGATTTTTTTATTCATCCCTCGTGTTTACTATTCCATGGGTTTCATCGATTCGAATATATTCAATTACATAATTTTGTATTCTCAAATTTTATGAATTCGATCAAAGATGTCTGATGCAGAGGCGAAAAAAACTAGATCCGCAATGTGCACCATTCTTCGAATATGTATCAGCACTGTTTATATAGGCACATCATTTCAATACCTTGGAAAATTATATTTTGAAGATGCATGTTAGGCACGAAAATCTTGACGCAATGATTATTCGGCTTGGATTTGTTGGGCAACAAAAATGTATGATAATTCAATTCACGTTGCTCGTTATTATGCGCCTTACTGACCACGACACAAAAGATACAATCGTAATTGACAACATTCTCCAAAGTGCAATTCTTGGCTTAGTTATGATGATCCGCCACGGATTGCAATCCCTCGAGTCTTACATTAACGGGAATATAATTTATCATCATCTGCTCAGTTTATCGCATACTGCCGTCTCATAAGACATGCAAGTATTGCCAAAGATCTCTTGATTCAACAGGTTTAATTTTAAGCGAACACGCATTCTAGTTTTTTTTTTACGTCAGGCGCTGCATCGTCGTGGCGAACATGCTCGATCCAGTTACTTCCTGTATCGGTTGCGTTTTGATTTTCCGATGGAGGCCTCACATTTCACGTTCGCAACACCCTCATCGCTCTCTCCGTCATCGTCGCTGTATTTCGTATATCGTCCTTTCTTTCGGCTACCAAACAGATTTGCATCGTCGTCAACGGGCTTTCGATTACTTCCGTTACCCAATATTTCGCCAATCGTTCTCAACCGGCCGACTTTCCATGAATCTGTACTGCTATCCGGACACATTCGCACTATGAGCGTCGATCCAGAGGATAATGTTTTCATTGCATTGGCATCTGCAGCATGAGATTTATCAGCCAATCGAAATCCGCATAGGCGTTCTACTACGCTGGATATCTCATTTTGACTTTCATCGTCATAGGTGTAAGGAGTGGTAATACGTGGATTGGGTCCAAACTTCTCGTCCAAGTCCAATCTTGTGCGCGGTATCAGTAATCTCTTGACAAAGACATTCCTTATGTCCGGTACGGAAAACATGAGATGGTGAGAATATTCGAAAATAGATACGTTATTGAAGTACATGCAGAAAGCCTCGCGAGATGTGAACTGATAGCATCCTCTGTACATGTTGTTCAGCCAATTGTTTGTGAAAAACTGCAGCACAGAATTATTTATTTGAGACTCAATCTCCAATAGCTCCTTTATGAAAGCCGACAATACATTTTTAGCCTCGCCATAATTCACGATCTCTACTCCACCAACAATACCCATTGCGCCACGAACTTCCTCATTCTGCCTAACGCCGGCAGGTGCTTCGTCGATTTTGTTGTGATATTGTTGTATAAATATCAATGTATCGCAAATAAGTTCGGGTGACAGCCACATGCACCTGTTCGATGAGTAACCGTCTTCGCTAAGATAGGTTATCAAATCTTCGAAATATTTGTCATCGTACAGCAGTTTGGAACCATTGCTGGCTATGCAACAATATTTGTAGAAATGTTGAAGTCCGTATTTGAATGCCCGCTCATTAAGATTGTGCAGCTTGTGCGGAACGGGAAATTTCCATGCTTTGATCTTCGTTAGAATTTCGGTGATCTTCGCTGTACTCATCGATGTCCATGAGGGTACCGTGCGCAATATCCGGAGGGCTTCATTCACCGATTTCACTGTACATCCAGGGACCAAAAAATCAATGTCAAATCTTTCATTTTCAGGATAGAGCACCGCCTTTGGCTTTCCCAATATGGCGCAAGGTAACGTCGACGTCTTTCGCGAGTCGCATTCTATCGCTTCAACTTCTGGTCTATGGTTCGCCATCACGATGGTTAACGGTTGTTATGTGACGAAAAAAAGGTTTTAGAGATGGCCGAATATGTTCGCCCCACGTATCTTAAGAGTCAAGAATCTTGTATCGAGACTCGCAGTGTCTACACTAGGCAATTTTCTTGATGCATCGGTTCCTGCGCTGGAAGCTGCCTTAGCGATCAGTGACAATAATCAAGAGTGCAAATCACACCGCGCATTATTCGATGCATTTGTCACGATGCCAAAAGAGTCGTTTGGTTAGGCAAAGGAGGATTATATTGTCGTTGCAGCAGGATGGATTACAGTTGAATGAAATAACTCACAAAACGTATTTCAGCTGCCGCCGGATGCACTCTTGTTAATAATGTACTTGGAAGATCACGGATCAAAAAAAACGCATATATGAACAGATACGCAACCACTGCATTGAAGATAGTTGAGTCGTTACACGAAAATTATGTTAAAAATAAAAATTTATCGGTAACGAGAGCTATTCATTGTCAAAATGTGAAGTGAACATTTCAAAACGATTAGAAAACTTGGTATTGGAAAAGCCCAACTTTCCAATTTCCAAATAACATCTAATCTTAAGGGGCGTAAAGCAATTTCTTCTTTACGTCCTTGAATGACTTTTCGACCATTGAAACAAATGATGACAGATCCACGAAACTGCTTTGCGCCTCACAAGACCATGAAATGCCATGTTATTATTCAATTTCGATATTAAGATTTTTCAATAATGAGATTTTTCAATAACGGGAGAATGCGGTGCTTGGGTAGGGCCGAATTTTCTGCTCATTTGTTTTTCGCCAAAGACCATTGAACATTTTAACATGAATGATTCCGAATTCTTAAAAACATTATCAATTTTCAATAATGACGGTGGCTGAGGCGACATATTACAAAAAAAAATGTTGAATTAATTCCACTAAATAATTGACGGCAGTGATATCGATCATACATAATCAACATAGTCCGTATCACAAACCGCATTCCAATGTCCAAAAGCGAGTCTATGTTACAACATTTAGACGCAAGAATCATCGAACTTTGTTTCTAACTTGAACAAACCAGTTAGGTTCAAAAGTTTCATGTCTGTTTGCATATCATTGCAAGTTCTTCGTGCTCAAATACTTTCCACGCTGACCATAAGTCTTCGTGCTACTTTTCATTCGTTTATTCATTACAAAGTACGATAACCCACAGAGGACGCATGCTGAACCGACACCTAATAAAGGATATAGCATAAATTGACCAATGGGCGTAGATTGAGTGTCGTTATTACGATCAGCCATTTCGTTGGTTTCTTCGTTTGGGTTTGATATCGACCTTCTTCGTCTCGCTCCACTTCCGTCTGCATTATAGTTTGATCTCGGCGTCACTCGTTCTTGCACCAAATTTTCACTCTCAGGTACTCTTTGTTTGCGTTCAAGAGTAAATTTGCTTCGGTGAACCACGATTTTGTACATTGCGTTGGAGTCTTCACGCCGCAATGGCTGATCAATACCAACTAATACGATGTCTTTTGCATGGCGCAAAGTTGCTTGATAAACATGAGAAGCCTTAGGCTCTGACTCATTCAATTGACGACTCAATGCATCGTAGTGATCAGGCAATCCACGCAACACGTTCAATTTTGTTATGTCCCTTTTATTCGGAAAAGCATCTTGGTTTATCACAATCGCGGCGACCCTAATGAGCTTGTTGTTAGCTTCTCCGATGACTATCGTCGACATCACATCATAATCCTCGCCGCTTCTGAGCTTTGGGTATTCGAATACTTTCAATAGTTTCGTACCTTCACTAAAGTCGATTTCGTATCGCTTTATGGTCCCATCACTTTCCAACGTGATCGGCAAAACTGCTTCATTATTTTCATTACGCATCGGCACTATTTCTTCCACGTTTGAAGCAAACTGCGGTACATTGTCGCCATACGCTGCAGAAACATTACTTGTCGTATCGCTCGTCATTTTCGTCACGAAGTACGTGCATAAATTGCCATCACGGGATACGACATACGTTATCACGGCTCTCGGTGATTGTACAGACTGGAAAAAAACGTTTTTTGCTTCGACTCGCCGATCCTCGTGTTTTGACAAAAGCTCTGACATTAGTCTGTCGCTGAACACATAATGAGCGACACTGCATCATCTGAGAATACCGATGAATCTTCACCGAATGCGAATATCGAGCAACCAATAAGATCAATACGGAAAGGTATATTTTGGGCATGCTGATACTCATTTGAATCAATTCCCAAAATCGGTTGGTTGCGAGTATCATTATAAATTCCATCAAGCAAAGAATGTTGAATCAGAATAGTCAGGGAATGCTGAACACGATGGGTGCTTCTGCAAGATGGCTAAAGTTTCAGTTTCTTACGAAAACCATAATTTCGTAATGTTTCAATGTGACAAACGTTGCCAACAAAGATAGCCCCTGCTCACTTCGCATTTTCCTGGAAAAGTCATGAAATAAATAAGAATGGGAACCATATTGATACCCCAGTTAACATTCAAGTCACGACAATCAAGCCCACATTATGTAAAAACTGTAAATCGATGTTCAATGCCAGGTTGCTTGTAAACTACAGTCTTCATTCGAATGTGCTATATTTCATTCCTTCTTCGTTTTCTGCAGTACGTTCTCGGCCAAATCTCTGTTCGCATCGGGGAACATAAAGCGCATCATGAGCTTGGTACTGAATAATTCACGTTCAGTTTTTTCAAGGAGTTTCAGTAGTTTCGCGTTTTGGGCATCAGTGTAACCAAAGGCTGGGCATATATTTTGCAAACGATATCTTCGATACTGCAACAAAGGATCTTGATCTGCGGTAAATGGAATTATCCGGGAGCTGTACAATGTCTGTCCCACTACGAAAGTCAGAGCCAGAGTGCACACACCGGACACAATGTTTACTGCTGCGACTGCGGTCAGTAATTTTTTTCTACGCCTCTTTAGGATACGTGTACCATTATTCCATCTGTAGCATAGCCCATAATGATTTCTATTCTGTAACTACTATGAAAAAAAAATGTTTTTCCCTTTGAATTTGACCAAACAATTGACAAATAATGTAACCTAGCTGGCATAAATGCTCTCAGGTTCAACGGGGCCGATTTGATAACAAATTATTCTTATCAAATAGGCAAGTATTTACATTAGTAAGTACTTGCGAAGCTGAACGACTGGAAACCGCTGTCAACGAAAGTGTCGTTAGTGGCCGCAACCATCATGGTATGCTGAAATTATGATTGCTGATGGTTTAAATGTATGTTTGCTACGCTCATCGAGAGATCTGCGAATGAATGATTGAAAATTAACATACAGTTGGCACTTATCGGACTGCTCCACCACGGATTTGGGTATTTTTCAGCGTTTGAAGTACTTTGGGATGAGTCTCTAGTTATCTGGTCAAATGATTGCTCTAAATTAAAAAATATTGACTATTCGTGAATGCTAAGTTTTGTGAAAACTTTAAAAATAATAGACGAGTATATTCTATTTAGGTCTACCCAAGCAGCCGATGGCATTACTAAGAGGAATCGCAAATTAAGCGCTAACACCTCCGCTGCGAGATGTTCCTTCATGATGATGTAGTGGGATTGCGATATCGTTGATGTTGATTAAACCTCAGTCTTAAGCGAAGCGATTTCGATACAAAAAACAGTACTATACATTTAGAAATGAATCAAAGAAACACCTCAATATCCACTTGTATTTAGCACAAAATCCCTTCGACCTTTGGTTTACTAGAAAATACATCGAACTACTGAATATAAATGACGAGACGTTGACATGACTCGGCCATATCCGAATCACGATTTGCCTCAACATTTCCAACATTTCTTTCTCAAATTTATAAAAACCTCACTACTTCTAGGACGTTCTTTGTAACTCTCATATTTACCCTAAACTGAATTATTGGCAAAAAGGATATATCACGACGCAAGTCAGAAAAACAATTAAACCTAAATTTCCAACATTAATCGGGACAATTGTTTTTCCCACTGCGATGTCAACGACATTGATATTGGCAGTTGTTGGACTATCAGCAGGCTTCATCTACGAACTTCAAAGATCTGCATCGGAATCTGAAAGACGACGTGGACTTGATTCAAGCGACAAATCAGTCCGCACTAAGTTTGAAAAGAAGTTCAGCGCCAATAGATACGAAGAGATATTGAACGAAGAAGATTATCGACGACTTACAAATTCGGAGTACTACAAAGCAACGGAAACGTCCCATTAACGTTGAGGACTTTTCACAAGCGAGAATGTCGTTCGCATCAGCGATTGCCAATGAGGTATTACTTAACCGCGATCCAAACAGAAAACAAAATGCAACGCTCGATCGGTACTTGATTGACACCCAGTCGCTGTTTTACGCTAAAACTTTGAACGCACACTTCAATGGAGGGCAACAGGGAAAACCCTGGACCCCACAAACAACGTTTACAGCGGAAGGACTCACCGTACCGAGAATGGGTTCAAGGTACTCAATATCGCCGGAAAATTTGAGGTTTTCGAACAGGAAACATTATTTGATCCATCAATTGAAACAAATACGGGAGTACAAGTTACGTGAGGGTAATCCTCCAGATGCAACCAGTCTATGTTACAATGAAGTCCAGGTAAAAGAGGAACCTAAACAGGAACCTGTGCCAACGGTCTATTATATGCAACAGGATTGAGTAAACACGTTGAAAATTCCGCTGGCTAAACGTGTTAACCGTAATTGGGCATATTGAAATATCGCATTATACGTAATTTTAATAATTGTCACAGTTATGGCTTTGAACCAGTTACCCGCACATCAAATTCGGCCAGGACTTCACCATCTGTTCCATGCTTTTTTTCGAGGGTCAATACAAATAATACGATTATTCAAACAAAGTTCGAGATGTTGCAGAGATGCTTCCGCTGCCTTCGTATGTCTCATTGATGAGTGATAGTTTTTGTGTTCACGAACACAAATCACAATTCACAATTTAGTACTTGCTACTGCTAAGCAGCGACAATGGAACCCTGGGTGGTGTGAAGGTGTTTTTGTCAGTCACGAAAATAATATAGCTGATGCATCTTTTCGGCAATAGTGGTCAACATATTTTACCGCGAGCATTTCGGTTTCGTCGTTGGAAATAAAAAATGAATTACAAATATTTTTACGTTGGCTTTATTTCATCGGCATCGTCGTACGAAGATCGTCTCTTTAGTTTCAAACGTTTGGTTGAGAGTAGCTCGTCCTGCATCGAGTGTCCTCTCTTCAGCTGTTCGATAACAATATATCGATCGTATATTTCCTCGATAGATGACAAAGAAGGTTTTCTAATGTTCAAGCTGTTCATCAGTTTGAAGATGCGATCTTTGTCCATTGATATTTTTATTCTCTCTTTGTTGAACTGTTCACGATTTTGCGAGCGCAATAACTCCTCTACAAAAGCAGCAAATTGAGGATCGGATAACTCGAGATACCAGCCCTCTTTTAATATCTCGACAAAGACGCACAGACGCAGTAATAACTGGATCATAGTGGTACCCGATGTTGGCAATAATTCACGCCACGCATGTAGCGAAAAAGACTTGTCGCTTTTACTTCGCCGAACATTAAACGCAATATTGCGTATCTCTCTGGTATACCTAATTAGCTGCTGATACCTTTCGAATGTTTCGTCTTCTTGCCGTACAATTGACGCACGGGAAACTACAATGCCAATCTCCACCTGGAATATCATGGCTACTGCAGCCATTGACGTGCAATTGCACAATTCTAGCAGGATCTCGTATCCGTTAGTGACGTGTTCGTTTGTCGCCGCATTAGGCTCATGATCGATTGAACCTGAGGTAAGATCGTCTTCGCTCATTTTGGAATGCGGTAGAACAGCATATCTAAGGTTTGGATGTGAAAAAAAAGAGTTACCCGCAAAAAGAAGAATTCAAACCCACACGGAACCGAGTGTCCATTGGACGTCCATCGATCATCCATAGATCCATAACACGTCCACATCCACGATGGACGTAATGCGGACATACATTGAACATCCATGGTATACTTTTGATTGGACAAAATGCGATGGATCACACAGAATGTCCCTGTCATTTTGGTCAACGGTTGAAAAAGACGGTTGGTCAACGTAAAAGTTGAACAGATTAATTTGGACAGCTTCTCAACCGTACATCTTTGAATTTCTGCGTTCTGAAAACGGTTGACTAATCGGTTGACTAAAGACGGTTGACTCGCCGGTTGACTTGATAGTTGACTTGACGCTACCAATAATCAAATTATACACGGAGAGAAGTATCCGGAAAAAATTACAATGTCCGTGACGGTAGTCGGGGTCTCTCATAACATTCTGAGAGAAACTGCCAGAAAATCTGGGAATTGTTACCATGTAATATTATATATATTAATGAATTCTCTGAATGATACATTTTACCATACTCTCAGATAAATTTTACCATGTCATTTGGTAATTTTTACTATAGTACATAGTAATTTCTCCGTGAGAGTGTAGCAGCTTGCTAGTGAGACGGCGGCAAATGGCGCCCGGTAGTCTTTCGTCGTTGATGACGTGTTAAGTTATTGTGTCGTGTCGAAAAAACTCTCGAGTTTCCCTTTTTATAAAACGTGAATTTTATTTAGGTGCATAATTTCAAAAACAATGTTTTCAAAAAAAGATTGTCTAATCGAGCTGCATTCTCACTCTTATTACTCCTGTCAGATTCAATGAGCCGCTCTAACCTCAATTGAGCAGGGCACAAAATGGGCACGGTTGAGCAATCATTGAGTCAACCACCCAACGGAAACAAAATGGCCGTGGTTGACTAACCGTTAAATTAACCATTGGTAGGATTCTCTTTTACGGTTGACTTTATAGATGTAAAGCTGTCCAAATTCAACCGTTGACATTTTCGGTTGACTTTGCAGTTGCCAAAATTGCTAGGGGTATATTGTATGTCCACAACCCGTACCATTTCTTGAGCTACAAATATACACAACACGGCCATCCATGGTATGTCCATAGGTGGACATTAAAAAGCTTTTAATTCGGGATAGTAATTGAACATCCATTGGACGTTCCAGGTTCGTAAACGAAAATCATATTTGGAGGACGTCAATTGAACGTCTATCGGATGTTCCATGTAGGATTTCATAGAGACGTGAACCTAAAACGTCCAATAGATGTCCAATTTCTATCCTAAATTAAAATCTATTGAATGTCTACCTATGGACATACCATGGATGGTCGTGTTGCGTATATTTGTAGCTCAATAAAAAGTGCGTGTCGTGGACATACAATATGCGACCTGTGTGATCCATCGCGTTTTGTCCAATCAAAAGCATTCGGCCTTTAGATGTACATTTCGAGCAGCTACGATATGGATACGCCGCTTGACCGTCTTATATACGTACAAATTATGTCTATCGAAGAATAACGCGGAAGTTTAATGTTCTACGTCCACGACACATATTTTTGGATCTGTAAATATATTCCGCGCGTAACCTAACAGCCATGGGACGTCCAATAATCATATATGTTGGATGAAAATTTCATTCTGGGGAAATCCATGGACATTCCTTAAACCACTAACGAAGATGCAAAACGGCAGCGATCTATGTGCTGAAAATGTCTCGTATACGTACCCTTAGATAGTTTTTAGACGTACCTATAAACCCCATAAAATGGCGTTTAATGTACGTATTTAAGACAAATACCAATGTTGCAAAAGATGTCTAATGATCATATATTATACGGCCCTTCATTTAAACGCTATTAATTACACATTGTTTATTAATTATAAATTTCATTACTGATTATACATTATTTAAGGCTTGTGAGACAAAGATATATAAGTATATCAGCAAACTACATCGTATAAGGTTTTTGCATGCATGAATTTGTCTCGAGTCAAGTTAGTGTCGGTAGATAGGTAGGTAGGTAGGAGATTAGTAAAGTTAAGCAGCATTCCTTAAATCCAATACTTGGATGGGTGACCGTACGGTGAAAAATCACAAACTATTTTTTTTCTGTAAAATATGGATATCTTATAGACTCCGAGTATTATATAATCAGTAATAACGTTTATAATTAATTCTTAATGTCTAATTGACTACCGGATAACTGCGATGGAACTCGATTCTCGTTAAGGTGAGGGTAAATATCGACATTATTTCTGAAGACCTATATTATCGACTCAAAATCGCTGTCCAAACTTTTTTCAATACCGGTGGATGAATATCAATTAAATTTATGAATGAATGATGAATGAATTGCAAAATGCAAACGCGAGACATAAATCAACGTTTTTGTTAATTGCCACTGACTTGTCAGACAGTTTGGGTAGAGTCTGATGAGAATAATATTTATTTCGTGAGAATAGGGAACTTGCATGCATCTGAAATCTCTATTTTAGTCTATTGGATTCGAAAGTAGGATAAAAAATAATGAATTTCCCACGACAGTTTTTTTTAAAGGAATATTAACGATGCAAAAGTGCTTTCTTTTACACTCATTTTTCTCGGTAAATTTGAATTAGCAACCATATTGTTGTACCCAACTATCAGCGGCGCGAGTGTCGCGTCTGGGAAGTGAGTCCCATTGTAGACAGTTTTTGCTTCGGCGGACATCTTGCTCGCAGAAATTCTAACCTACGATGTACATATAACCTGCAGTATAATATTCTTCAATATTATTATGTTAACGAAGTTGTGAAAGTATTGGTGACGTCACAATATCACAGGAATCATATGAATCACGTCTTCAATATTATTATGTTAAATAAGTTGTGAAAGTGATATAAATTGACAGATGGATGACAAATGGACAATAGATTCATTCACTCCGCAACCAAACTTATTAGGTTGGTTTATGTCTCATTTCAGTTTATTCATAATTTTATATTATTATATTGGTGGTATGCAAACGAATATTTTTGCTGATTTATATTTTTATTGCAGGTTATGGCTGCATTCGCTTTGGACGCTTACGCGCCTGCGAGCACCACATCCTGTAGCATTTCATATGTCGATGTATATTTATACATACGTGCTGAAAGCGCGTAAGCGTCCAAACGAATGCAGCCAGTGTTTATAATGCGACGTAGTTCCCGGAAACGACACTGGCGGTGCTGATAGTTGGGTACAACAACATGGTTGCTAATTCAAATTTACTGAAAAAAATTTGTGTAGGCTAAAGGCGACATTCTCTTGCTCTCACACGACCCCTATCATCCTTTCTCTCTGGCACTCGCACGAAAAATATCGGTATTTAGCCTCCTCTTAAGGGTACTAACTAGTCCAAAAAAATTGTTCATTTGGTACTTCAAATGGTGGACGATTCATCATACTTGTAGGCATTCTACAAAAATATAAATTATTATTAAAAATCGTCGTTTTGAAGCTGACTCGACTGCCTTAATTAAGAGTACTAGTCACAAATTTGCTATTTAATCGTTTTTATATCAAAGGAATGACTGAAGTACGTTACAATCTAATTTTTGTTAATACAACCTATTTTTTATGGCAATTAAAGGAATGACTATAGAGTACGTTACAACCTAATTTTTTTACAAATGAGTAAACCAAAAAAAGGACACAAGGTTTCTCATACCAGCCGCTTACCAACAGATACACGGTGGAATTCGCCGAGGACGTATTATACTCTAAACGAAGACTGTTAAAATTTCATCCCTGATTGGACCAATCGTAAACCAGTACTATTCTGCGATTACACTGAAATGCGGTGACGAAAGCTGGAAATGTTCATGTTCTGCATTGAACAGGTTTCTTATTTAGCTACTTTCAATAGAGTCTTAACAAGTTTAAGTTATTTAGTACTTAGTTTATTTAGTACTTTCAATAGAGACTTAACATCTCGTGAGCATTTACATTATGAGAACGCCTTGTTCTCCGTTTGTGACAGCAGCGGAAATCAACGGCTTGGTATTATTCGATAAAACAAATAACATCGCAAAGTAAATTAAATAATGAGCGAATACTGGTGTTATAGTTTATTATTTTCTGACCATTAATTCTAAGGGTCAACATTGATTTTTTTTTATATGATCATAATTTTATTCAAACGAACTACACAGTATTGAATAATATGTTTCGATGCATTTGTAAAAATTATTTCATTAGAAAATTAGATAAGTATGCCCGATCAATTATTGTCATTAAAATCACGAGCGATGAGAAGAAAAAAAATAGTTCCTCACATACTCGAAGATTCGTACGATTTATGGGCATAAATGATACGCATGAAACTTTAACGTCGATTTTCTCGAACACCAGGGCACATTAGAAAGAATCCCTTTACAATGAGACAATATTGATATTACTTTTCAAGAAAATTTGACTCATTCGCGGTACACTCATGACACATATAGCTCCACCTGTCGACGAATTTCCACATTCTTCATGAGTTCATGAGAGAGAAAAAACAGAACTCGCGCAGTCTGCTGGCGAATTTCTCAACCATCACTGCCACGGTCTAAGAAATTTCTTAAATCTAAAGAAATTTAGATGGTTTCTAAGATTTAAGAATTCTTAGGTATTTTTTGAAGAATTCTTAGAATTTCTGAGAATTCTGAAGAAAATCTCCGCAATCGTAGTAACAACCGTGCAAGAGTAGGCTCTTCGGCCTTGATATGCGATAATCTTGACTGTCGGTAAGATGGCATGCGCTGCTTTACCGACAATCTTGACTGTCAGTAGAATAAGAAAGGTCTAAAGTGGCTGCAAAAGATCTGTTTTACCGGTAATCTTGACTGTAGGTAAGGTAGGAAATGTCTCGAGTCGTCCCCTAACGTGATTAAGAATTATATCCATCGCGGTGTGGTAACTTTCAATCAGCTGTTTCTTCAAAGCAAAAAAAAGTACAGCACAATTGTCGACCCGCCTGTTATTTGGTCGTAAATATTGTCAATAATCGCTGTTTAAAGATGTCAAGTGTAATGTCAAATTCACCGACGTCGTTGGAATTTTGACGATTCGCGTCGTCGTTTAAGTATTTTCACTTTTCAATCATGATACCGATAAATTCACGGTAAGTTAATTCGAAAAATATCTCACGTTCGTAAATATATTTTTTACTCAATGCACTTTTTTTTCGAATTCGCATGATTATTTGCAAGATAATTACTGATTCGAAAAGTTTTTTTTCATCTCGAAATTATAATGTTTCGGTAGAAGATTCTTCACACCTTCTAGGAATATTGATAGTCATTTATTATAATAATCGTGTTGGTTTAGTGAACAAATTCAATTATGTTGTTCAAATCGATTTTCAGATAGCGAAGCCAAATTATCAAGTTTCCGGTTACATTGGCAATGACAGATGTGCCTCAAATTCGTAGCGATGATCCCTATATCCAAATCGCCGGAAGAAACTCAAATTCCACTGGCGTACTTTACTCGCCGTTGAGCTCGTTCGCAGGTATATACGGGACATTTCATACCAAGTCGACCTGAGTGTGACCCTCGTTCTCGCTGATTTCGTTTACGATTTTTTATATGATTCTTCCAGCTCAAAATAGCATTTAGAATTTTTTTCAGATTTTTAAAACTGCAATTTCCAGAAATATTTGGTTAATTCCTGCATCTATTTTTTTTACGTTCTCTTCATAAAAACCCAAAATCGAGGTGGAAGCAAAAGCCTGGAGAAATTTTGGGTCAAAATTTTTTATTTTTGACACCGGATTTTTGAGAATTTTTTCAGATTTTTAACTTACGGCCCCCGAGGTTTTCGAAAAAATGTTTAAAAAATCATAACGTTCTCAAATTTGGTTTTAAAAATCTGAAAAAAATTCTGAATGCTATTTTGAGTTGGAAGAATCATATGAAAAATCGTAAACGAAATCAGCGAGTTCGAGGGTCACACTCAGGTCGACTTGCTATGGAATGCCCCATATGTATTTACATATCCCTTTTTATACAGGGATAATGGACCCAATCGTTCGTTTTTTCATTAATTCTAGACTCTAGATTTTTCAGAGCGATATCGCGCTATTGACGGTCCAATGATATTTCAGAGATGTGGTATCAGATGTTTCTTTGGGCCTTGTTCTCCTCCATCTTTGTTCACACGATCGCCGCCGCCATCTGTTTTGCGACTCTGCGCAAGCACAAATACGGAAAGTACGTGAGCTCAAAAGTATGATTTTCTTTGAAATTAAAAAAAAAAAAATCTTCGTTACCTCACTCGTTAATAAAATACACCAAAACCACGATGTTGAAGTTTGCATCGTTGCGACGCAACGAAATTTTTTATTTTCAATTCCTTTTCAGCGAGATTCATGTTTTGTTTGTGCATTAAAAATCCCAAGTCCTCGGTAAAGACCGCAAAGTATATTTTAATGATTTTTCACTTCAGGCAATTCTCGGGAAAAATTAATTTTAAAAAAATTAACTATTACCGCTGCATTCAAACGATGGAAACTTCAGCATCGTTCAAAACCTAGAAAAACATAACACAAATAAGAAGAGAATGAAAATTGAGATGTAAAAATTACTGTTAGGATGCTGAAGTAGTTGGACCAAAAATTTGAAAAATTTTGGATAACTGATTTTCGATTTCATATTTTTTTCGTAAACATGGTATGGGTAAGCTCAGCTTCTCTTTTTTCAGCGCTTGTAAATGCAAAAGAGATAGAGCTGAAATTTCTACCACATATTTATTGAAAACGACGATGAAATAAAATTAAAGAAAATTGGATATTTGCACATTGCTTCCTTTATCACAATGTAGGGCGATCAAATTTGGCTTCCTCATAAAGAAAGCTTTGTTAACTATATCGAAAATCATGAGTAATCAACGTGCAAATTTGCCAAATTCTTTCAAATTTACTTGTTGCTAAATTTGATGTTTGCCAAATTCAACAGCGAACAACCTTGATCACTATGTTGAACTCGTACAAAATTTCAGTACGATATCTCGCAAATAACCGAAGTTGGAGTACGCTGTTTTTCAAAAAAATCAAAATTTGATAAAATTTTAATCATTCGATCGATTTTTGTCAAATTCAATACCAAACAACCTCAATAGCTATACTAATTCTGTACAAAGTTTGAATGCAATATCTGGAAAAGTGCAGAAGTCAAAGCGTTTACGCCATTGTTGCAAAAACAAAAAAAGTCGATGAAATCTGATCATTTGTTAAAAGTAAAAAATAATGTTTTTAATAATGAAGGGCAATTCCTGCTGGACAAGTGTGCCAAATTTCAGCTCGATATCTCGAAGGCTTCTTGAGTTATTAATTATTTACATCAGAAACTCAGGATACATACACACACGCGCACACACGCACACACACACACACACACACGCGCGCGCGCACACACACACACACACACACACACACACACGTACATTCTTTCTAAATATGATTTCTCGATGTTTTAGGACATTTTGAACACTTTGGCATAAAAATCTCGAAAAAAAAATTGTTCACGAAAACAAAGAGAACAGTGGGATGACTTAGGCAAAGTAAATACACAGGTGGCCCCACTATTCATTTTTTAGTTCATCGAGTTATCTTCGAGAAAAATATGTTAACTATAATTTAAATAATTCTTGCAAACTTGAATACAAAATGAAAACTAAAACAAATTGAAATTTGCACATTGCTTCCTCATCTTTATCCATAGTTCACATAGCTTCCTTTAACACACAGTATGGCGATCAAATTTGGCTTCCTCATAAAGGAAGCTTTGTTTACTATTGAAAAATATTAGTAATCAATGTGCAAATTCGATCGATTTTCGCCAAATTTAATAGCGAATAACATTGATAGCTATAATGGCTCTTCACAAAATTTCATTGCAATATTTAAAAAATTTCAAAAGTTATAGCGTTTACGCTTCTTTTATAAGAATTAAAAATTTGATAAAAATTTAAGATTTCGATCGATTTTTGCCAAATTTAATAACAAACATTCTCGATAGCTATATTACCTCTGTGTAAAGTTTCAGTGCAATCCTCTCATAAAAAAAGACTTGTCACGAAATCTCGAAGTGCGAGTTATTTCTGAAGCTGCTATAGACGTGTTTTGTTTGGTTGTCGATCGATTTTCGCCAAATTTAATAACCTCGATAGCTATATTAGCTCTGTGCAAAGTTTCAGTGCAATATCTTAAAAATTGCACAGGTTAGAGCGTTTAGGCTATTTTTCAAAAAATTCAAAATTCCATCAAATTTTAATCCTTCGTTGGATTTTCGCCAAATTCAATACCAAACAATCTTAATAGCTATACTAATTTTGTACAAAGTTTGAGTGCAATATCTTGAAAATTGCAGAGGCTAGAGCGTTTACACCATTCTTGCAAAAACGAAAAAGGTCGATAAAATCGCAACACCCGTTATAATTAAAACAAAATTTTTTTTTCATAATGAAGAGCAATTCGTGCTCGACAAGTGTGCCAAATTTTAGCTTGATATCTCGAAGTGTTTTCGACTTATTAATTATTTACATCTGAAACTCAGGATACACACACACACACACACACATTCATCCGGACATTTTTTCTAAATATGATTTCTCGACTATTTAGGACATTTTGAACATATTGGCATAAAAATCGCGAAAAAAATTTTTTTCACGAAAAAAAAATTCCTTTACGAGGAAGCGAAAAATAAATATATGTATTTATTTTTGTTTTCCTTTTACAGATTTTTTCCCATACTGATTCTCGTAATGGGAATCTTACTGCCGCTAACTTCTGGTGTTCTTAGCTCGGCGACTGTCGCATTCGTTTATCGTGGTTCGAGTTATCAAATGTCGCCGTTGTACGCGCTACTCTGGGGTATCGGACAAACCGTCGCCGCAGCATGCGTCGGTTTCACAAGAATCTTGGCGACGTTGTGAAGGATAAGAAAAAAAAAAATTCTCTCTGTAAATACCTATTGATCACGAACGCGAGTAAGTTTCACACGACATGTGCATAATGGTTTTTTTTAACTCGTTATAAAAATGCATATATCGTACCAAATCTGGCAATACCTAAAAAAAAAAAACGTCACTGGGTAATATCGCTTTTTTCTACAGCAATCCCCGGCCGAAGCGTTAGGTAGAATTTAACGTTTGATTTACAATCGATTCTGTGATAAGTGCATAAATTCGCATTTTCCGCGAAACAATGAAATATATATATACATATATCATTGAATTAAACGGCTGTACCTCAGGAATAAGGAATTTGCGATTTTCTCGTTTGATGTTAAATCACATTCATGTGTTATATTGTAAAAGCATTATGGATGAATGATTAGTGATAATAAACTATTAATAAACGCAATGAATTACGTTGTCGTTAACTTGAATTTATTCGAAATATACGGAGCAACGTAAAACATGACATGAAAAAAATGCCCAAAACCATCGTCGAGTTGAAAGAAAACGCAAACTTTCAGTGAAGTAAACTTAAAAAATGCACAAGTTGGAGCGTTTACGCTATTCTTAAAAAAAATAAAAATTTCATAAAATTTTAATCCCTCGATGGATTTTCGCCAAAATCAATAGCAAACAACCTTGATAATTATACTAGTTTCTTTTACAAAGTTTCACTGCAATATCTTGAAAATTGTGCAAGTTAGAGCGTTTAGGCTATTTTTCAAAAAAAATCATAAAAATTTAATCGATCGATCGATTTTTGACAAATTCAATACCGAACAACCTTAATCGCTATACTAATTCTGTACAAAGTTTGAGTGCAATATCTTGAAAAGTGCAGAAATCAGAGCGTTTACGCCATTTATGCAAAAACGAAAAAAGTCGATAAAATCTGAACACCCGTTAGAATTAAAACAAAATTTTTTCATAATGAAGAACAGTTTGTGATCGACAAGTGTCCCAAATTTCAGCTGGATATCTCAAAGCGTTCTCGAGTTATTAATTATTTAAATCTGAAACTCAGGATACATACACACATACACATTAGGGTGACAGTTATTTGAGCTTTGGCGGAAAAAGTTCGATGCCACCCCAAAAACATAATCAAGGTGTATCAAAAAAAATCTGTATAAAGTTTAGAGGCGCTCGGAAAATTGGAACACGCACCACCGAGCGATTGAAATTTTAAATCTTAAATACATGTATTTATCCCACGCATCAATGATTTTTTTTTCCGACGATAATATTAATGAAAAAAAATTGAAACTTGGTACACTTATTGTGCATAATATGGTGTACAAAACCAAATTTTTTCAATTTTTTTGGTTCATAATTTTGTTAATGACAAGCTCTGTAGAGATGCCAAAAAAACATTTGAAATTTCAATCGCCCGTTGGCGCGTTTTCCAAGTTTCCGAGCGCCTCCAAACTTTACACAGATTTTTTTGTATGCATCATGATTATGTTTTTGGGGTGGCACCGAACTTATTTCGCCAAAGCCTAAATAACTGTCACCCTAAATTATACCTCCATCCGGACATTCTTTTAAAATATGGTTTATCGATGTTTTGGGACATTTTGAACATATTGGCATAAAAATCTCGAAAACTAAATTTCATGAAAACAAAACTTCCTTCATGAGGAAGCAAAATAAGTGCAAAGTTCCCATCTGGAAAAATTTTGCGTCGTTTTCGATTGCCAAGTTTTTATTTTATTTTTTTGCACTCTTTTGTGAAATGAAGAATCTCACGTTCTCGTAAGATTGCATGTTCAAGTTGCGACGCGACGTGATCCACAAGAGGTAAATTAAAAAAAAAAAAAAAAAACATTTTTTTTTATCAGTATTTGCCTTATTAGAGAACGTCGATTTTACAACATGAATTATGCATTCTTGCACTCTCTCAAGACTGTTTCGACAATTTATGACAGAAACAAATGGTTCAGTTTGAGAATACTTGTTTAGGTTTTTCGTCGATGAAGCTTTATTTTTCTGAAAAAAAAATATTTTTTAGTGAGATTTTCATGCCAGTACAATTGAAGTTGTTATTTACAATCTCATGTCAAAAAATGTCAAATGTCTCATCAAAAAAAACTTTTTTTAATGGAAGAAAAGGTAATAAAAATATAATACTCGAGGAAGTTGTTGACCATATATTTTAGAGTATTAAACAAAAAATTACCATCAACAAATATTTAAAAAATGGCGATGCCGGAGCGAATTCGAATGTTACATGGAAAAGTATATTTTCAAAAAACTGAAAATTCTTTGTAATCAAAGCTGGAATATTTTTTTTAAAATTTATTTTAGAGGTACATTTGAGAATTTTCTATATTTTCGAAGAATTTTCCAAATACATCCTTTTCCTCACTTTTTATTTTTCCTCAGTAATGTCATAAATATAACAAGTACATCAACGATGGATTTCGACTCTTACATGAAAAGGTACATTTTCAAAATCCTCGAAATGCTTTATGATCAAAGCTAGAATCTTTTTTTGTAAATTTATTTTAGAGATTCATTTGAGAATAATTTTATACTTTCGAAGAGTTCTCTAAATTAATCCCTTTTTTCACCAACTCTTTTTTTTTTAGCTCAGTAATGTCATAAATATAGTTTACATGAATAAATATTACATGGAAAGGACATTTTAATTCAACATTCTTTATGATCAAAGCTAGAATCTTTTTTTCACAATTTATTTTAGAGGTACATTGGAGAATGGTTCTATATTTTCGAAGAATTCTCTAAACAAATTCCTTCTTTCGCCAATTTTTATTTTTGCTTAGTAATGTCATAAATATAACTGACATAAATAAATATTACATAAAAAAAAAACATTTTCAGCAAATTCAACATTCTTTATGATCAAAGCTAGAATCTTTTTTTCGAAATTTATTTTAGACGTTCATTTTTTATTTTTGGACAGTAACGTCATAAAATGTAACAAGTACACCAACAATCGATTTCGTGTCTTACATGAAAAGGTACATTTTCAAAATCGTCGAAATTCTTTATGATCAAAGCTAGAATCTTTTTTTCAAAATTTATTTTAGAGGTACATTTGAGAATGGTTCTATATTTTCGAAAAATTCTCTAAACTAATCCCTTTTTTCACCAATTTTTATGTTTAGCTCAGTAATGTCATAAATATAACTTACATGAATAAATATTACATGAAAAAGTACATTTTCAGCAAATTCAACATTCTTTATGATCAAAGCTAGAATCTTTTT
Organism: Alloplasta piceator; assembly: GCA_946863875.1. Taxonomy (NCBI): domain Eukaryota; kingdom Metazoa; phylum Arthropoda; class Insecta; order Hymenoptera; family Ichneumonidae; genus Alloplasta; species Alloplasta piceator. The sequence continues at coordinate 9,422,948 of OX333075.1, read as the reverse complement.
TTCTAAATTGATCTTAGACGTACATTTTTTTTTTGCAGTAACGTCATAAAATGTACAAGTACATCAACAATCGATTTCGACTCTTACATGAAAAGGTACATTTTCAAAATCGTCGAAATTCTTTATGATCAAAGCTAGAATCTTTTTTTCGAAATTTACTTTAGACGCACTTTTTTATTTTTGCTCAGTAATGTCGTAAATTTAACACGTACATCAACAATCGATTTCGACTCTTACATGAAAAGGTACATTTTCAAAATCTTCGAATTTCTCATGATCAAAGCTATAGAATCTTTTTTTCAAAATTTATTTTAGAGGTGCATTTGAGAATGGTTCTATATTTTCGAAGAATTCTCTAAACAGATTCCTCCTTTCGCCATTTTTTTTTTTTTAGCTGAGTAAATGAATAAATTTCCTTGGAAAAGTACATTTTCAGCAAATTCAACATTCTTTATGATCAAAGCTAGAATCTTTTTTTCGTAATTTATTTTAGACGCACATTTTTTTATTTTCGCTCAGTAATGTCATAAATTGAACAAGTACATCAACAATCGATTTCGACGCTTACATAAAAAGGTACATTTTCAAAAAACTCAAAATTTTTCATGACCAAAGCTAGTACCTTTTTTCAAAAATTTATTTTAGAGTTACATTTGAGCATGTTCTATATTTTGGAAGAATTTTCTAAACTAATCCCTTTTTTTACCAATTATTTTTTTCTTTAGCTCAGTAATCGCGCATGCGATTTTGCCGAGAGGTGAACCTGCGAATCTCTTCGCGCAGTCGTAGGCACATTATTGTGGATATCGTCGTATCGCATGCACACGGAAAATCGTATATATTCTCGGGAGGAAAATATGCTGAACGCGTCGAGAAAAAAGTGCCGTCAATCTCGGCGTCGAAAGAAAATAGTACGCGAACACACGATGTAATCCTGAAGGAATACGAATTCAACATACGCCCAAAAAAAGTCCTGGGAATCATTGAAAATAAAAAAGAGGCCGAAATTAGTGTTTCGATAGAGTGGTTTTTCCCTCCGCCCACCCTCATCGTATTATCGATCCCATGCCGCACGTTCTACGCCCATACTTTTGACCGAAAGTCCATAAAGTGCCCTTTTTTTACTCCCAATTTTCCATGCAATCACGTGGAAAATATTCACCCAAGAAGTGATGCAAAATTTTTTTTCAAAAGTATCATATCCCAAGAAACAAATCTCCCCTTTTAAAATTGGCCGGAAATGATCGTTTTTCGTGCCTAAAACATCGGCTACGTTCGGTAAGTAGCTATTGTTCTTTTAAAAAAAATCACCGTTTCAATCATTTAATTTCTCCATGTAAACTCTGTTTTCCTGCATTTCATATTTCAAGCATCGCTGTCAAAAAAAAAAAACAATCGTGAACCTGAAGAGCAAAAATTTAAATATTGAATTCGTCTCAATAATTTCCGAACCCAAAAACCGCGAGGTCATGCATTCATGAAATCATTGAACCACCTCGGGTTGAAATCAGAATTGAAATCGCATGAAATCACGTGAAATCACATGAATTCGCACAAAATCGACGTTACCAAAATATCGTTGAACTTACTTGAAATCAGAATGAAATCGCTCTGAGATTATTGAAGTTAATGTGAAACCACTTGAAATCAATGTGAAATCACTTGAAACCAATGTGAAATCACTTGAAATCCCATGAAATCAATCTGAAATCACTTGAAATCAATGTGAAATTATTTGAAATCAATGTGAAATCACTTGAAATCGCTTGGAATCGCTTGAAATCAATGTGAAGTGAATGTGAAATCATTTGAAATCACTTGAAATCACGTGAAATTACATGAATTTTGAAATCACACAAAGACTTCATGAAATCAGCAAAATCATGTGAAATCGACTTCATGAAATCACTTGAAATCACTTGAAATCAATGTGGAATCACTTGAAATCACTTAAAATCAATGTGAAATCACTTGAAGTCAATGTGAAGTCACTTTAAATCGCTTGAAATCAATGTCAAATCACTTGAAATCGCTTGAAATCAATGTGAAATCACTTGAAACCGATGTGAAATCACTTGAAATCGCATGAAATCAATATGAAATCACTTGAAATCAATGTGAACTCATTTGAAATCACTTGAAATCACGTAAAATTTCATGAATTTTGAAATCACACAACGACTTCGTGAAATCAGCGAAATCGTGTGAAATCGACTTCATGAAATCATGTGAAATCACTCTAAATCATGTGAAATCACTTGAAATCAATGTGAAGTCACTTGAAATCGCTTGAAATCAATGTGAAATCACTTGAAATCAATGTGAAATCAATGTGAAATCACTTGAAATCACTTGAAATCACTTGAAATCACTTGAAATCAATGTGAAATCAATGTGGAGTGAATGTGAAATCATTTGAAATCACGTGAAATCACATGACTTTTGGAATCGCACAAAGACTTCATGAAATCAGCGAAATCATGTGAAATCGACTTCATGAAATCATGTGAAATCATTTGTACACCGCATACGGTAGTGAATAACCCTCGCCAAAAACTATTTGTTTCACATGAATTTTGAATCGTAAAATTTCTACACAGAGCCATAAATTGTCACGAGCGGCAATATTGTAAACAAATCGATATTCTATTGTTTCCAATTTTTTTTTCCTTTGGGAATTTTCCTACTTTCCGATACGATCAACCAATACACGATATTTAAATAGAGGATACAAAATCATCAGAAATTGTTTCATCGATGATTCGAGCAAAAGGTTTTACCTTTCAGTATCGTGAAATCCGATCCGGAGTAGAATTAAGGAATGATCAACGTTTACCGATAAATCCATCGATCGTTGTGTACTATGAAAATCCATAAATCGTGGGAATCTCGACAATGGAATTTCGCAAAAATTCTTGGACGACAACGAGAATCGCGTTTATCGTGTGTTTCCTAGTGATGATCGTTTGGCTGACGATCGACGATGATTTTTGTCTGTTCGGTGGGATTGGACGTAAAATATCGATCGATAGAGCCAGAACGGTGCTTGTTTCGTCGTACGACGAAATATCGTCCCATCGGGTAGATCGTGAATCGATCGTCGAGGTAATATCGTTGGATGACTTTGGTGACCCGAGTCCAAGAATCACGAAGGTCCAACTTGTGCCATTGTGGACGAGCAACAATAGCAGTCTTAGAGATCCGATCGACGTATCACCGAGATACAAGCTTCTTCGACAACAGGGTCTCGTGCCAACGAGACAATTGCCAAGTGCACTTATAATCGGGGTCAAAAAGGGCGGTACCAGAGCCCTTTTGGAATTCTTGCGTTTGCATCCTGGTGTCAGAGCCGCTGGCTCCGAGGTACATTTCTTCGATCATCATTATGCCAAAGGATTTCACTGGTACAGGTGAGATCATATGATGGTAAAAAAGAGGTTTTATCAAAGGTGACCCTTACTTGACACACTACAGATTAACGTACTTGACACCAGAGTTGTGGAAATAGCAATGTAAAAGTAATGCATTACCCATTGCTTTGAACAATGTGTATTGGATAAGTTTTCCATCAAAAATTACAAAAGTAACGTGTAATGAATGAATGTTCCATTACAAATGAAAATAGTACTGTGTAATGGACCTGTGTTCAATTACAAATAAAAAAATCATGCAAACTTGAAATTTGCACATAGCTTCCTCATTTTCTTCCGTCGTTCCTCAACCCTCCTTTATGAGGATCTCTTTGATTATCTTTATGACATGTATGTTAATTATTCTCCACTACAAATTTTTTTTTTTTTCAATTGTAATTTGTAATGAAGCACTCATCCATTTCACATTACTTTTATTGTTTGTAATGGGACATGCATCCATTACACATTACTTTTTTATTTGTAATGGAGCACGCATTCATTACACATTACTTTTGTATTTTGTAATGGTACACTTGTCCATTTCAAATTATGCAGTGTAATGGGTAATGAATACATTAATGCATTATTTACAAATGTGCTTGACACACTGAGATCGTTTATACCCCAGTGACAAAAATTCTTATAAACATTCTAACAGGGTTGCGAAATTTTTAATGAAAAAGTAATGCATTAACCATTACTTTTTTAATGGCTAATGAAATTAATTTCCATTAACTATTTAAATTTAATGGTTAATGGAGATTATTTTCATTGACCATTAAAATTTAATGGTTAATGGAAATTATTTTCATTAACCACTAAAATGTGATGGATAATGGAAATTATTTTCATTAGCCATTAAAATTTAATGGTTAATGGAGATTATTTTCATTGACCATTAAAATTTAATGGTTAATGGAAATTATTTTCATTAACCATTAAAATTTAATGGTTAATGGAAATTATTTTCATTAACCATTAAAATTTAATGGTTAATGGAAATTATTTTCATTAACCACTAAAATGAGATGGTTAATGGAAATGATTTTCATTAGCCATTAAAATTTAATGGTTAATGGAGATTATTTTCATTGACCATTAAAATTTAATGGTTAATGGAAATTATTTTCATTAACCATTAACATTTAATGGTTGATGGAAATTATTTTCATTAACCATTAAAATTTAATGGTTAATGGAAATTATTTTCATTAACCACTAAAATGTGATGGTTAATGGAAATTATTTTCATTAGCCATTAAAATTTAATGATTAATGGAGATTATTTTCATTGACCATTAAAATTTAATGGTTAATGCAAATTATTTTCATTAACCATTAAAATTATTTCCATTAACCATTAAATGTTAATGGTTAATGAAAATGCAATTGCATTAAAATAGTAATGCATTATTTGCAACCCTGTCCATTACAATGTAGTGTGTAATAGAACAAATTTCCATTACCCATTGCAATGTAATGTGTAATGGACAAAACTTTGATTGCAATTTTGGGAATCGAAAAATATAAATGAATAAATTATTGCAATTTTGCATTACATTTTATTGACTTAGGACTTAGATTTTCACCTTAAATTCTAAAAAGCATCTATATTATAATTCTAAAAATCTAAGTCCTAAGTCAATAAAATGTAATGCAAAACTGCAATAATTTATTCATCTATATTTTTCCTTCTCAAAATTGCAATCAAAGTTTTGTCCATTACACATTACACTGCAGTGGGTATGGAAATTTTTTCTATTACACACTACATTTTAATTGGCAGGGTTGCAAATAATGCGTTACATTTTTGGAAGCAATTGCATTTTCATTAACCATTAACATTTAATGGTTAATGGCAATAATTTCTATTAACCATTCAATTTTAATGGTTAATGAAAATGATCTCCATTAACCATTAAATTTTAATGGTTAATGGCTAATGAAAATGATTTCCATTAACCATTACGTTTTAGAGGTTAATGAAAGTACATTCCATTAACCATTAAATTTTAATGGTTAATGAAAACAATTTTCATTTACTATTAAATTTTAATAGGTAATGAAAATAATTTCCATTAACCATTACATTTTAATGGTTAATGAAAATAATTTCTATTAAACATTAAATCGAATGGTTAATGAAAATAATTTCCATTAACCATGGAATTTTAATGGTTAATGAAAATAATTTCGATTGACCATTAAATTTTAATGATTAATGGAAATTATTTCCAATAACCATTAAACGTTAATGGTTAATGAAAATGCGAATGCACTAAAAAAAGTAATGCATTATTTGCAACCCTGCATTCTAATACCATTTACTATTTTAAATTGCAAATTTTTTAGATTTATAGTAAAATATTAAAGTTAAATATGATTAAAAAAATTTAATACCTAAAAAACTGTAACAATTACAACTTTTACGAAAATATCACAACTTTTTTATTTTCCGACGAAAATGGTTGAAAATTTCACTGAGTTTGCTTAATATATAGTACGACAAGAAAACAAATAGTAGTAGTAAAATAATATAGCAGGGAATTTTTTTTTTTTTATTTTGTATCGGACGACCAGAAAGGTTGCAATCAAAAGCACACCCCTTTGTTTTAGACCCAACGTTACCAGCTTATAGCTTATTTCATTTTCATTGTTTTTCGAAATTTTTTTTTTTTATTATCAAAATATTAATAAATACGTTACCGGCGAAAAGTTTTCAGACAAAACTTCAAAAAAGGTCCGAAACTATTTTTTCATGCCTTTTCGCCGGAAGTCACCGTAGACTAATTTAACAAGCGGCATTTTAAAGGGGAAGAATTCGGCTTCATTTCCTGATTTTTTAATTATTTTTACCAATTGTTTTTAGATTTGGACTCTATTTTGAAAACAGCTGTTTTTCGCCTTTTTCCCCCTCTCTTCAGGTGCATCCGTCTTCTAGAAGATTTTTTTTAAATACATTTTTACAATTTGATTCATAAAGGGGAAAGTTCGAGTTGCAATATCCTATTTTAAAAACTTTGAGCGATTTTTTTTCCAAAGTTATTCTGTTTTTGTGAAAAAAAGAGGAAATTTGAAAAATCTCGTATAACACAAAAACTAAGAAGATTCATGAAAAATTTCAGGATAGCAAAAGTTGCGTCTATTTTTGTTGAGTTCAGAGAGATTTTTTCAGATTTTGTTCACAAATTTTGCTTTCTCATGTCGAGGATGAAAAAAAATTAGGAAAAAAAATCCAATTTGTTGAAAATGGTAAAATGAAGTATTTTCCCCTCTTCAAATTTTATCAATAATCCCATAGTTCTCGAGTTATGGTAATTGAATGATCTGATCTCCGACCCAAAAACTGAGAAAAAAAATTTGTACAAAAAAATCTCAAAAAATTTCTCTGAAATCAACAAAAACAGCCACAACTTTTTACAATCTTGAAGTTTTTCATGAATCCTCTTTGTTTTTGTGTTATACAGGGTTTTTTAAATTTCCTCATTTTTCACAAACAAGAGAATAACTTCAGAAAAAAAAATCGCCCAAAGTTTTTAAAAAAAGGAAATTGAAGCTCAAACTTTCCTCTTTATGAATCCGATCGTAAAAATGTATTTGAAAAATTTCCTCTAGATGGGTGCACCTGAAGAGAGGGGAAAAAGGCGAAAAACAGCTGTTTTCAAAATGGAGTCCAAATTTAAAAACAGATTGTAAAAATAATTTAAAAAATCAGGAAATGAAGCCGAATTCTTCCCCTTTAAAGTGCCACTTGTTAAATTAGTCTACGTTGGAATAAAAAAAAAACATTCCACACCTTTTTTGAAGTTTTGTCCGGAAACTTTTCGCTTGTATGTTGTAAAAAAAAGAATGGTAAAAATATTTGTTGTTTTTTTTTACCGAGCTCGACAAAAAGCTCAAAATGTTTGGCTCGTCTAGAGCGGAATGCCGCCTTAAGTGCTGGTTAGGGTGGGCCGAAAATCCGCTTTTTTTGAAATTCTTTTAGCAATACCGAAAATATTATTCATTATGCTTAAAAAAAAATCTGTGTGAAGGGCAAAAATTTTGAGTCAACATCCTAGGATCGCCCAAGTTCGTTAAAGTTGTTGAGAAAAAAAAATTCTCGGCTTATTTTTATTGGAAATTTAATTCTCTACAAAAAAGTCCTTACATCAAATCATGTAGGATCGATGGTTTCTAAGATAATTGCTGTGATAATTGCTGTACAAAAAAAGTTCCTAATATGAAATCATGTAGGATTGATAGTTCTCAAAATGATTGTAAATTTACTTAAAAATAGTCATTTTTCTTTCTATAAATATTTTTCCTATGAAGAAAAAAAATTGCCTTCCTTCTTTTTATTAGATTCTCTACAAAAGCAATCGTTAAGTCTATTTACTTCAATATTATATGTATATTTTGAGATTGTCGCTTATTGTAACAATTTTTGTTCTTCCAAACAGATTTTTTCATAATAACAATTACACATTGGCTATGTTTTCCGTAACATTTCCTGTTAGTTCATTCAATGGCCGGGTTCATCTATGACTCTTTCTGTAGTTCTGCTTTTATAAGCAGATGTCGCGTCGTATGTAAAAAGACTCGCTATCGCGACCATTGATCATATCGATGGCAGTATGGAAGAACGTGCTATCTCAAATTGTGCTAGAAGAACGTGCTATCTCAAATTGTGCTAAAAGAACGTGCTATCTCAATTTGTGCTAGAAGAACGTGCTATCTCAAATTATGAGAGAAGAAGGTGGTATCTCCAATTGTGATCAATTGGAGATACGTGCTATCTCAAATTGTGCTAAAAGAACGTGCTATCTCAATTTGTGCTAGAAGAACGTGCTATCTCAAATTATGAGAGAAGAAGGTGGTATCTCCAATTGTCATCAATTGGAGATACGTGCTATCTCAAATTGTGCTAAAAGAACGTGCTATCTCAATTTGTGCTAGAAGAACGTGCTATCTCAAATTATGAGAGAAGAAGGTGGTATCTCCAATTGTGATCAATTGGAGATACGTGCTATCTCAAATTGTGCTAAAAGAACGTGCTATCTCAATTTGTGCTAGAAGAACGTGCTATCTCAAATTATGAGAGAAGAAGGTGGTATCTCCAATTGTCATCAATTGGTGATACCACCTTCTTCTTTCATAATTTGAGATAGCACGTTCTTATAGCACAATTTGAGATAGCACGTTTTTCTAGCACAATTTGAAATAGCACGTTCTTCTAGCACAATTTGAGATAGCACGTTCTTCCATACTGCCGTCCATATGGAACCGATTTTCCCTAAAATTCGCAACATTTTTACCTCTGGCGCTAGTATTCCACGAAGAGAACATCCAACATTTGTTTCGACTTACGATTAGGCTGTGTTTCGAATTCACTGCGAGTACTGACGTCACATCGTCGGTACTAAAAAAAAATAATAATAAAAAAAAGGAGGGAAATTTTTTTGTTCATAGAAAAAATATTTATAGAAAAAAAAATGACTATTTTTAAGTAAATTTGCAATTATCTTAGAAACCATCAATCCTACATGATTTTACATAGGGACCTTTTTTGTAGATAATCAAATTTCCTATAAAACAACATGATCATCAAATATTTTTTTACTCATAAAAAGAATAAATATAGAGGAAAATGACAAATTTTTCACTAAAACAGCAATTATCTTAGAAACTATCGATCCTACATGATTTGATATGAGGACCTTTTTTATAGAGAATCAAGTTTCAAATAAAAGTAAGCCGAGAAATTTTTTTTTAACACTTTGAACTTTAACGAACTTGGGCGAGCTTAGGATGTTGACTCAAAATTCTTTCCCTTCACACAGATTTTTTTTTGTAGCATAATGAACAATATTTTTGGTATTGCTAAAATAATTTAAAAAAAAAACGGATTTTCGGCCCACCCTAGTGCTGGTCCTTTAATTCTGAAATAAAAATAAAATAACATGTCCAAAAGGCGTCGAATGCCACCGACCTTGGAAGGTCAGGTCACCATGGAAAAGACGCCTTCTTATTTCGTCACGGCCGAAGCACCGCGTCGGGTTCAGCACATGAATCCTGGCACAAAGTTGATTGTCGTTGCGAGGGATCCCGTGACACGAGCAATATCCGACTACACTCAGGTGAAGAGCAAACGTCCGGAAATACCGAAGTTTGAGGAACGCGCCTTTGTAAATGGTTCCCGAATCGTTGATACTACCTGGGCCCCATTGAAAATTGGGGCTTACGCCCGTTATCTCGAACGTTGGTTGCAATATTTTCCATTGTCGCAATTTCTCTTTGTCTCCGGTGAGCGTCTTATCGCCGATCCTGTCTTCGAGATGACGAGGGTCCAAGACTTTTTGGGCATCAAGCGCGTCATCGCCGAGAAACATTTTTACTTCAATGCGACAAAGGGTTTTCCGTGCTTACTCAAAACTGAGCACAGTCCAGCACCTCATTGTTTAGGTGAGTTTCCTGAATCACGAAAATTACTAAATTTTCATTTGCAATTTTGATTTACAATCTGCTTCCGCTTGCTCGTTTTTTCTTTGTTTTGCCCAACTTTCTCAGTTGCAGCTTCCTTATTGTTAAATAAATAATTAAAAGGGGATACCATGATGTTGATGAATCATTGTCGCTGAAACTGGACAGATAAGAATTTTGCATTTTTTTGTATATGAGGCATTCCACGTCGAGTCGACCACGCCATTTTTTGAAATCACCAAAAATCGCATACAAATTTTTACAAAGTAGTTCTAACTGTCGAGAAAATTCGCGATTTTTTTCGGATTTTTATATTACATATTTTAGCCGGAAAAAAATACGAAAAATTTTCTTGTTCCATTTCGTAACTCGAAAATTATTCATCGGACAAAAAAAAAAGTACAACATGAAATTTAGATTTTTCCACGTACTTCTCACTGAAATTTTTTACGAACTCCTCCAAAAGCTCGATATGCCATTTTCGGAGCAAGTAATGTTTTGATTTTTTTTCTCAGAATTGACACCTTCGATTTGTCTGTAGTTCTAACAGTTTTTTACTTGATATATTTAGAGACTATAAACAAATTGGCTTAGTGGAGAATCCATTCCTTTCCATGCGTTTTTCATCCCAAATGAATACACAAATTTCTCTGTTCATTAACAAGGTCGAGACTATCTATAGATATTTTCTAAAGCCCACATTTTTGTTTATTTTTTGTACTTTTTCAATTTTTTAAACTTTTTTCATTTTTATTTTTTTAAATATCTTTTTGTACATTTTAATAAACTTTATCAATGGACCCATGTACACTGATAAAATCTATTAATATTTAAGCCAAAGGCTACTCACGTCTCTCGATTGCAAAAAAGAATTAATTTACCCTCTTTTGATACACCGACGTTTCTATGGCCAATGAGTACTTTTTTAGTTCGATTTGGGCATGATTTTTGGGAATGTAGCAATGATACTGCTTTGTTCCTAGAGTCGTCTTCGCAGTATCAAAACGAGATTATTTTATTATTTTCCCCTGTCTACCATTAATAATGATAAAATATCAATATCCACACTATTTCGTTAAATCACTCTATAATGATAGATTTTATTAATGAAAATGCATTTGAAATAACCTATTCTCAACTACGCCAATTTTTTCATACTCTGTAAATATATCAAGTAAAAAACTGTTAAAACTACAGACGAATCAAAGATGTCAATTCCGAGAAAAAAAATATCAAAACATTATTTGCTCCGAAAATGGCATATAGAGCTTTCGGAAGAGTTTGTAAAAAATTTCAGTGAAAAGCACGTTGAAAATCCTAAATTTTATGTTGCACTTTTTTTTTCGTACGATGAATAATTTTCGAGTTATAAAATGGGACAAACATATTTTTTGTATTTTTTTCCGGCTAAAAAATGTAATTTAAAAATCTGAAAAAAATAACAAATTTTCTTGATAGTTGGAACTACTTTCTAAAAATTTGTATGCGATTTTTGGCGATTTCAAAAAAATGGGATGGATGACTTGACATGAAATGCCTCATATATGTATATTTTGAGGTCAACTTCGGCTGATCCAGAAGGCTAAAAATTGTTTCTCTTTTTTACCTTAGAACCGATTGTAAAAGTAACCACGCCACAAGGTTTCAACCTATTTGACCTCTCTTGACCTTAGCCAGCATCAAATGAGTCCCAAAATTATGCTTTTTTAATCATTCCACCATGTTCTTGTGGAAATTTTTATTTTCTGATTATACATTCTTTATCTATGGGTGATTTTACATCGACCCACAAGGAGAAAAAATTTCAGTCATGAGGAAACCTAAGTTTCCAAATTCCCTCTCACTGATCCGTGACACGTGGGATCAAAAACGATTTTTTTATATGAGGCTACTTTTGAGATCTGGTCCAAGAAGGAAAAAAATTCCACCCTTTTGGATCATGCATCAGCAAAAGACGATTCAAAAGTAATCTTCTTCAATGGCTGAGAAAAAAAAATTTTTACGACTTTTTTCATGACTCCAAAAAATCAAATTCAAAGTATCTCAACATTTTTCAAAAATTTATGAAAAATAGCAGCGGTATAATACGTCCAAAAAATGCCATAGCACAAGTCCTCTGACAAAATGAATAAAAATCAATTGTTTCTAATAAAATACAACTTCCCTGAGAGTCCAACAAAAATTTTCTAGAATCCTTCTGAGCAATCCTAGATTTTCATCTCAAACAATCGAATATGCTATCTTAATGTTTTTATCAATAATCTAAAAAGAGGTTTTTTGAGAAGAAATTAATAGATCGTTTTAAGGTGCTGGTCTACTTTAGAAAGCCAAAAAAAGGAAATTTTTAAGACTTTTCTCAACTCCTTTATCAGATATGGCTATAAAACTATTTTTACAACATTATCTCATCCTTCGAAAATACAAAAAAAAAATTATTTTTTATGTTCATTCTTTGAATAATTTATTGAAGGCGCCCAAGTCGAAAATGTCTTGTCCCATGACCGACAGTTAATCTCAGAATTGGCAAATCTGAAAAAAAAAAAATAGCATTTTAAAGAGGAAGGTTTCTTACACAACAATTTACCACCGTTCATGAAAAATCGGTTTAAAAAAAAGCGGATGTTTGAAATAGAAATGAACAATTGAATTTTTCACAATTTATTTCAAACGTTCGCCATTTAAAAAAAAATCGATTTTTCATTAAGAGTGGTAAATTGTTGTGTAAGAAATCCAGTCGAAGTCCCCATTTCTTGACCGGACGAATGTGGGTCATCCCCACATCTTGACTTCTCCTACATTCCCCACTTTCGATACGACGCCATATTGTACGCCACAAGCGCGCATGCTCGTGTGAGCACGCGCATGCTCGTGGGAGCGCGCACGCGCTGTTCTGATCTCGGCACACTTGCGCACGCGCCTACAAACTACTAGGTTATAGAGTGGTGCAACCATCAATAGGAGAAGTCAAGATGTGGGAATGGTTGCCATGGTAACCCGGTCAAGATGTGGGAACGGTCAAGAAATGGGGGATTAAGAAATGGGGAATTCGACTGTCTTCCGCTTTAAAAGGCTTCTTTATTTTTTGTTTCAGACTTGCCAATCCTGATATTTATAATTATCGACCATGAGACAAGACATTTGCGAAGACTCGACTTTAGCGCCTTCAATAAATAAATAAATAAATAAATTATTCAAATAATCAAAATAAACATTTTTTTTGTATTTTCGAAAAATGAAACAATGTTGTAACAGTTTTTTTTTATAAAAACAGTTTTTTTAAAAGTAAAAACAGTTTAAATTTTTGATTAAAAATTCGTTTAAGCTGTTCTCGTTTGTGCTTTTGATCAATGGACTTCTGAAATCAATGATATCTCTTTTTCAGGGAAAAACAAAGGTCGCAGTCATCCACATATCGATCCCACGGCAATTCAACGCCTCAGAGATTTCTATCGTCCCTTCAATCAGCGTTTCTATCAATTGACGGGAATGAATTTCGGCTGGCCGTGAAAAACAACGGTTTAAAAAAATCTTCTCATAACCGACATATCATTATTGTCCTTAAAAAAAAATATTATTATACACACACAACCAAGTATGTTCAACGAAAAAAAAAAAAAAAAAAAAAAAAAAAAAACAATGTCAATTCCGTGTGGGTCGTCTTGCAGAGAAAGTTCGATTACGTAGTGACAGATGTAGAATTTGTTTACACAAAAAAAGTGAAAAAAAAGTTTTTTTGTGCGAAAAAAAATTATTCTACGATTTTTCGAGAACAGCGAGGAGGAGATAGAATATGTGGTAGTGGGATAATTCGAAAAACGTGGAATAAAAAATTTTTTAGCTGACGAGAATATTAAAAGAAAAATGGAAAACGTTCCGGTGCCTCCATAATCAATGAAAAGTAGCATATCACCAGAGATAATTTTTTTAGAGACGTATTTTAGCCAATTAAATTAAGAGGATTATTGGCACACATGAAATAATAATAATAAGCATCGCAAGCTTTTGCTCAAATACGAATGTAAGAATCTTCAAACCCAAAGTTTTCTGTATATACTACTATATATGAGGCATTCCATACCGATTCGACCTTGGTCTGACCCTTCACCTCTCCGATTTTGTCTGCAACTTTTTGTGGTTTTGTAGAACGTCTGAAAAGCTCTCAGGATTTTTTTCCGATTTTTTTGGAGCGTTTTGACTTGACTATAATTTTATAAATAAATCGTTTTAGCCCAAATTAAAAAATCTGAAAAAAATCACAAAAATCCTGTTTTTTATATGAACAATTTCAGGTGTTCAACCAAAATGGGCAGAGGTTTACTTCTGTTTATAATAAGCTTTTTCGAAAAAAAAAAAGATTTTTTTAAATAGAAGGAGGACTCTGAATTGAGTGGGCCGTTGTCCAAACAATTTTGTATGAATTGAAGCTGTTTGAAAAAATGGTTTGCCCACTCAATTCAGGTTTCTCTTTCTATTTAAAATTTATTTATTTTTTCGCAAAAATTTGTTATAAACAAAAAGAAACCCCTGCCCATTTTGGCTCAGCGCTTGAAATTTTTCATGTAAAAAAGGGATACTTGTGATTTTTCCAGATTTTTAAATTTGGGCTTAAAATAATTTGTTTATAAAATTATAGTCAGCTCAAAGCGCTCAAAAAAAAATCTGAAAAAAGTCCTGAGTGCTTTTCAAAGGTTCTACAAAACCATAAAAAATCGCGGACAGAATTGGAGAGGTGAAGGGTAAGACCCAGGTCGAATCGGTGTGGAATGTCTCTTATACACATGAAATACAACAATTTGGTAATACGCGAATTAAGCTGTAGGTTAATGGAGAGTTTAAAAAAATGGAGTCTACTGCGTAGAATGAGGAACATCATTATTACAAATGTATTGTACTGATATAGTGGTTATAAATTCGTACCAAAGCACAATTTGACCTTGGAAAAATCAAATTCCTCACAAATCCAAAAACCTTATTAATACTTTTTTTAGGTGGTTACATGGGTTTTAAAGGTTTAAAAAAACATATTTTCTTTTTTTTTAACATAACAAATTATTTTACTCAAAATCTTGAGCATATAAAAGGGACAAATTTGAATACGTTTATAAAATTTTCCTTGGAAAATTTGGAAAATTCAGCTGGTGGGACCTGGTTTTCGGAAAGCCCTCAAAAAAGTCTGAAAGTAAAATAAAAATTCATCTGAAATTAAAAAACCAAATTGTATCTGTTAGTGGATAAATTTAGCTCATGATTGAACGAAGGATCTAAAAGAAAATTGAAATTTGAAGTTGTGGCAAAGTTTTACGCCAATCAGTAAAATTTTTGGTAGAATTTACACTACGGATAGCCTTGTAAAATCTGTTGTGATAAAAAAAAAAACAGTTTCGCTCAATAACTAGTCAATACTGTTTTGAAGAAGTCGATTTTTTTTTTAATTCTGCAAGAATTTTATTTTTTGTTTTTCGAGATGTGCCAATATTTTTACTATGGAAAATTTTCAGATTCCTCTGCGAAGAAATCGACAACATTTTTATATATGAACGATCAAAAATTTCAACATTAGTTTTTGAGAAATCGTGTCCACCGACTTTAAAAATAGTGTTTTAAAAAAAAACGATTACCTGCGTCACTTCCGGTCGATCTAACCTAATGAAGGAAATTTCCAATGGCTCTCTCCTAAACTTTTATTCCGAATGTCTTGAAACTTTGGAAAAATATTCCAGACATATTGAATTATTAGGAAAAAAATCAAAAAAAGGATTTTTTTGAAATTTCAAACCCATGTAACCTTTTAAAGGGGCAGGAAAACCCATCTGCCCTAAATGATGGAAAAAAAACTGCAGAATCATCCAATTTGGAAGTGGTCTTTTGGCACTGGTTTTTTTTTTTTTAAATTCTGCAAGAATTTTTTTTTTTCGAAACGTGCCATTATTTTTAATATGGACAATTTTGGCATTTTCCTACGAAGAAGTTGAAAAGTCACAGCAGCAATGGATTAAGAAAATCGACTTAAAAAAAAAACTTTGAGCTTCGATGCATTTTGAGGAAGCAGTGTGGAAGTGTGAATTCGCTAAGATTTTTTTTTTTTCGTTTTAGTATACTGCAATGGTAATTTTACACTTTATTTACAATGATTCAACTATATTCACAATTCACATGCGACGAAAACTTGATCACATTCACGAGCGATTGGTCTTTCGAGACGAATATTTCTAGTTTTATTTTATTTTTTTAGCTTTTTCTTTTTTTTTTGACACGACGCGCGAGCGTTTCCGAAAATTTGAAAATTCTCTTCATAGTCTCTTGCTTCTTCGCAGCAGCACACACGCGTCGTTATTTCGGAGCTTTATTTTTTTTCTCATCCCTGATCGTTTTGCAACGTCGAACGGGGAAGAAAAAAAAATCACCAAACTCGTCGTTTGCTGCCACATAGTGGCAAAAAAAATTAGTTCTCTATCACGTGCAGTGCGTTTAAGGGGACCGAGTCAGCGTCAAAATGCCGATTTTTGAACATAAATATACATTACCAACGAAAAGTTTCCGGGCAAAACTTCAAAAAAAGGTCTGGAACGTTTTTTTTATGCCATTTCGCCAAAAGTCAATATAAGCTAATTTAACAAACAGTATTTCAAAGGGAAAGATTTCGGCTTCATTTCCTGTTTTTTAAAATTTATTTTTACAATTTGTTCTTAGATTTGGACTCTATTTTGTAAACAACTGTTTTTCGTCTTTTTTCCCTCTCTTCAGTTCCATCTTAAAGAGGAAATTTTTTAAATATATTTTTACGATTGGATTCATAAAGGGGAAAGTTTGAGCTTCAATCTCCTTTTTTTAAAAACTTTGAGCCCTTTTTTTCCAAAGTTATACTGTTTTTTGTGAAAAAAAGAGGAAATTTGAAAAATCCCGTATAACACGAAAACAAAGTGGATTCATGAAAAACTTCAGGATAGCAAAAAGTTGCGTCTGTTTTCGTTGAGTTCAGAGGTAGTTTTTCAGACTTTTTTTCCAAACATTTTTTTCTCATTTTCTGGGTCAAAGCTCAATTTAATTACCATAGCTCGGAAACTATGGGATTATTGATAAAATTTCAAGAGGGGAAAATACTTCATTTTACCATTTTCAACACATTGAAATTTTTTTCAAATTTTTTTCCTAAATTTTATTTCCAGCCTCATAAGAAAATAAAAATTGAAAAAAAAAAATCTGAAAAAAATCCTCTGAACTCAACAAAAACAGACGCAACTTTTTGCTATCTTGAAGTTTTTCATGAATCCTCTTTATTTTCGTGTTATAAGGATTTTTCAAATTTCCTCCATTTTCACAAAAAACAAAATAACTTTGGAAAAAAAATCGCTCAAAGTTAAAAAAAAAAACGAAAATTGAAGCTCAAACTTTCTGCTTCATGTATTTAAAAAATGTCCTCTTGAAGATGGGTGCACCTGAAGAGAGGGAAAAAAGGAGAAAAACAGTTGTTTTCAAAATATAGTCCAAATCTAAAAACAAATTGTAAATAGTACATTACGATACGAGTGCGATGAAACTTTTTCTGACGAGTGTGAGTTTGCAGCATGAGCCGAAGACGAATGTTGCAATCACACGAGTTGAGAAAAAGTTTCTCGCACGAGTTTCGTACACAATTTTATTGCACTAGTGCGTAAAGTGTCCACTTTACGTACGCAGTGAAATAATAGTACATTTTATATCACTCAGTACAATAATGGACGTTTTCACGTCCACTTGCGGACGTAAAAACGTCCATTATTGTACTGAGTGATATAAAATAATTTAAAAAACAGAAAATGAAGCCGAATTCTTCCCCTTCAAAATGCCATTTGTTAAATTAGTTTACGTTGACTTCCGGCGAAATGGCATAAGAAAACGTTCCAGACCTTCTTTGAAGTTTTGCCCGGAAACTTTTCGCCGGTATTGCAAATGTTCAAAAATCGGCGTTTTGATGCTGACTCGACTTAATCGCAAACATATTTCGACAGCGTTTCAATGCGCTTCGTGATGAAGAGATATTGGAAATTCGAGGGATCACAATGGCGGTTGAAATCGAGGGGACGAGGGTAAGAATTTAATTTTTTTTTTTTTAAGTGAATGTATACATTGATATTTTTGAACTTTGAGAGTCGCTAGGGAAGCGAAATGTTTTGCTTCAGTTGCTTGAGGTATCCTCTCTCCTTCAGTAAATCGTCGAGCGCCTCTTGAGTGTAATAAACGATGAAATCGGTTGGTTCGACCCCCTCAAAAATCGCACAAACCGATGGTTTCAAATTGTAAAAAAACAGAGGCTGTCCCCTCGCCGCAAAGTCCTTGGTCAGACTCTCGATGACCGTTGCCGCGGTGAAATCGGCACCGTAAATGTGCGAACAATCTATCACCACCGGAGTCGCGTCACTTCCGGTCGAACGACTGTATTTCGTCACTAGATTCCTCATATAATCGACCGATGGAAAGATCAAACATCGGTCGGGCGTTAGCATGAGGAACGAGACTCCGCAGCGACTCTGAGAGTAAAAGAAAAAAATCAATATTTTTTGCATCCAAAAATCCAAGACAATTTCTCAAAATGTGCTCGCCTCAAAATGGATATTGGGCGTTCCATACCAAGTCGACCTGAGTATAACCCTTGACCTCGCTGATTTCGTTTACGATTTTTTATATACTTCTTCCAACTCAAAATAGCGTTCAAATTTTTTTCGGATTTTTAAAACTAAATTTGAGTACGTTATGATTTTTTGAACATTTTTTTCGAAAAACTCGAGGGCCGTAATTTAAAAATCTGAAAAAATTCTCAAAAATCCGGTGTCAAAAATGAAAATTTTTACCCTAAAATTCATCATGTCCAGCCTTTCGCTTCCGCCTCGATTTTAGGTTTTTATGAAGAAAACGTAAAAAAAATAGATGCAGAAATTAACCAACTATTTTTGGTAATTGTTGGTTAACGATAAAAAGATTCAAGCCACTTTTCACGGTAGATCAATTTCTGCATCTATTTTTTTTTTTTTTTTACTTCTTCATAAAAACCTATAATCGAGGTGGAAGGGAAATCCTGGACATCATGAATTTTGGGTCAAAAATTTTCATTTTTGACACCGGATTTTTGAGAATATTTTCAGATTTTTAAATTACGGCCCTCGAGGTTTTCGAAAAAAATGTTCAAAAAATCATAACGTACTCAAATTTGGTTTTAAAAATCTGAAAAAAATTCTGAATGCTATTTTGAGTTGGAAAAATCACATAAAAAATCGTAAACGAAATCAGCGAGGTTGAGGGTCACACTCAGGTCGACTTGGTATGGAATGCCCCATATACACTCCGGGCCAAAAGTTTGGGTACAACCCACGAAATTCCGAGCCGCACTAAAAGTTCAATCACTTAATGAAAAAAAAAGATAATCGAATTTCCAAAGCAGCATTTTAAAAAGGACATATCAGGCTTCATTTTGCTTTATTTGAAAAAAATTTGTGATTTTTTTTGAGCCCGGAGCACCGATTTGAAAATGGCCGTCTTTTGACTTTTTTTTGCTGTTTTCAATCGGTTGCACAGCTTCTAAAAATTGCTTTCGTCAATTTTTTTTGGAATATCCTTGAGACGGTAACCAATAGCTTCAATTTTAGTTCTTAGAAAATTCCGTGCGATTTTTTTTTAGGGAGTTATGATTGTTTCTACCTAAAACCGACCATTTTCAAAAAAGGCAGCGCAACTAAAAAACTTTGAGGTTTAAATAAAATTGTCAAGAAGGAAAAAAGTTGCGTACAATCATACTGAATTGACTGGAATTTTTTCAAAATTTCCCTTCGAAATTTTTTTTTTCACTATTTTGGGTCGAGTCTCTAATAATTTAAGGGGTTAATGTCATTACGTTCATGGTAATAACTTTGTCAATATTTAATATTTTTCAACAAAAATTTGTATGAATATAGTTAAATATATACTTAATAAATTGCTTTTTGTCTGGTCCTAAAAAAATATCCCTACTTATAAAATAAAAAAATCCCCAAAATCGGCTATTTTTAGCCCCGTCACAAATCGGCTATTTTTAGCCCCGTCACAGTGGCGTTCCTCCTTAACGTATAATTAAAAAAAAAAATACCTCTCGATCGAGCGATCGCATTTCGCATGAAATGAGGAAAAATAATAAAATACACGTGTGTGTTCGTTGCGTCAGGTTCAAGCTACGCATGATTACCGCTGAATTAATAATTAATTATTGGTAACAAGTATGAAAAAAAAGGCATAAATCCACGGTCGACGTATGCAACTCAACGGATATATTGCGTTTTCTTCAACAATCCTTCATAAAATGACGGATGTGGAACAAAAAACAATGAAATTCCGCTTTTAATGATCAAGAGACGCGGTAGCGTCTCGTATACTCTTAGTGCGCATGCATGGAATCAATCAATCAATCAATATCCGCGTGTTGATATCTGTGTTCAAAGTGAAGAAAAAAATTAATAATTGATAAGATGAATTACCGTGAGTTTTTCAACCGATATTTTAGGCCTGGCAGCGTGATAAAGAATGAAGAGCACGTTCAGCCCAACTCCGCAGAGAATTCCAACTTCCAGTTGCAGAACGAGACAGGCCACGAAAGTACCCAAACCAGGCAGAAGATCGGATTCTAAAATATTTTTTAAATGTTAGTGTTTTTCGGTAGAGGTGGATATATTTTCAAAAGAGTTTCGGCCTGAGGGCCCAGAACCCGAAATTATCGGATTTGGAATTATATTATATCGAGTAGAGTTTTTTCATGGTAGAGTTGTACATTTTCTTTATGGTTTAGGTAGTCTCGTTTTTGCTCTAGTTTTTTCGTCTTGTAGAGCTGCGTGCTAAGATAATTTTGTATGTTTTGCAAAATCTATACCAACAGAGCTGTAAGGACTCCAATGATGCAATTGAAGGATTTATTATCGAAACAAAGAGAATATGGAATACAAATGTCAAGCAAAGTGTTTTACGGTAGAGTTGAATATTTTTTTGTAGAATTTTGTCCGGAAGAGTTGTTGATCCCGCTTCAAGTAAAATGCCGTAATAAATCGGATTCTCAAATATTTTTTGTCGGGTAGACTTTTTGAAGGTAGAGTTGTTCATTTTCTATAGTTTTTGGTGATGAAATTGGAGGTGCTCAAACGTGCCCACTCTGCGCCAGAGTAAGATCTGATTCTAAAACGTTTTATTTCGTGTACAGTTTTTAGATGGAGATTTTTTGATGGTAGAGTTGTGTATATTTTCTGTAGAGCTTCGACTGGCAGATTCTCAAAGGAAAATTGTGAAGAAAATTGGATATCAAGTACAGTTTTTGAGTGGAGCTTTTTCTGGTAGAGTTTTCTGCGGAGATAAAGATGCATCTTTATAGTATATAATTTCTCATGAAAACAAAGTATACGCGAATTACATAGAAAATATATGGGTCATTCCATGTCAAATTGACCAATAGTTGGAATTTCGATGAAAAATTCAATTAGTGACATAAGAATGTAAAAACAGAAACATAACTGAAATTCTTATGTTATTAATTGAAATTTTTACGGCTCAAAATTACAAGATTACATGATTGCTCAACTTTACTTTGAAGAAAAAAAAATTATTTACCAAAATTCAAAAATTCATATTTTTGGAGCAAAAATTGAATATTGATCATGGATTTTCACGATTTTTAAAAATTCAAAATTCTCTAAATTCATCATTAAAATTTTTTTTCTTTCGCAATTTTTTTTTTAGCCTCAAGTAAACCGTTTAAGACGAAGCTAGAACGATTTTTCCGTAACTATAATAGTTTTCCAGATGTTTAAAAAATAAATTTGAAAAATTAAAAAAAATGGTAAATTTTTGAACATTGCATAACTTTCGAGAAAAAAAAATTTAATCATTTTTTATTATTATTTGTCTAATTTAATAAATTAAATAAATTTTAATTTAATTATTATTTATCTTTTCCTTTGGTAGCACTTCGTTTTATGATAAAAGAAAAGTTCTGACCGAATTTCATCGAAATTGAAAAGGGTCGATTCCAACTATTGGTCGATGTGACATGGAATGAACGACGTATCAAATAGATCAAATGTATTTTATAAAAGTTAGATATTTTCCATTCACTTTGGAATAAAAGTAGAATATTTGTAAATGAAAAAATTACTTTTAAATAAAATATATTGAAAAAATAATAATTATGGTAAATATTCGGAAGTTTAATAGCTCCTGTCAGAATCGAGCTTATTTTTTTGTGTGGTTTCTTACAATTAAAAACACATCATATTTAATATTATTATGGCAGCGCATAATGTTTTTACCCAACTAAAAAAAAAAAAAAAATCAATTAGTTTAGCTACTAGAATAATATTACCATTGCAGAGTTTCTGTTATTTCTTTGGGTTTGACAAAAAATTATTTGGGTTCATAATTTAAAAAAAAACATTATCATCAAACCCAAAAAAAACAACAGAAACTATGCATCGGGGATATCTTTTTTAGCTAAATTCCTTCGTTTTATTTTATATATAAAAAAAATGAACAAAATTAAAAAAAAGAAAAAGTTGGGTGAAAACATTATGCACCATTAAAATATACTTAATCTAAGGTTTTATAATAATAAAAAAATCATTAAAAAATTGACAGCCTCTTTTTAGCCAGAGTTACACTTCCAAATATTTATAATTATTAGAAAACATTATTTTTAATATATTTTCGTAATATATTTCACAAAAGCGATATCATGCAAACTATCGCCAACCATTTTGCATACGATCACGTAAATGGTAATAGAGCTCAGGATTTCGTGATCTTATCCACGAGCTTTTGCGACTCACAGAAAATCACGTAGGAGAAAAAAAAGAGCATCGAGCGTCGTCGCACGAATCCCACTTCAAGGTGATCTTGTTTCGTTGTCATTGGAAAAAAAAAAAAAAAAAAAAAAAAAAAAAAAAGCTTTTCTCTCGTCTCGTTAATAACCAATGCGTTCGTTCACCTCTGTTATTATGCTCTTGTCTCAATAATGAACATTTTTTTATTTTCGTTTTTCTTTTTCATAAGGAAAAAATCGACGCTGCGATTAAAACGAAGAATCGAACGTGCAAATCGATGAAAATGCCATTTACCGCACGATCGCTTACATAGAAAATACACATTTTGAACAAGATTTGTTTTTAAAGCCTCAAATTTTGGATTCTCTCCTCGAAATCTGCTTTTTATAGTACTAAAAAATTGTAATGTTTTTTTTTCTTGTTATGTTAGTATAATCTCTTTCAAACATTTTGGCGTGAAGAAAATTGAATAATTCCCAAATTTGAGCTCAGGAGAGCTCGCGAGACTATTTTGTACGAATTTTACCGCAATAACTCAAAAACCATAGAAAGATATATTGCCTTGATTTTTTTTTTAAATTAAAACTTCGTCTGCAAAATGAACCGATATCCATGTTGAAAAAACGATTCAAAAAAAAATTTGTTCGAAATTTTTGCAAAATGCAAAATTCCAGCATTTTTTTACTTTTTCAAATCTTGTTTTTTAAATATCTCGAAAACTATTATAGTTACGGAAAAATCGTTCCGGGTTCGTCTCAAAGGGTATACTTGGGGCTACGAAAAAAAAAAATATATATTCCGAAAAAAAAATTTTCAAAAATGATGAATTTGGAGAATCTTGAATTTTTAAAAATCGTGAGAATCCACGATCAACATTAAATTTTCGGTTCAATTTTTTTTACATAATACCTTGTACTGATCTTAAAAGAGCCTGAAATTTTCAGAATTGTGTTTTTGTTTAATATGTATTTTTGAATTTTGATTTAAAAAAATATTTTTTTTACCTCTAAGTCAAGTAAAGTTGAGAAATCATGAAATTATTACTGCACAAAATTACAAAATAACATGATTGCTTAACCTTAATTAACTGAGAGGTGAAAAAAAATTTTTTTTTTACCAAAATTCAAAAATTCATATTGTTGAAAAAAAAACGCAATTCTGAAAATTTCAGGATCTTTTAAAATCAGTATTACATTTTAAAAATTGAACCAAAAATTTAATGTTGATCGTAGATTTTCACGATTTTTTAAAATTCAAAATTCTCCATATTCATCATTTTTCAAAAAAAAAATCGGAATATTTTATACGAATTTTATACTCTTTATACGAAATTAGGACGATTTTTTCGTAATTATAATAGTTTTCGAGATGTTTAAAAAATTAACTTTAAAAATTCAAAAAATGATGAAATTTTGGAATTCTGCATAACTTTCGAAAAAAAAAATTAATTTTTTTCCTTTGGTAGAACTTCGCTACTAACTTTTACAGCTAAAATTGTAATAAAAATATGCAGCAAAAGAGATAATGCATTGTTTCAGTTCTTCGCAAATGTCATTTGAACTTTTCCATCGTCTTGATACTCACTTTTCGTTCGCCACATTGGTTTGACCACCTTAACCTCGACCATGAAGATAACCGCTGCTATGATTATCGCCGCCAGACACGCTTTTGGTATGTAAAAGAAGTACGGAGTGAGAAAAAGCAGCGCCACTATGACCAATATTCCTGAAAATGAAAATAAATAAAATGCGAACCAACTCGAGGAAAATTATAGGGGAATGTGGGGCAAAGTGGACACTGGGGGCAAAATGGACACGCGAAAAATTTCAAATTTGGGGGCAAGTGGACACGAGCTGAAACTGAAAATAATGTCAAGGTCATAAAAATATTACTTCGAATTCACACTATATCTGCACAATTCCCGTAACGTTTAATACACTGTTGAACAATATATTCAAAATAAAAAGCACAAAACACAGAAATTGTAGAATCAAAAAAAAATTTCACAAATCTAAAAAACAATAATGAGAAATGAATTTCACGACTCAAAAGTCGATGAATATGTGAAAATGATTTGTTCACTAGCAACGTGAATTCATAGTACATTTTCCACATGGCAAAAATTGGAGCAAAGTGAATCTGAAGATTTACCTCGTTTTTTTTTTTAAATTTCAGTCGAGGAACGATTCCACTGGGTTTATTTCTCTGTTTACATTGTTAAGTTAATATTTTACTCGGGCATAGTCGATTACACTGTCTGTATTTTCGAGAATCACCGAGTATAGATTTTTCTGCATCTGAGAAGGTCATTTTGCCCCCAAATTTTGTTTTTTTACAAAATTCAAAAAACAAGAATGGGAAATGAATTTGACGACTCGAAAGTCGATGATTATATGAAAATACCATGATTTATTCACTAACAAAGTGAATTCATAGTATATTTTCCACATGGAAAAAATTGGAGCAAAGTGGATCCGAAGAATTACCACGTTTTTTTTTTAAATTTCATTCGAGGAACGGTTCTATTGGCCTTATTTTTTTGTTTATATTGTCAAGTTAATATTTTATTCGGGCATAGTCGATTACAGTGTCTCTATTTTCGAGAATCACCAAGTATAAATTCTTCTGCACCTGACGAGGCGTGACCATTTTGCCCCCAATTTTTTTTTTTCAAAATCAGGGAAATCAGGTTCGGGAATCAATTTTGCGACGTAAAAGTAGTTAAAAGACCGTGTGCTTATCGACGAAAATCGTTAAATTCCTTAAATGTCCACTTTGCCCCACATTCCCCTATTTCTTTGCCGAACGAGAGATTTTTTTTTTTATTATCCGCACCTGTATAAAGACCACCGAGAGGCGTTCTGACACCGGAAGCGTGGTTAACGGCGCTCCTGCTGAGAGATCCCGTTCCCGGGAACGCTTGAACGAAAGAATTTCCGAGATTCGACATACCGAGAGCAATGAGCTCCTGCGTCGCGTCAACGGAACGTCCATTCGCTAAAACAAAGAAAATTAACAAAATAAAAGACCATTTGCGTAGAGAGTAAAATTTCTCTTATTATTCCTGGTAAAATAAAGAAAAATCGATCGGTTCCCTGTCTTCCCATAATTGGCAGCACTCGTTACATTTTTAAATAATTTTCAGTTCATTTTGAGAAAACGATTATTTCGAAAAAGATCATTTCTACAGTGGTCCATTTTGCCCCACACTCACGACTATTCTAAAATTTCATTCCTGCAGAGTGTATGACAATTTTAACCCAGCGAAATGACCTTCATAGTGGTCCATTTTGTCCCACATTTCGCTCAAACTAATGTCAATGCCTTAATTCGCAATTGCACAATAAAGCAATGAAGATGTAACCAAAATTACTTGACGAATAACTTCATCGATATTTCAACCATTTTCAGACTGAAAATAGTATGTCCTACAAAAATGAATCACGGAATCAACCCAAATTAATCACGATTTTTTAAAATGGTCCATTTTACCCCACCCTCACGTCTATTCTAAAATTTCGTCCCTGAAGACCAATTCTCACCCAGCAAAATGATTTTCATAGTGGTCCATTTTGTCCCACATTTCGCCCAGACTAATGTCACTGTGTTAATTCACAATTGCACAATAAATTATCGAAGATAAAATGAAAATTACTTGCCAAGTGACGTCGTTGATATTTTTACCATTTTTAGACTAAAAATAATATTTCCTCCAAAACTTAACCCCTGAATCAACCCAAATTAATCACCACTTTTTATAATGGCCCATTTTGCCCCACACTCACGGCTATTCTAAAATTTCATCCCTGTACACCAATTCTACACCAGAGTTGTGAAAATCGTAATGAAAAAGTAATGCATTACCCATTACTTTAAACAATGTGCATTGGCCAAGTATTCCATTACGAATTACAAAAGTAATGTGTAATGGATGCATGTTTCATTACAAATAAAAAAAGGAATGTGTAATGGATGCATGTTCCATTACAAATAAAAAAAGGAATGTGTAATGGATGCATGTCCCATTACAAATAAAAAAAAGTAATGTGTAATATGTATGCATGTGCCATTACAAATAAAAAAGTAATATGTAATGTATGCATGTTCCATTACAAATAAAAAAGTAATATATAATGTATGCACGTTCCATTACAAATTACAATTTAAACAAAAAATAATTTGCAGTGGAGAATATTCCATTACAAATAGAAAAATTGCCGTGCTCGTATTAGAAACTTCCACATTGCTGTCTCATTATTTTTTTTCGCTCACTAAAAGTTCATCCATAATTATCACAAATGATCCATGAAGTTAAAAAAAAAGAACATGCACATTATTTAGGGATTCAATAAAGCGACAAATTTTGTATCAATAACTTGTAATTTTTATTATTTAATTCGGATGAACTTTTATTGAGCGAAATGCAAATTACTTTTTTTATTTGTAATGGCACATGCATCCATTACATATTACTTTTTTATTTGTAATGGGACATGCATCCATTACACATTACTTTTTTATTTGTAATGGCATATGCATCCATTACACATTACTTTATTATTTGTAATGGCACATGCATCCATTACACATTACTTTTTTAATTGTAATGGAACACGCATCCATTACACATTACTTTTTTATTTGTAATGGCACATGCATCCATTACACAATACTTTTTTATTTGTAATGGCACATTCATCCATTACACATTACTTTTTTTATTTGTAATGGTACACGCATTCATTACACATTATGCCGTGTAATGGGAAATAAATGCAGTAATGCATTATCGAAGTAATGCATTATTTACAACTCTGTTCTACACTAATTTCCCAATGAATCATTGAAGATATAATCAAAATAACTTGCCAAATGCTTTGCACACAGCGACATCCTCCATGAGAGATATAAGCGGCAAAACCAGCAAACCACTTCCAAGATTCCCGCACATATCAACAAAGGTAGCCGTCGTGTTGTCTTCCCTCGTGTAGCTGAAGGGTGGTAGTTGTACAGTTGGCATTCCACCGGGTAAATATCCTGATGAGGAATTACATTAAATTTTTTTTTTTTTTCAAGTATGACATTTGTCAAATTGACGTTTGATTTAATTGAGGGAGCTCAGAATATTGAGCTCAAATATTTGTAATTAAACAAATTCAATCATTAAATAATTTTATAATTAGATATGTATTAAGATTAATATTTTGAAAAACATGATTCTCGAGAATGGAAGTATTTGGAACAATCAAACGTTTGGTATTGACGACAATTTCTCTTTCGCCCACAAACAAAAAAACAGCAGAGTTTTTTCAACATTTTCAGAAATACTATTTTCTCTTTAGCAGCAATCAGCCAAAAATATCAATTTTTATTATCCAATTTTTTCGAAAAACTAATAATTAGCAAAAAAAATATGACTAATTTTTTTCAAAAAATAATTAATTGGCGGGAACATAGTACCAATTTTTCTAAAAATTAGTATTAGTGATAATATATTACTAATTTTTCTAATAAATAAGTAATCAGGGACAAAATATTTCTAATTTTTCAAACAAAAAAAATGAGCAATTAGCGAGAAAGATATTGCTAAATAACAAAAAAATCAATAATTTGTGGAGTAATATTGTATTAGTTTTGGAAAAAGTAATAAATAAATAAAAATTACTGATGGATTTTTTAATAAGTACTGATTCAATTCTCGTATTAATAATAACTTACGTGATATCGCATGAAATTCGAAACAATAAATACTAATATGTGTGAAATATTCAAGAGATCTGGTTATTATAAAAAATAAAACAACTTTTTTAATAGATTCGATTGAGCTTGTAACCATGACTCGATTCGTACACACAAGTACGTAGATATACTAGGGTGGGTCAAATAAAATGACTAAATTTTTTTTCCTCGATATAATGAAAAATGTATTGTTTGGCATCTCAAAAAAACTCTCTGCAAGTATTAGCCCTTCATATTTAAATTAAGAGGTGCCTCATCGCAAATTTTTATTTCCCATTTAAATAACATAGGAAATTTTTTTTTTAACTTTAGAATTTTATTAGACTTTAACCGTTGAGGTTAAAAGAGTTTTTTTAGCACATTTTTGTAGAACATTCGATGCTCTACAAAAAAGCTCTCTTGTGTCTAATCGATAAAATTAACCGTTCCAAAGATAATCGATGACAATAATCACTAATTATCCCCGATTATGTTTTGAACGGTTAGTTTTATCGATTAAAGACGAGAGAGCTTTTTTATAGAGCATCAAATGTTCTACAAAAATGTGCTAAAAAAAACTCTCCTATCCTCAACGCTTAAAATCTAATAAAATTCCAAAGTTACAAAAAAACGTCCTATGTTATTTAAATGGGAAATAAAAATTTACGACGAGGGACCTCTTAATTTAAATATGAAGGGCTAATACTTGCAGACTGCTTTTTTTAGATGACAAACAATACATTTTTCATTATACCGAGGAAAAAAAAAATTAGTCATTTTATTTGACCCACCCTAAGATATACACAATACTTTTCTACAAATCACTGTTTTTATTTAATTAATTAGTAATATCTTCCTTACTGAATACTATATTTACTATATTGGTTTAATATATTCAGATCAAACTTGGTAATATTTTTTCGCTAATTACTAATTTTTTTGGAAAACTTGGAAATATTTTGTCACTTATTACTAATTTTTTTTTGAAAAATTGGAAACATTTTCTTACCATTTACTAATTTTCTTACTAATTTAGAATTTTCATTAAAAATTAGTACCATTTTTTGACTAATTATTAATTTTTCGAAAAAATGATTAATTGTGGTAAATTAATAAATTTATGATGCTCTGCATCTAATGCTAACCGATAAGTTTGAACGGCGAACTGTTGGTGAAGCTGTATCCCAATATTCCGCAGACAATTACGAGAATGGCGTTTCTCGATGTTCCAGTGATCCATATTAATTTGGTGACAACCTTGTGCTTCGTAGTCCTGAGTTCCTCGTCCTTTGGTCCAATGCTCATTGTCGCTGTCATCTGTCGCGAAGAGAAAACGAATTTATCCTCAATATTTGTCGCTTTGTAAAAAAAAAAATTCTAAATCTAAATTCATTTAAAGCAAAATTCATCATCGCCACACCCAGAAAAAAGATCTAGTACATTTAACTAAATCCTAGTCAAGCCAAATAAATTTTTTTAGTTGTAGGCCGGCCTAATACAACTCTATTCATGTCAACGAAATTTTTTTTTTTAATAACCTACTAGGAAAATATATTGCGATCTAATAAATTTTTATTTAATATTAATAAATATTATTTCAAACTGAACAAATATGTATTT
Organism: Alloplasta piceator; assembly: GCA_946863875.1. Classification (NCBI taxonomy): domain Eukaryota; kingdom Metazoa; phylum Arthropoda; class Insecta; order Hymenoptera; family Ichneumonidae; genus Alloplasta; species Alloplasta piceator. The sequence continues at coordinate 9,392,929 of OX333075.1, read as the reverse complement.
AAATGAAATAATTTTATTTTTAATATTTACACAATATATATTTTTAAACATTTCAATCTTTGAATGTATAGGTATGCATGTGAAGTCTACAATTTCGTAAAGCTTCGTCTTTTTTTAACAGAAGGGAAAAGAAAAAAGACCCTTTTTTATGGGGATCCTTTTCGGGGATTCGACCATCTAGCGTTTTGCCGCAATGTTCAATGTATTAGATATCCATACTGAAAAATAAGAATATCAAACATAGACGAGCTTGGAAAGGATATAGGCGTCGAGAGGCAGGTTCGCTTGTGCGAGAGGTAGCCACCTGGCGGATTTTTGGGGTACTAACAAATCTGCAGATATGATCGGATGAGATTACGGGTGAATAGGTATTTAGTAACAACGAATAGAATTTTTCTTCAACGCCTGTTTCTCGATGACAGGGAATTCAAATAAATAAATATAGTGGAAGTAAATATCGCCCAAAGTTGGATGGAAAGAAAATTTTCTTTAAAGTAACTAAAAAATAATTAAACTAACGATTATAGTACCTACGGCTAGATCTTTTTTCTGGGTGCATTCCGAAATTTGTGTGCCGAGAAAAAGGTTTGGTAAAGTGAAAGAAATTTGGCTTGAATCAACTAAAACCGGCGGTTACGGGTGGCGAACGAAATGTGTAATTCAGTTAACTCAAAACGTGTATCAAAATGGAAACAAAAATTGCATTCCCATAAATACATATATCCTTGACCAAATAGAGTAGAGAATCAGTTCAATTGAAAATTACATTGTTTTGATTCTATATTTGGTAAAATGCACTCAATATGCGATTGCATAAGGCATAACCAAATAGTTTAGTTGAATGAACAGTTTATATTTTCTACGCAATTCAGATGTTGTTCACCGGAAAAAAAATGCATTCAATATAAAGCCAGAAAATTTCAATTGAATTAACAAAAAATTTGATGATATGCAATATTTGTTTAAGCTACGAGGGCTTTTACTTGACTAATTCATCGTGAGATTAAACAGTCAAGTGAAAATTTAATTTATTTATCCTTGCGCCCATAAAGAGCACGAGCGCCACCAAAGAGCGATGGTGATCTCATTCAAATATGTAGTCTTTAGTCCATAGAACCCCGCGCGACCACAGAGTGCGGTTAATGTTCCATCAATTTAAAGTTAATCGAGGACTCCGATGCTGGTAATACACTGGTACTTATCGGTGCTCGGTGGCTGTCTCGCTTGCGCGAGGGCGCGCGCCGATCGTCGCCACCTAACGGATCTCGGGCGAAGTACCGAGAACGTGGCAGTTACTATACGTACTATCGACTAAATGCATTGAAATATTTAGTGAAATTTATCAAACAATTTCATCGACTTGAGAGCATTTACTATTCTTTTTAAGAATGTTGAGTCCGTACCGGTCCGTCCAAAAGTTTTTCATTTTACTGAATTTTATTGGGATTGATTAATACTTCAATTCGTATCGTAACAACGTTGATGTGAAAAGAAGTATCGCAATTGTGCATATTGATGATCGCAAATTCTTATTTACGTATTATATCAAGTTTTCACAATGTTTTTACAAGCGAGGATTAACTTTTGGATGTTTTGTCCAAACTTGACAACGCTAAAATCTCGATAGTGGAAACCGTTCGTTCTCAAAAAAATGTTGATTATTTTAAATCGCAACTACAGAAATATAACATGAAATTACTTTGAACTGCAAAAAAAAACAATATTTTTAAATAATATTAATATTTAAAGTAGTCGCTGTATTAGCTTTACATTTGGCAACGTTGCGCGCATTGGTAAGTTGGCACGACTGAGAACTGTACGATCGAGAGCAGTCGCGACGGTTGCGATTGAATGTGAAACTGACAGCAAACATAACCTCGAAACCTCTTTATCGTGCATGAAACGGCGTCGTCCGTGAACGAAAATGAGTTTTTGAATTTCCCGCTACTTTCAGTCTATGCAACCTATTTTCTTGTTTCTTGCTGTGAAAACCACGTACTGTGTTTTTATTATTTATTTACTGGAACACGAGCTTCCTAAATGTCTTGAACAAATTACACAATGCTTCTTATATGTTTTTCCTCGAGTGCCATTTTTTTTGTATTTTTGGCATCATTTTATATAACAAAAAAAAATAATAATTGCAAATTTACTTCAGTTTCCATAATGTCTCAAATTAAAACTAGATTTTGTTGATAAGACGAAACATGCAGTTAAAATGTTTTTATTTACTTCCAGTAAATTACTTGATATTCGATTGAATGATAAAACAAGTTATTGAATCAATCTCGTCTGAAATCATTTTGATCCAATGTCAGTTTTATTATATCAAACAACGGGGTAATCAAATCAAATATGTGACGATTGATTCAAACGAATTTTCCGTGATTGCAGCTGGGTAGTTGATATTACTAAGCCTTTTTTTCGGTGCGATTAAATGACGATATTAATATTTGGATTACCCTGAGAATGAGGAGAAATGCGATGCAGGATACTCCAAGGACAGCGTCCCACACCGATGTTTCATGAACTCCCTCGGCTATGCTTTGCCAGATTTGAACAAACGTCGAACCGTTGGCTTTTATGCCGAGGATGTCCTTGATTTGCGATGTCACGATGATCAAAGCAACCGCTGACGTGAAACCCGAGCTCACCGGACCCGAAACGAAGTCGATCAAAAAACCTGATAATCAAATGAATAAATATCGAATTGATCAAAAATTGTACAATCACAATTTTATATTTATCTATGGGGCGTTCCATCCCAAATCGGACAGTTTGAAAAACTTTTTTTTTATTTCCTCAATTTTTTTATATTTTTTAGTGCCCATCAAAAGACCCTTCCTGTTAAATTTTGAGATTTTTTTGATTACCCACTGAAAAAAAAATTTGTGTGAATCAACAAAACGTTTTGTCAAATACGTTCAACTAGACATTTATTTGGTCTAACTAAATATTTAGTTTTTTGAACAATTCTGCGCTTCGGTTGACTAAAATATTATTCAGGCAAAAAAATGTTGAATTGTACTAACTAAATTATCTAGTTGAACGTATTTGACAAAAGATTTTGTTGATTCAACCATCTTTTTTTTCAGTGCCCGTTCAAAAGATATTAAATTAACAAAAAAAGCGCTCCTTTTTGGTATTTTGGTCAAAAAAATCTTAAAATTTAACAGGAAGGGTCTTTCGATGGGAAAGCTGGAACTCGCATCCGTTTACCAATGCCAAGTCTTTTAGTAGGATAAAAATTCTTAAATATTGTGTTTTTCGTATTCAACAGTTCTCCGATATATTATATAGTTTTTCTTAACGAATTTCGAATTTTATAAATTTATTAAATTCAAAATTTAATAAATTTGATTTAATAAATTTAATTTAATAAATTGAATAAATTTGATTATTTAATAAATTTAATTTAATTAATTCAATGAATTTACTAAATTCAAAATTCGTTAAAAAAATGCTATATAATATATCAGAGAACCGTTGAATACGAAAAACACGATATTTAAGAATTTTTATCCTACTAAAAGACTTGGCATTAGTAAACGGATGCGAGTTCCAACGTGAAATTTATATCGTGACTTCTCAGATATATACAAAACATGAAAAAAATTGTCCCGCTGAATTAAATCATGCTCTTCTTTGTAAATCAATTTTTTCGGTTTTTGGGCGAAATTTAGATGAATTCATTTTTTTCGAAATCGCTGATATTTTTTTCGAAAAGCGCAGGAAATTTTCGATCGTAAGCTATTGTTAATGAATTTTTTCGATTTTATTTCGCACCGTGCCAAAGCTCCGAAGCGCTGAATACGCAAAAAGTTTGAAATATAACTTTTAGTGTATTCCAAAGAGTATTATAGTTAGAGATCTGAAAATTGGTGTACAATATACTTTCAGGCAACACTAAAATAACATACTCGAGCTTCAAGAAAAACTAAAGAGGTCGGCCTAAAAGGGGGTCCCGTTGAGCGGGAATACCTCATATATTTCTTTACTACAAGTAAACTGTTTTCTCAGTGCATTATATAGTTATAGGTAACAATTTTAATGCAAACGTACCTAGGCCAAATATTCCCATGAATAGTTCAATAAGTCCCGACATGAAGGTCAAAAGTATCGCATGTTGTATCGGTGATTCCAGATGTGCGACCGTCTGATAAGTGAGCAATGAAACGATTGCACTCGGTCCGATTGGTATTTCTTTGCACGAGCCGAAAAAAATGTAGATCAAACAACCGAGAAAACTTCCGTAAAGTCCGTACTGAAAAAAAAAAAAAAAAAAAAAAAAAAAAAAAAAAAAAAAAAAAAAAAAAAAAACAGAAAATTAGCAACAATTTATTTAAAAAATATATATATATAAAATAAATTTCCCACAAGAAACTTATTCACCGATAAAATTTTTCGAAGATGAGACCCAATTTAGGGATGTTCGATTCCGATTCGATTCTTAGATCGATTCTTCTGTTTTAAAAAAAATCGATCTTTTGAATCGATTCTTTCCACTTCGATCTTTAGGAGAATCGATTCTTGACTTTGAAAATCGATAATTCGATTTTTTATTAAATTCATCTCTTAAAAATTGATAATTAAATAAAGATTGATGAAAGTCTATGAAACATCAACGCCAAGGTTAAAAGAAAAAAAAAAGTATGTGAAAATGTTTAAACGTGAGAAAAAGAGTAAAAAAAAATAAAAGTTAAAATATTGAAAACATGATCCAACGAAAAAAAAAAAATCGAAAGTAAAAATATACAAAATATCGTAAAAGAATAGCAACTTGTGTAATAGAAAAAAGTTTGATTTGTAAAATATATTCATAATATTTTTATGAATATATTAAAAAGTGCAAATGTGTAGAAGAATCAAAAACTATCTTATGTGATATCGCATGACATTCGAAACAATAAATACTAATGTGTGAAATATTCAAAAGATCTAGTTATTATAAAAAATAAAACAACTTTTTTAAGAGTCGCTTGTAACCATAACTCGATTCGTACACACAAGTACGTAGATATACTAGGGTGGGTCAAATAAAATGACTATTTTTTTTTCCTCGATGTAATGAAAAATGTATTGTTTGGCATCTCAAAAAAACCCTCTGCTAGTATTACCCCTTCATTTTTAAATTAAGAGGTGCCTCATCGCAAATTTTTATTTCCCATTTAAATAACATAGGAAATTTTTTTTTTAACTTTAGAATTTTATTAGACTTTAACCGTTGAGGTTAAAAGAGTTTTTTTAGCACATTTTTGTAGAACATTCGATGCTCTACAAAAAAGCTCTCTTGTGTCTAATCGATAAAACTAACCGTTTAAAAAATAATCGGTGATAATAATCACTAATTATCACCGATTATTTTTTTGAACGATTAGTTTTATCGATTAAACACAAGAGAGCTTTTTTGTAGAGCATCAAATATTCTACAAAAATGTGTTAAAAAAACTCTTCTCACCTCAATGGTTAAAGTCTAATAAAATTCCAAAGTTAAATAAAAAAAATTCCTATGTTATTTAAATGGGAAATAAAAATTTGCGACGAGGGACCTCTTAATTTAAATACGAAGGGCTAATACTTGCAGAGTTTTTTTTTGAGATGACAAACAATACATTTTTCATTATATCGAGGAAAAAAAAATTAGTCATTTTATTTGACCCACCCTAAGATATACACAATATTTTTCAACAAATTACTGTTTTTATTTAATTAATTAGTAATATCTTCCTTACCAAATACTATATTTACTATATTTGTTTAATATATTCAGATCAAACTTGGTAATATTTTTTCGCTAATTACTAATTTTTTTGGTAAACTTAGAAATATTTTTCATAATTGCAAGTGACAAGACGTTTTCAAAGATTTTTTGAAAATTTTAAATTTTTGTCTGAACTCCAAAAATCAAGTGTATTTGGAAAAAAAAATTATCGAGGCTATATTTTGATAATTTACCAACCTGAGGTGGTAATCCAGCGACGGTGGAATATGCCAAAGATTGGGGTATCACCGTGAGACCAACTGTCACACCGGCCAAGAGATCACCGAGCGCATCATCGCCGTTGTATTTTGGCAGCCATTGCAAAATTGGCATCTTCTTGTACAACATTTTTTTCGTGCAAGCGCCTCTGACTCGTTGACTCGCGTAACGAGCTGTCGAGACGAATATGTTTTCCTTGTTCTTGACCTCATCGTCGCCCGGTTCTTCGATCACTGTGACAACATTTTTTTGAAAATTCAATTTCACGCAAAGTCCCAGAAATAAATTCTGAACTGACAATTGAAAACAAATGGTAACAATTCGTCAATCCATTTTTTTCGAATTTTTGAAAATTTAATTTTTTTTCACTTATCAATATAAATATTAATATTAATTAATTGCAATATTAATTAATATTACAATGTAATTTACACACTACCGGCGAAAAAATTCCGGACAAAATTTCCAAAAAGGTCTGGAACGTTTTTTTATGCCATTTCACCGGAAGTCAACGTAAACTAATTTAACAAATGACATTTGAAAGGGGAAGAATTCGGCTTCATTTCTTGTTTTTAGAATTATTTTTACAATTTGTTTTTGGATTTCGACTCTATTTTGAAAACAACTTTTTTTCGCCTTTTTTCCCCTCTCAGGTGCACCCATCTTCTAGAGGAACTTTTTTTTGTACATTTTTACAACTGGATTCATAAAGGGGAAAGTTTGAGCTTCAATTTTCTTTTTTTTTTTTTACTTTGAGCGATTTTTTTTCCAAAGTTAGTCTGTTTTTTGTGAAAAAAGAGGAGATTTGAAAAATCCCGTATAAAACGAAGACAAAGAGATTTCGTGAAAAACTTCAAGATAGCAAAAAGTTGTGTCTGTTTTCGTTGAGTTCAGAGGCATTTTTTTAGACTTTTTTTCAACATTTTTTTTCTCATGTTGAGGCTGGAAAAAAATTTGAGACAAAAATTTGAGAAAAAAATTTGAAAAAAATCCAATGTGTTGAAAATGGTAAAATAAAGTATTCCAATCTCTTGAAATCTTATCAATGATTCCATAGTTCTCGAGTTATGGTCATTGAATGATCTGAGCTCTGACCCAGAAAATGAGAAAAAAAAATTTGGGAAAAAAAATCTGCAAAAAATTTCTCTAAACTCGATAAAAACAGACGCAACTTTTTGCTATCTTGAAGTTGTTCATGAATCCTCTTTGTTTTCGTGTTATACGGGATTTTTCAAATTTCCTCTTTTTTCACAAAAAACAGAATGACTTTGAAAAAAAAATCGCTGAAAGTTTTTAAAAAAAGGAAATTGAAGCTCAAACTTTCCCCTTTATGAATTCAATGGTGAAAATATATTTTTTAAAAAATCCTCTAGAAGATGGGAGCACCTGAAGAGAGGGGAAAAGGGGAATAATAGTTGTTTTCGAAATAGAGTCCAAATCTAAAAACAAATTGTAAAAATAGTTTAAAAAACAGGAAACAAAGCCCAATTCTTCCCCATTGAAATTCCTTTTTTGAAGTTTTGTCCGGTAACTTTTTGCCGGTAGTGTATAAATTATATTGATTCGCCTTAATATTAATATTTATATTAATAAGCGAAAGAAATTAAATTTTCAAAAATTAAAAAAAAAATGGATTGGCGAATTGTTACAATTTGTTTCACAAGAAAATAATTAATAATTCTGCATAATCTGCATGTTCAGTGAATTCAAAAATTGTCAAAATGTATTTTCACACGAAAAGTTAAAAAAAGCTTCTCTGTTAGAATACAAGAAAAATTTCCCAATTTCTTTTGTTCAAAAATGAAACAAAATGCGATCAGTTGAATTATAATAGTCGTGTTTTGAAAATAGAGATACGAATGAAGAATGAAAATGACGTAAGATTGTAATTTTCGAGACAGGATTAATTAATCAATTGACGCTAATTAATTATCGATCCGCACAATTTCGTATTTTCAAACAAAAGCTTCGAGGCACGTGATTTTTGATGGGAATACAATGTTGTATCTATATATATATATATTTATGCATAAAAATTCATAAATATGCAACAACACATTCCATACTTGGAAGGTGAACGAGTTTTAACGCGAATATATGAATTATTTTCCGGCCGCGAACCCATTATGCAATTTGAGTCTGCATTTACACAATTCCTAGTTCAAATCTTCATCTATATTCATCGATACAAAATAGATAAATCTCGTGACGCAAAAATCAACAATCGACTATATCGTTTAAATATCGACCTAATTCACATTATTTTTTTTCCTTGATACTCACTTTTTGGATATCCTCGTTACCATGAAATTGAAATTGGAGCAAATAATTTTTTCAAATAACTTAAGACATCAAAAAAATAATATTTCACGAAAAACAAAAAATTTTAATCAATTTTTACCTCGCTGTAATATTAACATTGATCCATGTCATTGAAAAAATGACAAAAACATAGAAAACAAACTTAATCATTTTTGAAAAATCGTGCAAATTTTCAAGCTTCGGAATTCGCCATATTTAACATTTTTGAGCATCAACAAATCCGAAAGTAAAAATTGCGCAAATTAGCAATCCAAGATTTTTTTCGAAAAACTAAGCATTTTTTGTTGGATATTTAGTTTTTGCAAAATTCAGTATCGAAAATTTAATTATTGTGTAATTCAATATTGAGTATTTAATTTTTGAAATATTAAATATTGGATATTTAATTTTTGAAATATTGAATATTGGATATTTAATTTTTGAAATATTGAATATTGGATATGTAATTTTTGAAATATTGAATATTGGATACTTTATTTTGAAAAAAATTAATATTCAATATCGAATTTCGCAATAATTAAATATGGGATATTTTATTTTTGCAAAATTAAATATGGAACAACTTCAAACTCGAAGATTTATGTGCAAAAAAATTGCCCAATTTTTTGAAATATACAAAATTTTGTGCAATCTAACTTTAAGTCCTTTACTCAAAATTCCATACAACCCAATTCCATGCTTTATACTAATTATATCAATTTTTCGTTCCAATATATCTCGACGTTGGCAAAAGAGGGTTCGTGACTTTTCAAAATTTTAATTTCAAAATTCCATATAATCTGACTTTCTCAAGCGATCGTCGCAAAATTCGATATTTGCTGCAGATTAATGAAAAACGATTTTTTTTCTAGAGAATACAAAATTTTGTTTGATTTTCTGATTTCACGACATTTTGGAACATTTTAGCACCAAAAACTACCAAAAAACCTTTCTTGACTCAAAGCTGCTCTGTGATACAATAAAAATCTGCAAAAATTCAGCAACATTTGGCACGCCATAAATAACAATTATCACTATTAATATTGTTCAAAAGTAATCAATAAATTGTTTAAGCAAATAGTTATTCAACAATTTTTCAGTAAGTTATTTTTTTTCTCAAACAAATCGAATGCGTTAATTTTTCTGAACGCATGTAAATTTTTTCAGAATTTTCTCTTTATTTCAAAATATTATAAAAACGTTCTGAAATACAAACAAAAAATTGCCAATTTTGTAAATGTTTTTACATACAGGTTTATCGTCAGCTTTGAAAATAGGCAAAAAAAACATAGAGTCAATCTCAAAATTTCTAAATGGGAATTTCAAAGTAGAGAGAGAATTCTGAAAAAATTAATGTGCGTTTAAAAAAATTATAACGCATGCGATTTTTTAAGAAAAAAAAAGAACGTACCGAAAAATTGTTGAATAATTATTTGTTTAGACAATTTATCGATAACTTTTGGGTAATATTATTATTGATAATTATTGTTTATGGCATGCCAAATGTTGCTGAATTTTTACAGATTTTTATTGCATCACAAAGTACGGAAATTTTAATCAGATAAAATTCTTGGCTGTGATTGTAGGGACATCCTTATAATTTTTTTTTTTTTTTGAGTTTTTGGAAAAAAATTTTTGTAAAATTTACGCCACTCACATATGAAGTCGGATGAGCCACGAGTCTCGTGTTGGGGATTATGAGAACTGTGAAGCATCTGATGGGATCCATTTGGATGACCATTGTCCAAACTCGCCCCGGAAACGCTGAGTGCATGATTAACGTATGCAGTGGTCGGCTTTCCGTTTACCTCGTATTTCTTGCTGTCATCCCCCTTCATCTTGCAAGTGCACCTTGTCGAGAATCTTTTTACGTGCCGTGGCTGATCGGATTAACTCTGAGCATTGAAAGAAAAAAAAATGCGTACCGTGTTATTGAGTCATTTACGAATATTAAACAAGAGAGACGTTGATATAAAAAATGTTAAACGATATGGTTGAGATTTCCGAGCGTAATAATACGTCCGGTTTTTTTTTCCAATATTTTTACAATGAAATCAAACATAATTGTCCCAATGAATAAGCGTAAACGCACGATCATATGTATACACTAGGGTGGGCCGAAAATCCGCTTTTTTTTAAATTCTTTTAGCAATACGGAAAATATTGTTCATTATGCTACAAAAAAAATCTGTGTGAAGGGAGAAAATTTTGAGTCAACATCCTAGGCTCGTCCAAGTTCGTTAAAGTTCAGACTGTTCAGAGTGTTGAAAAAAAAAATTTCTCGGCTTATTTTTATTGGAAATTTAATTCTCCACAAAAAAGGTCCTTATATCAAATCATGTAGGATAGATAGTTTCTAAGATAATTGCTGTTTTAGTGAAAAATTTGTCATTTTCCTCTATATTTATGCTTGTCATGGGTGAAAAGATATTTGATAAACTTCTTATTTTATAGGAAATTTAATTCTCTACAAAAAAGGTCCTTACATGAATTCATGTAGGATTGATGGTATCTAAGATAATTGCAATTTAGTAAAAAAATTGTAATTTTCCTCCATACAGTGCGACCTCGATAATCGGTACCTCGATCGCTGCAATTGCAGCGTAGTGGGAGAAGCGCCAAGCCAATCGCGTCAGGCCGCCGTCAGCCACCAGCGGCGCAGAGACCGTTCTGTGCAATGTGCGCAACCCCACTTCTTGCAAGAGCCGGTCCCGACGGATTCCGATTATCGAGGTCGCGGTGTATTTACATTTTTTATTGTTAAAAAATAATTGATAAGCTTCAATTTCGTTTTTAAAAAACTTTCGTACGATTTTTTCTCGCAAAAATATTCAATTTTTCGCAAAAAACGACCATATTTATAAAATGTAGCCTAACTTTAAAAGTACTGGGTTTTCGTGAAATCACTAAGAGGGTCAAACGTTGCATACAATCGTTCTGTATTCAATGAAATTTGTTGTGCATTTTTTTTAACATTTTTTTTTTCCCCTGTCGACGCGATTTTTTTTATCTTAAAAAATCGGGCCTCTTACCTCATCTACACGGCTTTTTCATTGAAAAATCTCATCTACACGGCTCTTCCATCGAAAAACCCGTGTAGATGAGGTAAGAGACTCGATTGTTTGAGATAAAAAAAATATCTTGTTGACAGGAAAAATTTTGAAAAAAAATTCTAAAAAAATTTCATCGAATCCAGAATGATCGTATGCAACTTTTGCCCCCAAAAACATAATTGACACAGCTTTTTCATCGATTGACCCGTGTACATGAGGTAGGAGATCCGATTGTTTGACATAAAGAAATATATCTCGTTGACAGAAAAAATTTTCGAAAAAAAAATTTGGAACAAAATTGTGAAAAAATTTCATTAAATCTAAAATAATTATTCCCAATTTTTTACCCTCTTATTGATTTCACGAAAACTCAGTAATTTTAGCGTTACGCTACATTTTATAAATATGGTCGTTTTTCGCGAAACAGAATATTTTTGCGAAAAAAAATCGTACAAAACTTTTTAAAAATACTAAATTTAAGATTACCCTCCCCCAGTCACAAGTGTTTCATGCGAAAAACAGTTTAAAAAAATTTGCATGGGTCGTGCGTCAAAATCTCAACGCCAAAAAAAAAAGCCGAAAAACGACCATGTTTGAAAAGGCGTACCGGGTTAAAAAAAATCGATTTTTTTTTTTTTGAAAAAGCAAAATGAAGCTGAATTTAAAAGAGATTCTCGTTCTTATCTCTCTTATTTCCCAGCGATTTTTACAATAATATTGAGACTGATAAACACTGCTAAATTCCTTCAAAATTCTTCTACGAACTCTTTTTTTTAAGAAAAGTTTATCCAGAGGTCATAAAATCCTGGATAATCTGGAAGTGTCAGAGAACTTTTCTAAAAAAATTCCTTGATTTTTCTAATTTTGATAAGAACAAATATAGGAACAATTTAAAACCTTATAACATTTTGCTAAGATTTTAGTTTCTTTTTAAATTGCATGAATACGTTAACTGGAGAAGTTTTTTGGCATAATTTCAGATTAATCGAAAAAAAGTTTATTTCTAATTACTGTAAATTTTATTACACATTTTATAGGCATTAAATAAATAAAAATCAATTGACATTATTCTCTAATTTTTTTAAATGTTATTAAAAAATTTTGTAATATTAAAGGAAAAACGTTATAGAAAGGCAGCAGTAAAGGATTTTCGATGTCATTTTACGTATAAAAATAAAACACGTTTTGTCTGCTTGTATCGTGAAACTTAAAAAAAAATATATAAATTTTAGCTTCTCAAAATTTTCCGCCATTTGGTTTATTCGGATTCGGGGGATGTTATATATTATCCATCAGCTTTTTAAACAATTTTCCTTCCATTACAGAAATACAAAAAAAAAAAAATACAAATAAAAAATACAAAAATTAGTTTTCTCTCCTGATTTGAAAAAAATGTCTCCCAAATAAGAATCACCTCATCACTTGCAAATGAAAATGGAAAACAACACAATATTGGAAAAATTTAATTGTGCGCCGAATTTTGGATCGGTGTAACTTCATAAATTTTTATTTATTTGGATCGATAAAATTTTGAGTTCAATCGAAGGACACGTCACTTCGAAAAAATGGAATTTAGGTAATGAACTCGCTCGATGCGCGGATAACGAAATTATTTACTTCACCGTACCTCTTCGATCCAGAAACGAAGCGGCGTCGAACGATTTTTCGTTCGGTAAAATCGACGAAGAAAAATGTACTGTTCGCCGCGCCAGTTAGGTCAAAACTGTTTCCAACATCCATTGGAAGAGAACCAAGAGCTTGATTTTTCCTGACTGACACGAGCATATCGTACGAACCAAGAGGAAGGAGAAAAGAAAGAGCAGAAATTTTCCTCCAAATGAAAAACTTCGAAAATCCGAATAACAGAGATGCGAGAGGTAAAAAGGTCGTAGGCCTTTATCTCAGGCGAGGATCATTCGTTCCGAGTGAACCTTTCCTTGCTAATGGAGGAAAAATGCGGCACTCCCATGGGCACGCCATTGGAGGACCCGAAACTCGAATTTTCTGACCTGAGGGAAACGACGAACTTCGTCCCGAAAATGTGAAACACGAAAAAACAGGTTCAATTCAATTTTAAGGGGTTATACGCAGTGAGGAGGGTTATTCAAGAATTTTTTCTGACAAGACATTTTACATTATCAATGTAAAAATTTATAAACATATTTTTGTAACTTTTAACTTTTTTTTGAATTTTTTCTTGTTAAAAAATAATTCTTCTCAGGATTGGCTCAGTCTTAAACAAAAAAAAGAGCATTTTAATGAGGAAGATTTCTTACACAACAATTTACCACCGTTAATGAAAAATCGATTAAAAAAATGGCGGATGTTTGAAATGAAGATGCAAAATTGATTTTTTCACAATTTATTTCAAATACGCCATTTTTTTTTAAATTGATTTTTTATTAATGGTGGTAAATTCTTGTGTAACAAACCTTCCTCTTTAAAATGGTTTTTTTTTTATTTCAGACTTGCCAATCCTGAGATTAACGTGGGACAAGAAAGTTTCGAAAACTCGACTTTGGCGCCTTCTCCAAATTATTCGAAGAATCAAAATAATTTTTTTTTTGTATTTTTAAAGGATGAACAATATTGTATAAACAGTTTTATAGCCATGTCTGATAAAGGAGCTGAGAATTTTTTTTTTAATTTGGTTTTTTTAGCCTTCTAAAGTAGACTAGTACCTTAATATAAGGTATAATTCAGTATCTAATCAAAGGAATAAGCAAAATTTTTATTTTTAACAAAATGGCGCCTTCCCAAAAAAATATTTCGATTTTTGATGAAAATTTTTGCTTTAAATTGTTTATAAAATGGAAAATATTTATCGGTAAAAGAAACCTGCGATTAATTATTAAAAAATATATTTGTTTGTGTGTATTTGTCGGAATGAAATGAAACTTTTTGGGTATATACTTAAAAATATGTACATTACGAAAATGAAATTAAAAAAATCGATTTTTCAATAAGATCTATCTTAAGATCGAACTTAAGTTCCAATTTAAGATGAATCTTAAGTTTGAACTAAGTGTCATTATAAGTTCATACTTAAGTTCAAACTTTAGTGCGAATTTCAGATTGATCTTAAGTACAAACTTGAATGAGGTTTTAAGTTTGATCTTGAGATCCATTTTGAGCTTGAATTAACTTAAGTTTGATCAAACTTCTTTCATCGCCCTCCTCGAGCGTGTTTTTTGACGTTAGTTGTCAAAGTAATTAAGTTCGATCGAATTTAAGTTTAAGCTCAAGATGGATCTTAAGTTCAAACATCAAACCAAATTTAAGTTTGAACTTAAAATCAATCTGAAGTTCGCACTAAGGTTTGAACTTATAATTACACTTAAGTTCAACCTTAAGATTCATCTTAAATTGGACCTTAAGTTCGATCTTAAGATACATCTTAGAACAGAGCATAGAACATAGAACATTCGAATCTCAAATGACCACCCTAATATTCATTTTATAAATACATATATATAAATAATAAATAATAAAGTAAATTCGAATCTCGAATTACCACCCCAATATAAATCCAGACCCGAAATAACGACCACCCTAATGTATATCTTAATAAATATGTATATACAAAATATTTACGGCATCGAATCTCGCATGACCACCCAAATGTAAGTTGATACCTGAAATAACGACCACCCTAATATACGTCGGATAAATACTCGCACACACTCGCACACACTAGCACACACACACACATACACTCTTTTTTATAAAAATACACTCTTTTTTATAAAATGTAAGTTGATACCTAAAATAACGACCACCCTAATATACATAATATAAATACTGCGCTGGTCAGATTTAATTTTCGCTGCATTGACACTTAAAGGACGCACGATTAAAGGTAAGTAAAATATTTTATTTTTTTATCTTTCGATTAGGACTTAAAAAAAACCAAGTCTTAAGTGGGGTTCATAACTGCATGGAAATGTTTTTATATGATATAAAAAAACAATAGATTAACGGACGAAAAATTTTGAGACCCGCGGCCAAAACCTGTCTCGCTGCGTATGGAATACCCCATATGCATAAAAACTTCATATTTTTTTAATGAAGTTTCACGTGAGTGTTTTGCACGTGATTGCGCATTATTATCACTCGTGATTACACGTGACACGTGAATGCAATTAAATTTCTTGCTCTCGTACTAATCAAGAGTAATATTAACGACAATTTCGTAAAAACGAAACACACACGAATACGTATCAATAGTGAAAAGCTCGAAGAGATTTCCACGGGGCTCGTTTTCTCATGACTAATGTACACAAACGCTATCTCTAATTTTTTTTTATTGCTCTATTCTTTGTTCTCGTCAATGTGTAACGTTTCTAAATCATTTCATGAATTTTAAGCCGATAATTATCTGTTTGACAAGCCTCGATAACGATCTCGATTGTGCTACGGTTTAGCCGCTTTCTCTAGCAAAAGTTTGGAAACACTCGCCCCGATTCCGCCGCGCACAAAAAATTTCGCTGCTCCTTGAAAAATGCAGATATTTCGATTCAGCAAGCGGCGATTCAAAGGGGACATAGTCAGCTTCATTTCGCTTTTTCCAAAAATTTTTTTCGATTTTTTTTTTTAACTTGATAAGCCCTTTGAAACGTGGTCGCTTTTTGACTTTTTTTTGGCGTTGACATTTTGGCGCACAACCCATGCATTTTTTTTTTACTGTTTTTCGCAGGAAATACTTGTAGGGGGGAGCATAAGCTTCAATTTCGTTTTTTAAAAAGTTTCGTACGATTTTTTTTCGCAAAAATATTAAATTTTTCGTAAAAAACGACTATATTTATGAAATGTGGCGTAACTCTAAAACTACTGGCTTTTCGTGAAATTGCTAAGAGGGTTAAAAGTTGCGTACAGTCATTTTGGATTCAATGAAATTTTTTCAGAATTTTTTTTCACTATTTTTTTGTTCGAAAATTTTTTCTGTCAACGAGATATTTTTTCATCTTAAACAATGGGGTCTCTTACCTCATCTACGCGGCTTTTTCATCGAAACGCCTCATGTGGACGGCTTTTTTATCGGCCTTAAGCCAGAATTATATTCAGAAAAAAAAATTGAAAGGAAATTTATAAATTGAAAAAAAATATTTTTGATTTTCTTTGCATTTTTCAAAACATGTAGGTAAAATTTTAGGTCAAAATTTTGAAAATTGACTGTGATATAATTATTTTAGTGAGAGTAAGTAGCGCAAAAACTTTGAACGCGTTTTTCTCAAAATATTTGTTGTTGTCCCTGTGACAACGAATACTCGAACACAAATGAGCTGATTTTCATTTTTTTTATATTTAAAATTGCAGTAGTGAAGTCTCGAAGTGGCCAATTGAACAAATTTTGGTAATCGCCATTTTTAAAACCTGCTGGAACGAAAAAAATTGCCTTAAAAATGCAAAAATTTATTTGGAAAAAGTTTTTTTCAGAAATAAAAAATCTCAATTTTTTTTTTTAATTTGCTTTTTTGTTGTTGTGCCCCCTTTTTACATTGTCTTTAATTACAATAGGAAAACTATTCCTTCAACAGAGTTTTTCCTAAATAAAAAAAAGGAAGCAATATGAGGAGTTATTTTTCAACCGGGCCACTTTTTTTTCACCCTCCCCAATTTTTTTCAAAATCTGCCAGTTCGGAATATTAGTCAAGAGGAACGTCTGTGATTTTTTTTAAATTTTTTTAGGCGTCCGTTCAAGATTTTCAATTTTTCATTACAAACACTGTATCTCAAAAAATATTCATCAAACAAAAAAAAACATAAGGATAAAAACTTATTTATTTTGTCCACTTTACCGAAAAAAATTGAAGTCATAATTTTTCTGCATTGAAAAAATTGAAATTTTGCAAAAATATGAGAATAACATTTTTTTTAACCTAACAACACACTTTCAATTTCGGCTCAAATTTTACAGGATGTCTGTCATTGGGTAAAGAGTCTGCGAAAAAAATTTCAGAATGGCACCTGCAATGGTTAAGATGAAAAAAAAATAAAAACCCTGCGAAATCTCATAACCGCATATAGATTTCGCAGGGTTTTTATTTTTTTTTCATCGTAACCTTTGCAGGTGCCATTCTAAAATTTTTTTCGTAGACTCTTTACCCAATGACAGACATCCTGTAAAATTTGTACCGAAATCGAAAGTGTGTTATTAGGTTTAAAAAAATGTTATTCTCATTTTTTTGCCAAATTTCCATTTTCTCAATGCAGAAAAATTACGATTTTAATTTTTTTCGATAAAGGGTAAAAAATACAAAAGTTTTTATCCTTACGTTTTTTTTTGTTCGATGAATATTTTTTCAGATACAGTGTTCGTAATGAAAAATTGAAAATCCTGAACGGACGCCTAAAAAAATCTTTTAAAAAATCACAGACGTTCCTTTTGACTAATATTTGAAACTGGCGGATTTTTTTTAAAAATTGGAGAGAATGAAAAAAAAAATGGCCCGGTTGAAAAAGAACTCCTCATATCCGAATTTCCATTCGCACCGTTCTGTTACTTTTTTTTTAAATTCATTCAATCGTAACGCGATTTGCACACGCATTTGTGACAGTTTTCGAGACAATTGAAGAGAGGATGGAAATATTTTTCAATGAATAAGAAAAGCGAGTAACTATTACGTGAATATTGAAGCACGTAAAATGATGTACAAGCGTTTATAAATTCATACAAGCCACTTTATATGTGTGCGAAAACGACTACAGACTCAAAACGAACACAAGGGCGTAACTTCTGCAATTTAGGTATTTAGGAAAAGTCAGTTACAGCCTTTTGTTTATCAGAGGCTATTATGTTGCGCTGGCAGCAGTTTGACGATACATACTCCTGTTTTATGTAAGGCAAGGGCGGTTTCATAACTATCAACTTTTATTCATCAGTCCGACTGGATCAATATAGACTCGTCGAAAGAGTTTTTTTCCTTTTTCCCTCGTTTTCATGTAAAAATGTTATGTATGCTCAAAGTTACCCATAACAACGAGAAATCACATTTACAGAAAATTTCCAGACACAAATTTGCTGGAAATTCCTTAAGGGATGTAAATTTCATTCAATTTTGATTTTTAAAAAAAGCGTTGCTCCAATTTTCATAAAATTTGAGATATTGGCCAAAAAATGTATCCATGTAAGAAATGAAATTCTTCGGTATTGAGCTTCATTAAAATCCTTTGTGATAGTCAGATTTTAGAAAATTTTAATTTTTGTTCTGTTTTGAATTTTGTTAACGAATTTTGAATTTAATAAATTTATAAAATTTATAACATTAATTGTAAATAAATTTTTTCGGTTTTGGGCCGAAATTTAAATGAATTCGCTTTTTTTCGAAATCGCTGATATTTTTTTTTGAAAAGCGCAGGAAATTTTCGATCGAAAGTTATTGGAAAATAATTTTTTCGATTGAAATATAACTTTTGATGTATTCCAAAGAGTATTATAGTTAGAGATCTGAAAATTGGCGTGCAATATACTTTTAGGCAACACTGAAACATACTCAATTTTCAAGCAATTCGAAAGAGGTCGGCCTGAAAGAGGTCCAGTTGGGCAGGAATACCTCATATACAGTAATAAAAAAACAGTGCAAATTCCAAACTAGCAAAACAACGAGAAATCACATATAGAGATCTTTCCAGACATGAATTTGCTGGAAATTCCTTAAAGGATGTAAATTTGATTCAATTTTGATTTTTGAAAAAAGCGTTGCTCCGATTTTCGCAAATTTTAAAATATTGACCGAAAAATGTATCCATATAAGAGATGAAATTCTTTCGGTTCATTAAAGCTTCATTAAAATCCTTTGTGATAGTCAGATTTTAGAAAATTTTAATTTTTGTTCTGTTTTGAGTTTTGTTAACAAATTTTCAATTTAATAAATTTATAAAATTTGTAAAATTGTAAATAAATTTTTTTGGTTTTGGGCCGAAATTTAAATGAATTCGTTTTTTTTTCGAAATCGCTGATATTTTTTTCGAAAAGCGCAGGAAATTTCCGATCGAAAGTTATTGGAAAAGAATTTTTTCGATTGAAATATAACTTTTGGTGTATTCCAAAGAGTATTACAGTTAGAGATCTGAAAATTGGTGTGCAATATACTTTTAGGCAACACTGAAACATACTCAAGTTTCAAGCAATTCGAAAGAGGTCGGCCTAAGAAGGTCCAGTTGAGCGGGAATACCTCATATACGGTAATAAAAAAAAAACAGTGCAAATTCCAAACTAGGACAATGCTGCTTCATAATTTTTACCTATTTCCAAAATTTACTCCATTAGAATGCAAAAATTGGAAAAGCTACTAAAGCCCATAGAAAACAACCAGTGATCGGCAGTATCGATTTTTTCGTCAACGATATTGATTTTATGAATCATTTTTTCGAAAAATTAATGATTTGTAAAAAAATATTACTAATTCTTTATAAAAATTCGTAATTAGCGGAAAAATATTAGTAATTTTTCTAAAAAATAATTTTTTAGAAATTAGTAGTTAGTAAGAAAATACTTCCAATTTTTCCAAGAAAATTAGTAATTAGCAAAAAAATATTACTAATTAATTTTTTAAAAATAGTAATTTGTAGAAAAGTATTGTGTAATTTTACGTACTTGTGTGTACGGATTGAGTCATGGTTATAAGCTCAAACAACTTTATTCAAAAAGTAGTTGTATTTTTTATAATAACTAGATCTTTTGAATATTTTACACATTAGTATTTATTGTATCGAATGTCATACGATATCACATAAGTTATTATTAATACGAATATTTAATCAGTACCTATTAAAAAGTACATTAGTAATTTTTATTTTATTTATTACTTTTTCCAAAATGATTACAACATTTCTTCACACACTATCGATTTTTTTGGTTATTTAGCAATATATTTCTCGCTAATTACCAATTCTTGAAAAAAAATAGTAACATTTTATCGTCAATTACTCATTTTTTGGAAAAATTAGAAATGTTATACGACTAATTACTTATCTATTAGGAAAATTAGTAATACTTTGTTACTAATTACTAATTTTTAATAAAAATTAGTAATATTTTTTTGCTAATTACTAATGTTAAAAAAAAAATAGTAACATTTCTTTGCTAATTATTAATTTTTCGAAAAAATTGGATAATAAAAATGGATAGATTTTTTTTGCCGATCACTGAAAAAAACTCGCTCATGCCTAAAAATAATAAAGAAATAATCAGAGAGGAAGAAAAAAAAATAATCGGTGAGTTTCCAAGTTCGAACTCACCGATTATTTTTTTTCTTTCACTGCTGAACAATTTATTTTTCCCATTTTTTTCACATCTTTTAAAATGTTGGACCTTTGTAAAACAACAATTTTAACGTTTAAATTTTTTTTCCTGTTTTGAAAAAAAAAAACAGTATTCAAAATAATTCAGGGACATTGCGAATCAATAGGGCAATCATTGAGAATTACGATGTTTAATCGAATCCACTTGTACCAATCTCACCATCGCTCTTGTGTATCGTTTGGAGGCTTTCGTTATCGAGTAATAATGCATCGAGTCACTTGACAATATCGCCATCGAAGACAATAACAGTGCAAAAAAGAAAAATCGTACATTGAAATAGATGCATTTAATAGAAACATAAGCTAAATGCAGTGGAAACTCTAATACGAGGATAATTGATTTTCCATAAAAAAAAAAAAAAAAAAAATTGGAAACGAAATTGAAAGTTGAATTGTAAAATTCATTGACCAGTAATTTATTGAAATTTAAAAAGCTGCGCTCTTTTTTTAACACAAACTTTATATAAAAACAAGAACAAGTAGAATTAGTCAATGAAGGTTCAGGCATTGTCAAAAATGCATTTATCTCTTCACCATTTTTTTTTCAAATTCATCAATTTTTAGTTAATTTGATTTTTTAAAAATCGAATATATTCCCATGGTTTCGTTTGTTTTCTTTTTAATCATATTTTAATGCCACTAATTTTGTATTAAAAATCTCAAAACATTTCTTGAAAAATGAAGAAATTTCGTGCAGAAAATTGATCACGACTTTATTCGAAAAATCGAGTCTTCCTGGAAAATGTTGGTCTTCAAAAAAAAATTTTTCCCCCCAAAAAAAAAATAATGCTTGTCGTCAAAAATTTCACACTTTTGTTTTGAACTTTGGGATTTGCGTAATTGAAGGAATTTCTTCGTCAAAACTAAACGGAGAAAAAAATGCAGCAACGCTTTTTGGACGATTTCGTCAGAACGGATTTGCCACTTATGACTGATGACTTTCAAAAACGGCAAACAAAAAAATATAATTGTGCACACCCAACTGACAAACAGTCGAGTCAGTGAAAGAATAAAAATGGTAAACAAAAAAAAAATTTCAATGCGTGATTCACCGCGCTGAACGTCAATTTGTAAAAATTATATTTGCAACCCAAAGTTCCAAAATGATTAAAAAATTATTCATTGTCGGCAAACAATGAGAGATTTGACGAGCCAACAGAGTATTAACTATAATTATGGACAATTTGACGCGAAAAAAATTGCCAGAAGCTCGAGGTTGATATACATGGGGCGTTCCATCCCAAATCGAACAGTGCGAATTTTTTTTTTTCCTCAAATT